>CM068742.1:20716894-21159255 GCA_035084275.1 Hydrolagus colliei | reverse complement strand
TTATATATACATACACACACATGCATACATGTGTGTAGAGAGCGTGTGTGCTCAGGCCTGGCTTCTCTCTGAGCTGAGCTGAGGCTGTTTTCCTGGAGAAGCTGTTGTTGCCAATGCTCAGCTCCTCGCTGTGGATGGAGGAGGAGAGAGAGAGTGTATGATGTCCTCCCCTCCTCCTCCTCTCCTGGTTTGTCGCTGCCGAGAGAACTGCAAACAAGCGCCACCATGTGCAAAGCTCCAGTAACACCGTCTCCATAGAGACCGCGACCCTCAACGGTGGGGTGGGTGGGGGGGGTGGGGGGGTTGAGGGTCCAACCATATACTGTAGACGTCCATACACACAACGTGTAACCAACTCCCCCCCCCCCACTGCCACCAAACCCAACCCATCGCGCACATCTGAGACCTCCTGTGAAGAGAAGAAGGAGAAAGATAGGGACGAATGAAACAGCGAGAGGAGGAATGAGAGAGAGAGAGATGGGGAGGAATGAGGGAGTAGAGGAATGAGAGAGATGGGGAGGAATGAGGGAGTAGAGGAATAAGAGAGATGGGGAGGAATGAGGGAGTAGAGGAATGAGAGAGAGAGAGAGATGGGGAGGAATGAGGGAGTAGAGGAATGAGAGAGAGAGAGATGGGGAGGAATGAGGGAGTAGAGGAATGAGAGAGAGAGAGAGAGAGATGGGGAGGAATGAGGGAGTAGAGGAACGAGAGAGAGAGTGAGAGAGATGGGGAGGAATGAGGGAGTAGAGGAATGAGAGAGAGAGAGATGGGGAGGAATGAGGGAGTAGAGGAATGAGAGAGAGAGAGAGATGGGGAGGAATGAGGGAGTAAAGGAATGAGAGAGAGAGTGAGAGAGATGGGGAGGAATGAGGGAGTAGAGGAATGAGAGAGAGAGTGGGAGAGATGGGGAGGAATGAGGGAGTAGAGGAATGAGAGAGAGAGTGAGAGAGATGGTGAGGAATGAGGGAGTAGAGGAATGAGAGAGAGAGAGAGAGAGAGAGAGATGGGGAGGAATGAGGGAGTAGAGGAATGAGAGAGAGAGTGGGAGAGATGGGGAGGAATGAGGGAGTAGAGGAATGAGAGAGAGAGTGAGAGAGATGGTGAGGAATGAGGGAGTAGAGGAATGAGAGAGAGATGGGGAGGAATGAGGGAGTAGAAGACTGAGAGGGAGAGAGATGGGGGAGAAAATGAGAAAGACATTAAGAGGAAGCCAGCTCAGTTCAAAGGGGACCCTGCTTACATGATAGGTACTTTTTAAAATTGAATCACCATAAAATATGTGGCATAGTGTAGCTCAGTGGTTAGAGCACACGCTTCGCAAGTGCGAGACCTGGGTTTGATTCCTGGCGGGCCAAAACCTTGGGCAAGTTTCCTTACTCCACACACACACCTGTATAAAATGCAAGGATTATTATTAAAGTACTGTATTATCAGTACTTTGTGGACTGCTTTGTGGACCCCTAAAGAGCAATTAAGAAAAGAACATAAGAACTCGAGGAAAGGGTAAGGAGCGGACACAAGAATCCAACTCGCCATTTCTAAAAGAAATTAATTAATTCTTGCATTTGATATAACACCTGGGAATGTTGTCAAAACTTGCTAATAATTACTGGGATGGGAGCAGTTCAGGCCTGAAATTATTTTCTCATTTCATGCAGACTCAATGGGCTGTATAACCTCCTTCTGTACTGTTGAAAAAAAGATGCTTTCTTCTTATGTAAGATTGTAAAAGTAAGCTTTGCCTTTCACTCCCCTTCCCCCAGTCTTGGATGAAGTCCAAAATCTTACAAATTTAATATTGAGGGAATTATATTAAAGGCCAATAGTGCAGGACTAGACCAAAGGTTTAAAATAATAGAAGAGTGTGAAATCAATCAAGAAATTAGAGATGTGTCAGTGGAATAATAGAATAAGGCAGACAAAGAGTTCCATAGTGATAATAAAATAATAATTCTTGCATTTAATATAATGCCTTTGAGATGTCTTAAAGTGCTTCACAGAATATACAACAACAAATTACATTTATAACAATAAATTACATTTATAGAGCGCCTTTCACGTCGGGAGGACGTCCCAAGGCGCTGCACAGGAGGCGTGTGACCCGAGCTGAGAGGGGAGTGTTTGGGAAGGGGTGAAACACGAAGGGGAGGTAAAAGAGTTCGGGGTGGAACAAAAGGCACGATCGAAGAGGAAAGTCTTCAAACCGGCCTTGAAAGAGGAAAGGAAAGAAACGAAACGGAGGGATTGAGGGATGGCATTCCATAGGGTTGGAGCGGAGAAACTGAAGGCCCAGCCTCCGATGGTGGGGCGGTTCGGGCGGGGGGCTTGGAGCAGGCCAAGTCCTGCTGAACGGAGGGTCCGGGTGGGTGTGTAGGGGGAGAGTAGATTGGTTAAATAGGGCGGGGCAAGGCCGTGTAAGGGATAGTACACGGGCTGCAGAGTTTTGGATGACCTGCAGCCTGTGAATGGAGGAACTGGGGAGGCCGACGAGGAGAGAGTTTCCGTAGTCCAGCCGTGAGGTGATGTATGCGTGCACGAGTGTTTCGGCAGCGCGGGGGGTAAGATAGTTGCGGAGCCTGGCAATGTTGCGCAGGTGGAAATAAGTGGTGCCGGTCAAGGCGCGGATGTGGGGGAGGAAGGAAAATTTTTGATCGAACATGATGCCGAGGTTCCTGACTGGCTTTGTGAGGTGGAGAGTGCAGCCTTGGATGTTGAGGCTGGCAGCGCCCGATGTGCGGAGGCGCTGGCTTGAGCCAATCAGGAGGGCCTCGGTCTTACTCACGTTCACTTGCAAAAAGTTGTCCCTCGTCCACGACTCGATGTCGGACAGACATGCTGTCAGAACATCGATCGTCTGGGGGTTGAGGGATGAGGCAGAAAGGTACAACTGGGTGTCGTCCGCATACATGTGGAAATTTACCCCATGTTTGCGGATGACGTCGCCCAGAGGGAGCGTGTAAAGGTTGAAAAGGAGGGGGCCAAGGACAGAGACCTGAGGGACGCCGTGAGAAACTGTGCGGGGGTTTGAAGAAAAACCGTTGGAAGAAACAAAATGTAAACGGTGGGTCAAATAAGAATGGAACCAGTCAAGGACTGTGCCTTGAAGGTTGAGGTGGGAGGAAAGACGTTGAAGGAGGATGGTGTGATCGACAGTGTCGAACGCAGCAGACAGGTCAAGGAGGACGAGGAGGCAGAGGGAGCCCTGGTCACAGGCGGTTAGGATGTCATTTGTGACCTTAACCAGGGCAGTTTCTGTGCTGTGGATAGGGCGGAAACCTGATTGGAGGGGTTCAAAAAGTGAGTGAGTTGAAAGGAAAGAGCGGAGCTGGGAGGCAACCACTCTTTCAAGGACCTTGGATAGAAACGGGAGGTTGGAGATGGGTCGATAACTTGATGGTTGCGATGCATCAAGGGAGGGTTTATTCAGGATAGGGGTGATGGTGGCTGTTTTAAGGGAGGTAGGAACGGTGCCTGAGGAGAGGGAAAGGTTAATGGTGTCAGAAATGAGCGGAGCTAACAAATGGAGCTGGGTGCGGAGGAGGGGGGTGGGGATGGGGTCCAATGAGCACGTGGTGGGTTTCATGGAGGTAATTGTTTTTGTGACTGAAAGCGGGGTGGTGGGGTTGAAAGTGTGAAATGGGGGGTGAGTAGGGGTTGAGGTAGCTGATGAGGGCGCGGAGGTGGAGGAGTGGTGGGGGGAGGAAACCGCAGAGCGGATTTTCTCAATTTTGGACCCGAGGAAGTCCAGCATCTCCTCACAACGAACGTTTGAGGAAAGGATCTGCGAGGTGAGGCGGGGGGGGGGGGGGGGCGGAGGAGCTGGTTGGTGGTGGCGAAGAGGAGGCGGTGGTTGTCCTTCGCTTCCAGGATTATCCTGGAGTAGAAGGCTGATTTGGTGGTGGCTAGGACGGAGCGGTAAAATTTGATGCGATCCAGCCAGATTTGCCGGTGGACCGTGAGGCCAGATTTGAGCCAGGTGCGTTCAACTGCTCTCACCTGGCTTTTGAGGGAACGGAGGTGAGTTGTGTACTGTAAATATATACTGTAAAGTGAATTCATGGTATATTTTTGTGGGCGAAACGCAGCAGCCAATTGCTCACAGGAGTGTCCCACAAACAATTGTGGATTGAATGACCACATTTTTTTGAAAGAATTATTACCCATGGAAAAGTGATCCACCAATCGACTAACAACTGAGTTACTGCAAGGTAAACAGAGGCATGTGCAGTAAGGAAACTTGCGCAATGAATCGCCCTGCCAGGGAAATCGAACTCGGTTACTCTCACTTACGAGGCGAGTGCTCTAACCACTAAGGTAAAGTACAGGACTTCACACAGAGAAAGAGAAAGAATGAGTTGAAGTACAACAATAATAATAATAGTCCTTGCATTTGATATAGCGCTTTTCAGGTCTTCTAGACGTCTCAAAGCACTTCACAGAATATACTGTAAAGTGAATTGACTATATATTTGTGGGTGAAATGTGGCAACCAATGATACACAGTAGTGTCCTACAAACAGTCGTGGATTGAAACGACCAATTTATTTTCGAGTTCTTTGGCCGGGTTATTACAGTATTAGGCATGTGGAGTAAGGAAACTTGCCCAAGCTTTCGGCCTGCCTGGATTCGAACACAGGTCTACAACTGTACTTTTTAAGTTTATTTCAACATCACAAGGCATTATAGATTTTTTATTGTCTGGCATATCTTTATGGAATGTTCTCAGTATTCCCTTTTCTTGGTCAATACAAATTTCAGCTACACTTGGCTTCGCACCTTCCGAGCCTGTTTTGTGATATGCAATGTTTACTTAACAACAACAAATAATTTAAGTGCAAACAATCAAGTACAGATTAACCAGGTTCCACAGCAATCACTTCATCCTAAATAAGGATGGGAATACATCCCAAATTGCATCAGCTCATTTTCCAAATAAATAATTGTATAATTCCAAATATGAAATGTGTACATATACAGACGTAACTAGTGATAAGTAAAATAATTAAATACAATAGAAAAAGTGAAAGGTTTTGAAGGCAATCTTTTTCTTTAAGTAAAAAGCAATCGGCGAAGTAGGTTTCTTTCTCAATTTCTTCTCTGAATTTGTTTTAAAATGTTTACCTATACAGGTAGACCTTGCTTAATGTTGCTTCGGTCAACATTATTACGTTGCTAATACATATGGAACGTTTATCCATTTAATGTCGCGATGTTCGTTATTACATCGTTCGCCAGCGGGTGGAAACAAACTACTGTACTTTGGGTAGCGTAGGCTACCGTCCATCCTCACTCTTAGTGCCGCCATTTTAATTTTGTGAGGTAATTATCGGTAATTTTTTATCATGATGTATTTGTGCAATCCTCTATAAACATGGGTTAAAAACACCCAGGACGTGATAGTTGTGAGTCTGGTAGTAAAAAACACAGGAAAACTATTACTCTCAAAATGAAATTAAATCTTTTAACCTGTTTTGATGCCAGAGAACCAGCAGTTGATATCATTCCACAACCATCTCAGGTGAGTGTTATGTTATTTAGTTTTTTAAAAATATATTTTACATTTATGAATGTACATGTATTTCAACTTATAATGCTTTTTTTAGAATTTTTTGACGATAAATATTCAAAAGAACCTAACTCCAGTTTATCCATTAATTCTTATTGGAAAAACGGGTTGGCTTAACGTTGTTTTGCTGAAAGTTGCACTTTTCAAGAACACAACTCCGACGTGAAGCGAGGACTAATTGTACTCCCCTACCTGGCCTCCAGATAAAGAATTTGGGAGGTTTCCTCACACCAGAACAAAGACATTTCATCGTTGATTTGAATTTGGGGGTTGAGTTTCAAAGGATTCATTCAATTTGAGGTGTGAATAAAATTGGCCTTTGGAGAACATAAGAATTAGGAGCAGGAGTAGGCCATTCAGCCCCTCGAGCCTGCCCCACCATTCGATAAGATCATGGCTGATCTTCTGATCTAAGTCTAATTACCTGCCCTATCCCCATATCCCCTAATCCCTCTATTTAAAAAAAATCTATCAATCTCAGCCTTGAAAGTGTTTAAGGATTGAACATCTACAGCCCTCTGGGGTAGTGAATTCCACAAATTCACTACCCTCTGAGTGAAGAAATGTTTCTTCAACTCTGTTCTAAAAGGCTGACCCTTAATTTTAAGACTGTGACCCCTGGTTATAGATTCTCCTACCAGGGGATACAGTCCCTCCTTGTCTACTTTATCCAGCCCTTTAAGAATCTTATATGTTTCAATAAGATCTCCCCTAATTCTTCTGTACTCTAGAGAATACAGCCCTAGTTTATTCAATCCATCCTCATAGGTTAGCAACATGCCGTTTGCCTTATTAGTTGCTTGCTGTACCTGCAAACTAACTTTTTGTGACTGGTGTACAAGGACACCTTTATCATTATTCACACTGGAGTGTGAATAATGTAAAAGATAAAACTCATTTGACTCTTCAAGACATGGTGAAACCACTATTGTTGACTACAGCAATTGATCCAGTGCCTTGGAACATCATCCTGATGTGAGAGATGCTATACAAATTACATTTTTGCACTGCTTACCTGGTTGGTCTCAAAGTAAAACAAACTAAGTACTGTAATCCTACACTCTCTCTCAAACTCGATTGATTTTCAGCAAAATAATTATTTAATTTCCTCATGAAATTGTTGGCGCAGTGTATCTTTGTGGGTGACCCTTTTCACAGATTGTGGAAAATAACTAAATTCCAAATTGTTGACCTTGCCTCTTCTTAGTTTGAGGCGATATTAAAAGCAAAGCTCTGAATCTATTTAAATGTGTTGAATATGTTACTGAGTTGAACACTTGAAAGGATCTCCTGTTTGTCTTCGTTCTTCAATGTGAACTTCCATAATCATTGCCAGTCAGGAACATTGGTGTTCGATCCAATTGTCTTTCCTCCCCCACATTCAAGCCATGACCCGCTCTGCCTTCTCTCACCTCCACAACATTGCCTGACTCCACCACTACCTCACCCCCAAAGCCGCTGAAACCTTCATCCATGCCTTCATTACATCCCGGCTCGATTACGCAAACACCCAGCTGGTCAGCCTTCCCAATTCATCCCTCCACAGGCTGCAGATAATCCAGAACTCTGCGCCCCATGTCCTCTACCGTTCCAAACTCCATGACCCCACCTCCCCCATCCTCGCCCAACTCCACTGGCTCCCCATCATCCAGAGGATCCAATTCAAGATCCCGGTCCTCACATTTAAAGCCCTCCACAACCTCACCCTACCCTATATCTGTGACCTCCTATCCTCTTACCAACCTGCCCACCTCCTCAGCTCAGCAGGCTTTGGCCTGCTCCACGTCGCCCACCACACCCGCCCAACCATTGGCGGGCAAGCCTTCAGCCACTCTGTCCCCAGCTTCTGGAACTCCAATCCCGCAATCCCTCTGCCTCGCCTCCTCACTTGCCTCCTTCAAGTCCTGCCTCAAGACTCTCCTCTTTGATGGACGCATCGGCACCTCCTAATCCCTCCCCCCCACCCACACTCCCTCGTCCTAAACTCGGGTGTGAAGCAGTAATTGTCCAGCATCTTGGGACGTCCTCCTGATGTGAAAGGCACAAGTGTAATTTTGTTGTTGTTAAACACTTCCCTACCTCTTAGACACTTTCTTTCTTGTCACAGCACATTGTTGCTGGTTTCAGTGATTTACCTTGTAGCAAACAGTCAACCTGCATCATTTTTGCTGATTACAACATGACCCTTAATATTTACCTCATGTTGATAGTTTGAAAATGTAACTTACTTTGATATAGGTTTTTCATCCAAAAACACAGCTCCACATATTTAAAGGAAATTGTATTTTGCTGCACTATTAGTAGTTTAGAACTCTCACTCACAACCTTGTCTGGCTGTCTGAGAAATGGCAAAACTGAGCTTAGAGCCAAGATTCACAATATATTTATTTATTATTATATCCATTGTCCTTGACTCAATCCAGGCTTTGGTGTTGGTGTTGGTATCATGATAGTGGAAAATTCAGATACTTATTTAGCTGTTGTGGTTGCCAGAGTGAAAGCTAGCTCATGGCATGACAATATGTCAAGCGAGAATGTCAGACTCCACCTTCATGAAAGTTAACCGAGTTGTCAACTTTTCAAAGTTGATTACTATGATAATTCCAGAGGTGCACAGAAGTGAATAGACTAACAAACATTCATCACAAGGTGGACTTTAATAGTGCGCATTCCTTAGAGTTAATCAAATAATTTTATTTCAGTAAGGCAAAAAAATTAATTTCTGGATATCTAATATTCATAGTATGGGTTTGCCTTTGTCAGAAAAATGGGCAAACTCCACTGCAAGAGTGGTGCATGGCTCGACAATTTACCACCAGATCTGCTGATAGGATTTATGACGGATTTAGCCACTGATATCATCAGTAGCTAAATCCGTCATAAAATTTGCAGAGCCACAGGATCTTCTGATCACTGCTTGATAACTAATAGGAGAAGTACCAGGAAAAAAATATGTAAGCAATGCCACCCACTACTTCAGTATACCTGGCCTGTGCTATAGATTTTGTTTATTATCAGTCATTTACGAAATGACTAGGGAGTGGTGTGAGTGAAGTTGATTGGCAATGAATTGTTCCAAAACTTTGGTCAGGAAGGGCAGGTTTGAGATGGGTCTGAACTTTGTGAGATTGGAGGGATTGAGGGTAGATTTTTTTAAGGAGAGGAGAGATAACAGTAGTTTTGAAGGGTAGTGGGATGGAGCCTGAAGAGAGGGATTGGTTGTTTGTGTTAAACAATCCCTCTGATCTGAAAAAGGCACTATTTAAATGTTACCTTTCTGGAAGGGAAACACAAAAATATTGCTCATGCAGCCTGCAAACCTTTCTCAAATTGAGAATCCAGCCCTCAGCAGCCAAAAGGTTAGACCACCTTGACATATGTTATTTTATCTGAAAATCTGGACTCCCTTCTATTTCCAGATTAAGGACTTCTTTTTAGTTCCTTTTTGAAATTGTTTATAAATATTTATTCCACCACCTATGTTGCCACTTTGTTCATACGTTTATCATTCTTAAAGGCTCCCTAACACTAACACTTCCAATCCTCTTGACCTCTCTGATGTCTTTATTTCCTATCAGCCACTCTCTTGCTTAACATTGAGACATCTATCAACGGTCAAAGTGGAAAGATTGGTTTGGATGAAGGGGACCCTTCATCCCATCCGATCTCACCCTTCCAGAACATCCACCATCTTCCCACCCCACCCACCTCCCCATCAATGATGGATTTTTCAATGGATTTGGGCCATTTTGTAGGTTTCTCTTAAGATTTTCGGGAAATAATTTTTTGATGGGTTTTAAGTCCCTTATAAAATACAGCTTCATTATGTAATTAAATTTCAACCCTACATTTGCTGAGGAAAGAGGGAGTCATTTGGAAAGTTGGGTATGGCCTCTACCAAAATTACACAGATATTGTTTAAATATCGAGGATATTGTCATCATGATGTGGGCTGTTGGCATTTCAACAACATGATAAGACACTATATCAAATGCAAGGATTATTGTTGATTTATTTCTTCATTCAGTGCAGTTTACTCCATTGAAAAAAATCTGAATCCCTTTGAAATGTCATTGAAAATCCATGAGCAGCCTAAGAGTTAATGGCTATTCCAAAAATGTGGATGTTTCTATCCTTTAATTACAAGCTGTTCTTACTTATGATAATCCTGAGCTCCGATGACCAGTAAAGACTTTGAGTGAAATTAGACGTAACTCTGTACTTATGACTGAATTGTGGAAAGTCTGTAACCCATTAGAATATAAAGTAAATATTGATGTCTTGCACAATATACAGTACTTGGATATTTCTCTTGATCCCCTCCACCACCCTGTGTTCCTCCCCACCCCCCTCCACACACACCCCATCACTGAACCATTTGATGATGCAATTAAAAATTTACAATATTAGTTGGACCCAATTGATAATACTCACACCTCCAAGTCAAAAGTTTGTAGTTCAACCTGCTTATCAGGGCTTAAAGGTCCAGATTGGTCCAGATCTACACCAGCACAGAACTGGAGGAGTGATGCAACAACAACAACCAATGACACTTGTATGTGCCCTTTACGTTGATTAGTCTAGCTACAAGTCACCACATCAAACTGGTTATGGTCATATGGTTGAAATTTATCAAATATGAAAATCATATAACTGATTAAAACCTGATTATTGGAAGTGGTGTCCTTTGGAGACTAAATTCTGCCTGTCTGTTCAGATGGACATTTAAGATCCCATGGCATTAAAAATGAGAATAGTGTGTATTCCAGGCAGCAATCCTTCAGATAAATTAGTTCTTCACTTTGTGGCTGTTTGTATCCTGCTCGGTGCAAATCAGACATGATATTTGCCTACAAGTTGTTACTCCTAACAGTAATATCATGACTGTGAAGTAGTTTGACGTACTTCTAACATACTAATAATCTATCTTATTATTGTTTAAAAAATCAATGTAGCTGCAAGTCATCACATCAAACTAGTTACGAAATCTGAGATTGGGAAATGATCATATGATTTAAATTTATCAAATATCAAAATCTTGTAATCAAGTAAAGCCAATGAATATATTTGTAATGTATAAGTAGAATCTTTTAATAAAAGCTCTACACCATGTCCCAAATATCAGGATCTTCTTGATCAGACTGACAGACAAAACCATGATTTTGCAATGTATTTTTCCCCACTCCTTTTTAAGTACAGGTGATTTAAAAACAACATAGATCGGCTGATTGTCTGCAAATGCTTGTCCAGCTAGGATCACCATCCCCTTTAAGGCACTGGCCTGCAAGGTTTAACAGGATTGAGTGAATCTATGCCACGCTGGCTGCATTGTATTCACAGTGCCTTGGAGTTCTGTGGATTCACCCGGCTGACGAACCGGACAAATGTGACCACCAAAGAGAAGTGACTAATATTCCAGGAATTTGGGGTTAGCTCCATGAAAATCCTACTTACCTCTCCTCAAGTAAATTATTCATTCATTTTACTCTTTTGTGTGAAAGAGTATGCTACTATATCTCTAAACAAAAAGTGTTATTAAATCAATTCTAATAAGGCTGGTAGGTAAGCATAAACATGGAATTCATTTATCTTTCTGTCCCTCTTTGTTACCACCCACCAACATACACATTTAGACACATACATATTTTTGTGCACTGAAAATGCAGAACTAAAAATGCCATCAACAACAAAATGGAATCAAAGAACATAATAGCGGCAGATTTCTGTTGTGCATTGACACAAATAAAATGTGGGCGGACAAGTCATTAAATTAATCAAATGATGATCAACTTTGGCTGTTGTTATCTAACATTATCTAGGCAATGTCATCCCAAGGACACCATATTCCCCCAGTTCTTTTATGTACAATACCTTTTCAGCCACAGTATGACATTTTGAAGTGGCATTTTTGAAAACTAATTGGCAGCAATTATAGAATCCTTTCAGTGAAATCTAATAGTATTGATATTACAGCTGTTTTGCAGATAATAAAAGCATACAGTTTAGAATTTTGTGTCAATGCTACTGAGCTAGCAGCAATAACCTTAATTTTTCCAGTGCCTTTTTAGGTAGGATGCTCTCATCATTCTGTTGGTGATATATAGGGATAAAACAGGAAGGAAAAGGAGGGATTGTTTGAGAGTGGTGATTAAAGGAGAGTCAAAGTGGTACAATGTTAAGAGGGGTTTTTTTTAAGGCGAGGAAAATATCTCACAGTAAAGGGATTTGGGAGAGTGTTCAGAACATTGGGCAGGGTGGCTTAAAGTTCATTCACTAACACAGAACAAAGGGATTGGAGTACAAGCATCAACAACAACAGCAACATTACATTTTGTAGAGCGCCTTTTGCGTTGGGAGAAAGTCCTGAGGCGTTGAACAATCAGGGTACGGGATCCAAGCAGACGGGAGTGGGGGTAGCAAGGTTGGGATGAGTGAGGGCAGAGAGGTGGGAGGCGACTGAAGGCACAGTCGAAGAGGAAGATCTTGAGACAGTTCTTGAAGGAAACCAGATTTGGAGTGCGGAATGTACAGGCAGGAATAAGGGACAATAAAACAGCAACAACAAAATTACATTTGTATAGCACCTTTCATATTAGGAGAACATCCCAAGGCGCTGGTCAGTTACTGCTTCAGACCTGAGCTTAGGACGGGTGGGAGAAGAGGGATAGTAATAATAATAATACTACATAAATAGGGATAGTCAAGTAATTGTACGCTATCCAATGTCACATACCAAGCTACTAATTTCTGATTTATATAGGCAGCTGTTCACCCAACAGCATCTCCTCTCTTGAATGCCAATTGCACTAGAATGCAGGTAGCATAAAACTCTGGCTTGACCATATCATAAATTACTCCTTAAAAAATACAGTACTGCTGTACCTCTTCAACTGTACCAATTACTCTCCTCCCTTCTCCTCCCTCATCCATTTATTCATGTACGGCAGCATGTCTGTAAAGCACAAACACTATATGCCAAATAAAGGGCATTATATAAATGAAAGTTGTTGCTGTTATATGTACAATCATACTTCATTGATACTGTATTAAAATTATTCTTGTTTACCTTCTCTAACACCAGAATTCTTAGTACAGAGAGCAATAATAATAATTGTTGTATTTGATATAGCGCCTTATCACATCTTCGAGATTTCTCAAAGTGCTTCACAGAATATATGTATTGTAAATTGAATTGACTGTATATTTTGTGGCTGAAATAGCTCGAGTAGAAGTACAGTAGAGGACAAGCGACAAGACCAGAATTGGGGACAAATACACATTTTTAACATAACAGTGAGTAGAATTAAGGCAGAGATACATGCAGTACATTCATAAATAAATAAATTTAATTAACATTGTCAGATCTGGGTATATACATACATACCAAAAATAGCTTTCGTGGCTTAACAAAATTACATTTATACAGCGCCGTTGTGTCACCCACCACACCACCTTCTCCACATCCCCCCCCTCCCCCCCCCACCACCATTCGTGTCACCCACCACACCACCTTCTGCACATCCCCCACCCCTCCGTGTCACCCACCACACTACCTTCTTCATTGATTTCTCTCTCTCTCTCTGTCTGTGTGTAGATCAGTCAGTCAGTCAGTCAGGCAGCCTTGCGGATTGCTGCAAATCCTGGCAGTCAATGTGCCCAAACTTACTCCCCCTATCCCCATGTTTCCCATAGGGCCCCGTATTTTCCAACCACGGTGTCACCAACTGCGGAGGTTTTCAGGAACGTATCCCCCGCGGTTGGGGAGGAATAATTGTACACTATTTTTGATTAACAGAGAATGGAGTGCAAATTCAAAGAAAGTATGAAACAAAAACAGAATTTGTTTGGAACACTCAGCAGGTCAGGCAGCATCTATGGAGAAAGTAAAGTGAATCAATGTTCTGAGTCCACAACCCTTCGTCAGAACCAGCTCAACCAAGTATGATGGACAACATCATAATTTAAACATAAAATATAAATATATATTTTCCCAACCCCCATGTTAATAAATCACTCAATTTGTGACCCAAGTCTGTTCTGTTGTGCATTTGGTACCTGTCTGACTTATGTAACAGCGTTCATGTTACAGTACTTTCATAGCTGATTCCCACTGTAAATTGTTGCTCTTTACAGAGTCACCACAAGGATTGTGTCCAATAAAAAATAATAGTGACTGAACGCAACTCCCTCCTCCCATAGAGAGACTGGCTATTTATTGATCTATCAATCCTCCCACTTTCTCTGAAAGTTTTATCACTCTCACAGCTTTATCTTAAATCCTTAGTGCAAAATGAAACCAATACTGCTGCAGGTCACGTTACTATCTACTTTCTAAATGGAATAGGTTGGTCCTCAGTTGGCTTAACCCCCACTCCAACACCTACTACCTCCTCATGGCCAGCACCAGCCTCCTGTTTGTCCCTCACCACCTCCGCTCCACCATCGGTGGCCGTGCTTTTATCCACTATGCCCCAAAGCTCTGCAACTCCCTGCCTTAATCACCCCACCTTTCCCCACTCTCCCCACTTTCAAATCCCACCTAAAGACCTTCATTTTTGATTGTGCTTATGGACATCTCCCCACTCCCTCTCAGGGTCAGGCTCCAGCACTGTCACGTGCTCTGGGACACTATCCTGTGTGAAGTGTCACAAGATATTGTTGTAATATGGGTTTAATTTAGGCATTATCACATTATCACAACAACCAGAACAACCAATTAAATTTAGTGCTTTTCACGTCAGGAGGACACCCCCCACAAAGAACCATGCCTCGATTCACTATCAAGTACAGGAATAAAAGCTATTGATGAAGTATTGAGATGAAAATGTCTCTGTGGACAGACATTAGGTAACACAATTGGATAACACAGTGGCTTTGAACCATGGAAATTACGACAAAGAAGAAGGTCATTCGTGTCGGTGAAATGATTATTTGATCACTCAATCCACAACTATTTGTGGGACACTGCTGTACAGAAATGGCTGTCACGTTTCATCCACAAATTATACAGTCAATTCACTTTACAGATTTTGTTTCAACTACCATTCCCGGGAGGGCATTCCATATTCCATATCTCAGATCCAGCTCATATCCAAATCTAACTGGGTGAATGTCTGCCTGTTGGGTGTCCTATGTGAAAGGTATTGTAGGAATAACTCAGGTGGTGGTATGCAACACAAACTTGCATCGATTTGGAAATCTCACTTGGATGATCATTGTTGGATAACAAGATGCACAGTGATGACAATCAAATCTGTTGTGTTTCTAACCTGCGACCTTTCTTTCATTTTACTTTGTGTTATTTTATATTTGTGAATCACATAATTCTGAACAGCATGAAATGTTCCTGATCACAATAGCTATCAAGTTTTACTCAGACCTCCAACCCCACAAAGAATATTTTCTCCTGCCACCAATGCAGTTCAGATGTTATATTTTTTTTGTGGTCATGATTAAGTTAATACACATATTCACCTGTTAACTGTCTGAAATTATTTATCACCCCCACACACCAATATTGCATGAAGCTCTTTTGGGAACAAAACAAACAGTAAACATCTGGGAAGGCTTTGAAGACATTCAACAGGCTAAAAACATCTGGTGGAAACAACAAAATCATAGTTCAGGTCTTTCCAAATTCTCTTGGCCCATTTGGTTAATTTTACAAACACTGCAGATTAATTTGAACTGAAAAGGCTTAACGTTCCATTCGGAAATATAGTCTTGCAGCCAAATTCTATGTCATAGTCTAACTTTATTTGGCAAGATATTCCTTTCATCTTATCCAGCTGTTCGTTCATCTAGCCAAAGAATTCAATCAAACTTAATGTTGGCATTGTGTTAACTGGAACATTTAACTTTAGTTGATTTGTTGCTATGTCAATACATCAAACACCTCTTATACCGTCCTGTACTTTTGTTTAGTTTTTCAACATTAAATTCAAACTGCAAGCTAGAAAAAATAATACAATTTATACCCAAAGCACATTCACCTCCATTCCCAACTCACCGAGGCCTCAGCCAAATCAGCAACCACAGGCGAGTGACGTCATCCCGCCTGTAAGTTTTGAATTCTCTCAGCCCTGGACTCACTGAGAGATCAGCCCAGTCTCCCCCACACCAGCCTAGCTGGCTAACCGTGCCTCGCTGACCACCCCCATCTGCTCTCAAGTCTCAGAAGGCGTGCGCAATCGACCCGAGCTGCTTCCCCAATATGCCCTCGTCCCTGTCCCCAATCTTCCACTACACCCGACCAACCCTTCTCTCCCTCTGAACGCCCTATTCTCACAGCTTCCCTCTGCTCTCTACACAATCTCTGTTGCACACTGCCAGCTGTCTGACAGCACCCACTCTGACTGCCCCATCCTGCACTCTCGCCACAAAGCCTATTGGCCCCCGTACCTGAGGGCCAACCTCTCCTCCCTCATCCATATGCCCACTCTCCCTGTGAACCCCCCTCTTCATCATGTCCAATCTCCCACTACCAACTGCCCCATCTGCATTGATCTCCAAAATGTCCGCTCCCTGCCTAACAAGATCCTCACCATCTATGACCTCATCATTGATGAACACATCAACATCTTTGCCCTGACTGAAACAGGCGACACCTTCCCCCTAACCGAGGCCACACCTCCCGGCTACACCTTTCACCAAACACCATGGCCTAACCATCCTGGTGGCAGTGTGGCTCTCATCCCTTGGCTTTTCCCCTTACTCCTCCGGAACCTTCCTTTCCTTTGAACACCTTACTCTCTACCACCTCTCCAGTCTCCATTAGCTCCCCAGTACCTCCCACCCAGGATCCACCTCTCTCCCACCCCCCACTACATACCTTCAACTGTATCTCTCGCCCCACCGACTCTGCTCTCTTCCGTAAAATGAAACCCACCAACTGTTCCCTTGACCCCATCCCCACCACTCTCCTCATCTCCCAGCTCCATCTCCTAGCCCCCCTCCTAACTGATGTCATCAACCTCTCCCTATCCATTGGCACTGTTCCCGCCCCTCTAAAAACTGCTGCCGTCACCCCCATCTTGAAAAATCTTTCTCTGAATGCATCCCTACTCTCCAGCTATAGCCCCATCTCCAAACTCCCATTCCTCTCCAAGGCCCTGGAATGATTCAAAGCTTCCCAGCTTTGCTTGTTTCTCTCTCATCACTCCCTCCTCGAACCCCTTCAATCTGGCTTCCATGACGAGAGAGCTCAATCTCCGCGGAACTGCCCTCACCTGGTTCGACTCTTACCTCTCCTATCATTTCCACATCATCACCACCAATGATGGCTCTTCCGGCCCCCGCAATGTCACTTGTGGTGTCCCCCAGGCTCTGTCCTTGGCCCTACTTTTCAATATCTACACGTTCCCACTTGGTGACATCATCCACACACATGGGGTTAACATCCACATGTATGCAGATGACACCCAACTCGACTCCAGGACTACTGACAGACTGTCTGTCAGACATAAAGTCCTGATGAGAGCTATCTTTCTGCAGTTGAATGTTAACCAGACAGAGGCCCTACTGATTGGTTTGCGCCAGCCCTTCATGCATCGGGCGCTGGCAGCATCAACTTCCATGATTGCACACTCAACCTCACCAAGCCAGTCAGGAACATTGGTGTTCGATCCTCAATTGTCTTTCCTCCCCCACATTCAAGCCATGACCCACTCTGCCTTCCCTCACCTCCGCAATATAGCCGGACTCCGCCACAACCTTACCTCCAAGGCTGCTGAAACCCTCATTCACGCCTTCATTACATCCCAGCTTGACCCTGCAAATGCCCTGCTCGTCAACCTTCCCAATTCTGCCCTCTATAGGTTGCAGTTGATCCAGAATTCTGCGGCCCATGTCTTCTACTGCTCCAAGCTCCGTGACCCCATCTCCCCCATCCTCTCCCGACTCCATTGAATCCCCATCATCCAGAGCATCCAATTCAAGATCCTGATCCTCACATTTAAAGCCCTCCACAAACCCGCCCCACCCTACATCTGTAACCTTCTAACCTCCAGCCAACTTGTCCGCCCCCTCCATTCAGCAGGCTTTGGCCTGCTTCATGTCCCCCATCCCACCCACCCTTCCATTGGCAGGTGAGCCTTTAGCCACGCTGCCCCCAACCTCTGGAACTGCATCCCGCAATCCCTCCGCCTCACCCCCCACCCCCTTGGCCTCCTTCAAGTCCTGCCTCAAGATCCTCCTCTTTGATGGTCCCATCTGCAGTTCCTAATCCCCCCCTTCCCTTCCCCCCCAATCCCCGTCCACAGCTTGAGTCTGAATCAGTGACTGTCCAGCTCCTTGGGACGTTTTCCTAATGTGAAAGGCGCTATAGAAATGTAATTTTGTTGTTGTTGTTGTTTGCATAAAATAGCTGAGTGGCTGAAGGCTCGCCCACCAATGATGGGGTGGGTGGGTCGCAGACATGCAGCAGGCTAGAGCCTGCTGAGCGGAGGGGCCAGGCAGGTTAGTAGGGGGTTAGGAAGTCACAGAGGTAAGTTGGGGAGTGGATGGCTTTGAATGTGAGGACCAGGATCTTGAATTGGATCCTCTGGATGATGGAAGTCAATGGACTCGGGCGAGGATGAGGGCGATGAGGTCACCAATCTTGGAGGACATAGAGGACATGGCCCGCTGAATTCTGGATTATCTGCAACCTATGGAGGGAGGAATTGGGAAGGCCGACAAGCAGGGCATTGGTATAGTTGAGTCGGGATGTGATGAAGGCGTGAATGAGGATTTCAGTGGGGGGGGTGGGGGGGGGGGTGAAGTAATGGCAGAGTCAGGCAATATTGCAAAGGTGAGGGAACGCAGAGGTGGGTCATTGCTTGGGTATGGGGGAAAGGAAAGACAGTTGGAGATCGAACAAGACACCTAGCTTTCTGAGTGGCTTGGTGAGGTTGAATGAGCAACCATGGAGCGGAGACGGTGAGAAAGAAATGAGTCGAACCAGGCGAGGGCAGGTCCGTGAAGATTGAGCTGGGAGGAGAGATAGAGTAGGAGGATGGAGTGCTTGACAGTGTCAAAGGCAGCAAAGAGGTCGAGGAGGACATGGAGGCAGAGTGAGCCCTGATCACAGATGTTTAGAATGTCATTAGAGACTTTGACCAGGGCTGTCTCCGTGCAATGGGCTACACAGAAGCCAGATTGCAGGGGTTCAAGCACTGTTAATGTACACCTGTGTGAAGTACTCTATGAAAACACTGTACAACAACAATTTGCATTTATATAATGCCCTCCACGTTGGGAGGCTTCTCAGTGCGCATACGGAGCCCGAGGTGAGCCAGGGGGAGAGTAAAGTTGACCATAGGCATGGTCAAAGAGGAAGGCCTTCATGTGTGACCTAAAGTTGGGAAAAGAGGGGGTGAAGTCAAGGGGTTGAGGAAGGAAAATTCTACGTTTCGGGCTGTACTGGCTGAAAGCATGGCTGCCTATGGTGGAGTAGAGGATTCAGGGGCAAAGAGGAGGCCGAACCCAGTACCGATGTGAGGAGGTTACAGAGATTGGGAGTTCCAAGGAATGGAGGGATTTAAACACTACGGTGACAAATTTTAAATCAATCCACTCTGACAGGGAGCCAGCGGAGGTAGGCGAGAACTGGGATAATTGGGGTATGAAGTTTAGTGCAGGTAAAAATGCAGATAGCGGTGTTTTGAATGAGCTGAATTTTGTGAATAGTGGTGGAGGGAAGCCCAGCGAGAAGAGAAAGCCCTGATCACAGATGTTTAGAATGTCATTAGAGACTTTGACCAGGGCTGTCTCCGTGCTATGGGCACGACCCCCTTACTGCCAACCTGCTCACCATTAGTGTTGTCCAGCTGAGAGGTGACAAAGGCCTGGACAATGGTTTTGGCAGCTTTCAGGGTGAGGTATTGTCAGAGATGGGCAATTAAGCAGATGTCAAAGAAAGCGGTGCTGGTCAGGGACCAGATATGTGGGAGGAAGGATAACTGGGGTTCGAACCTGATGCCTAAAGTGCGCATGGGTTCAGAGTTTTAAGGACTAATCGGGGAGGTTGAGGAGGTTGGAACTGTGGGAATGTAAACCCGCTAATCTGATGTTCAAATACATGTTAATATTTGTTGTGATCTTTTCTGATGTCTGGGAATAACAATTACAGGCACTGCAAGCCTATCACTCCCGTCCTCGCCTCTGACTCCCCATCCTCCAGTGGATTGAGTTCAACATCCTCGTGCCAACATTAAAATCCCCCCATTCTGCAACCTTCTCAAATTGTATGAACCTTGTCACTCCCTCCACTCAGCGTCAGCGGGCACCAGCCTACTTCACGTCCCCTGCCAACCTGCTCACCATCAGTATTCGAGCTTTCAGAAAATCTGTCCCCACCCCCCGGAATTACATCCTGGAGTCCCTAGTATTCACCCCTTTCCTCACTTCATTCAAGTCCTTCCTTCCTCTTTCACTATACCTTTGGTTATCTCCCATTCTGCAACCCTTAGCTCCCTCCCACACCACCCCCACCCCCCAATTCTCACCACCCAGCTTGTTTGTAAATACTGCATTGTCCAGCACCTTGGGATTACTTTCTGATTTGAAAAGCAGTTTGTAAATGTAAATTTGTTGTTGTCATCCTTGCATTTGATACAGCGACTGTTTTATTAAGAACTGTTTTTGTGAAGTGTAGCGGCAGTGTATTTGTAGATAAATGCATCAGCTAAATTGTACAAAACAATGCTCCCACCCAGTCACAAAGTGAATCATCCGTTTTATCCAGAGGATTGTTGACCACTGGGAAAACGTCCTTCAAACACTGTAATACAGAAAAAATTGTTGAGCTACATATCCACCCAGACAAGATGTTTATTTTTTTCCTTGATGCTTTTCAATTTGTCGGAGTGAACCTAGGAGCAAAGTAGAAGAAAGATTGTGATTTTAATACTCTAATAAGAGAAATGACAGAACAAAATGCCAAATGATCAAAATTTCTTGTGAGTTCTGAAGAGAATAGTTTAAAGGGTTTCCTTCCTCTGAAGTTACCATGAAAGAAAATCACAGATGAAACATTCTAGAATTTCAAAGCCAGCATAGCTGTAGCTATTTTCGTCTCTGCTTTACCTGTAGCCCAAAATTAAAGAAATACAATTGTTCTTCAATTCTATCCTTATCAATGAAGGTGGAAATCACTGTAGACAAATGGCATATTTTTGATATTTTATCTTTATCTACTTCTCATGGGAAAGCAGTAGATGAAAGCATAAATGCTTGCATTCCACTTCAGTTAAGAGGAGTTTCATTGCAGAAGCTGTTTATCTTCATATTTCTATGAAACAGGACAAGTCAGTGGTCTAAAACAACAGTGCACACTTGTTCATAATAATAATAATAATAATCCTTACATCCTTTCATTTCATACACAGCCAATTCACCTTACAGTAATTGACATCGGCCACCCAAGAAGCAGAGTCACACACACACAGTACACCCATCCCAAGCATCTGCAATCATACACAGTTCATGGTGGCTGGTTTCTGTTTCTAAGGCTGAATGAACCAAGACTCGTATTGTCAGGAAATTACAGTTTGAGATTGCTTAGAATTATTATTTAAATCATATGAACAACAATATGAATATCCACGACTGTTTGTGGGACACTGCTATGCACAATTACCTGCCAAGTTTCGCCCACAAATGTACAGTCAATTCACTTTACGGTATATTCTGTGAAGCGCTTTGAGACATCTAGAAGTGAAAAGCGCTATATCAAATGCAAGGATTATTATTATTTTTGTGAGACGTTTCACAGAAAATACTGTAAGGTGAATTAGCTGTGTATTTTGTGGGTGAAACATTACATTCCTATTGTGGGACAAAAGTGCCATGTTCACCTATAAATACAGTGAATATACCAGATTAAAAATCCCATGAAGCAGTTTGAGATGTTTTGAAGAAGTGAATGATTGTTATTATTCTTTATCTTTCTACAATTCTTTTTTCCCCCTCAAAATATTTACCTCTGCTTCTTCTGAAGATCCGCAACTTCCTCCCCAAATGGCCATTGTTGATTAACGAGTCCAGATAATGAGTTTTGGCAGTCTATTCAAGCAAGAATCCAAGTTTGATCCTGTCAACACTCAACATCCACTCAACAGGAAGGGTCACGGGATGCAGATCAGGAGTAGGAATTCTGACTGACATCCCCTCATTAATCCGAGGCACTGAAGCCAATTTGTGTACCTCAACAACAGCTCTGCCTTTAAGCCTAACAGACAAGACCACTAACTAACTTGTGGATTTCTAGGTAGCTATAGCTCAGCTACACTGAATAAACTCCCTGAGCCAAAGAAAGGGCAGATACTTTTCTTTTGTATCTCCCCTTAAAGTTTTCATGACATTTTGCTCTGTAACTAATTTCTCCTTTTTACTAAATTAATATTTGGTAAATCAAATTTACACATTTTATCCCTTAATTGCCTCTTAGAAACAAAATAACCTTTTATTACCCGGTGATCCCTGTAAAGACAAGTTTGGGGCTGAACATTCCTCGACTATGGAAGAATAAAAATGATTGCAAAAGGGAAGCAGAACAAGCAGGAGAGAAAGATTGGAAAAAGCAACAAGAGAGTGGGACAGACAGAAGCAGACAGTTCAGGGAAAGCAAATGGAAAATTTTAGCAGTGGATCTGAAGGCGTTAATTGAG
Source organism: Hydrolagus colliei (assembly GCA_035084275.1). Classification (NCBI taxonomy): domain Eukaryota; kingdom Metazoa; phylum Chordata; class Chondrichthyes; order Chimaeriformes; family Chimaeridae; genus Hydrolagus; species Hydrolagus colliei. Next base: position 21,137,040 of record CM068742.1, on the reverse strand, counting down.
TAATACATAATAAGTACAGATAAGCCTTTTGAAATACTCTCTGCATAATTCACAATGACGATTTGCATTTATACAGTGTCTTTCCCAAAAGATAAAATATTGGAGCATTTCATGAGGATGGGGTTGATCATCAATGAGGAAGGAAGGGAAAGAGGAAGTGCTTGTAAGCATAGTCGAAAAGGTAACATTTTAGGTGAAATTTAACATTAAAGAGGTGGTGAGAATGAGTGAGTTCCATGAAGCTAGATAGGTAATAGCTGAAGGCTCAGGCATTGATTGTGTTGTGGAGAGCACGGAGTGTGTACCTGGAACTCCTCGCTATACGTTGTCCCGATATACATTGTTTTCCTCTACTTTTGCCCGGTTACCTGCCAAGGATCCATCCTTGGCCCCTTCTCTTTGTCATCTACATGCTCCCTCTTGGTGATGTCATCCGCAGACACGGGGTACACTTCCACAGGTATGCAGATGACACCCAACTCTACTTTTCCACCTAATTTGCGACCCCCAGTCCCCTGGTATTCTGTCAGCCTGCCATCAAGAACTGGATGACCATGAATTTCCTTCAGCTCAATGTTGACAAGACGGAAGCCATACTCTTTGGCTCTCGTCGACGTCTTCAATCCCACGGCTCTCACCTTCTCCACCTACCCGACCTGCCCCTAAAACTTTCCAAACATGTACGAACTTAGGCATCAGGTCAACCCCCAATTATCCTTCCTCCCCCACATCCAGTCCCTTACCAGCACCACTTTCCTCCATCTCCGATGCATCGCCCATCTCTGCCAATATCTCACCCCAAAAACTGCCAAAACACTGGTTCATGCCTTTGTCACCTCTTGGCTGGACTATTCCAATGCCATCCTCAGTGATCTCCCCTCTGCCACCATTCACAAAATCCAGGTTTATCCAAAATTCTGCCACCCACATTCTCACCTGTACCAAACTTCGCTCCCCAATTACCCGTCCTTGCCAGACCTCACTGGCTCCCTGTTTCAGAGCGGATTGATTTCAAGATCCTCACTCTTGTTTTCAAATCCATCCATTCCTCTGCACCCCCCCTATGTCTCTGACCTCCTCTCTCCGCACAATTTGCTCTACCGGATCTGGCCTCCTCCTTGTTCCCCGAATTCTCCGTATCCACCGTCGGTGGCCATGCCTTCAGCCACTACGCCCCGAGGTTCTGGAACCCTTCCTCACTCCCTTCGCCTCACACCCTCTTTTCCTATTTTCAGATCACGGCTGAAGACTTTTGTTTTTGACCGTGCTTTTGGTCACCCTTTTCGCTTTCCCCCTGGCTCGATCTCAGGATCCGTTATTGTGAAGTTCTCTGAATCGCCATCCAGCATGGAGGGCGCTATATAAATCCAAGTTGTTGTTGAATAATTTAAAGTCAATATAGACAATTGCTTCATAATTTGGAGAGGCCTGATGGGAGAGTTTCTGATGAATTCTGTCTTCTTCAGGTCTTTTTCTCATTTAAAACCGGAAATTGGCAGATGAAGCTATAATCTGGTCTGAAAAACAATAGGAAAATCATCTTCCTATGTGAATCTTCATGATTTTTCGGATTGTTTGCATATATTAGAGTTGCGTTTGTTTGGAATGTTGGATACTTTGCAGATTCTGTCAATTTGGGAGGCTTGGAAAACTGTTACTTGTACATAATGAAAACATTTATTTTTTGTTGTTCAAACAGCTTGAAATAGAAAGATCCATGTCATATATCTGAACACAGAGTTTAGGCTGACAATTCAAAATAGCAAAGCAGCACTGCATTTTTGGATGTACTGTAATACATTACAATACATTAGAGCACAGATACAGGCCATAAGCCCAACTGGTCTATATTGGCGTTTATGCTCCACATGAGCATAATGAGATGTTAAACCATGGTCCTATCTGCCTTTTTAGGTGAATGTTAAAGATCCTATGGCACTGTTCTCATGCGTATCTTGTAAATAAAAATTCATGGATTTCTACACGTGTCATTCACCCAGATTTTTTGTTGAATTTGCACCTTAATCTGCACAAGCTGTTGTCAAAGACATTCTCAAGAGGTAATATGAACATGGTTTAAAATAATAATTCTTGCTTAAAGTAAAAGCAGAAAACAAGTTAAAAATAAATACAGTAAAACGATATAGACATAGGTACTTTGTGGGCAAGAAGAAAAGAAGCACTGAAATAAACAAACTAAAGTCACAGTGAACTGAACACATCAGCCAAGGAGCCACAGGGAAATCTGTCAGCAGAATCTATTAATAAATAAAATATATCCATTAGAATGATAGAACTGTCCAAAATGAAAAATATTGCAACAGCATAAATTTTCTAATTTGAATACTGGCAGAAGATTTTCTTCTTTTGCATTGTTTAAAGCAGTGAATAATAATAATAACCCTTGCATTTGATGTAGCACATTATCACGTCGGGAGAATGTCTCAATGGGATTCACAGAATATACCGTGAAATATTCTGTGAATCTCTGTGTATTTTGTGTACTTTGTGGGCGAACACAGCAGCACAACTGCATACAGCAATGTCCCACAAACAACCATACAAAGAATAATAATTTGGTCACTCAATCCATGAATATTTGTGGCATACTGCTGTGCGCAATTGGCTGACCGTGTTTAAGGTTATCTAAACCAGTACGTACGTCACCCACATATGGAAATTTCCAGGTGTGAGGAATGGAATGCATACTCTCTCCCTGGAGGGACGCACCTTACTTATAAATTCTGGATTGTATAAGGCATGAGTTTGGCAAGAGCCAATGCTTGGGGAGCCCAGAGTGTGTTCTGGGATACTGCTGGAGTTTAACACCATGGGTTGCCATGGCACGTAGTGTTTGACAAGCTTCAACCTGTTTGTCCAGCTTGGAACAACCAACACATTAGAACTTTTACAGGTTTACAAAGTGCTGTTTCTGTATCTTTCACAGCAACACAGCCATCTAACGTTCCTTTGATGGTGAGATACGGGACAGACAGCAGTTAAGGTACTCCAAGGTACTCCAGACCAAAATTTTGCATTTTTCCAGTTTTTTTGTTTAAAATTATATAAGAAATAAATCTAAACAACTCATTTCAAAGAGACCTACGTGTGGATGATAATGTGTGAAAATGAGAGTGAAAGCTCTTTCCAGTTCCTGATGCGAATGAGAAACAAGTTGATTTTCACTTAATAAGAATAAAAAGAAAATGAGCAGACAGGCTGAAAGCCTGGCCGCCGATGTGGGGCGGTAAGGGCGGTGGATGTGGAGCAGGTCTGAGTTTGTTGAATGGAGGATGCGGGCAGGCTGATAGGGAGACAGTAGGTCAGAGAGATAGGTGGGGGCAAGGCCGTGAATGGCCTTGAAAGTAAGAACGAGGATCTTGAATTCGATCCTCAGGGGGATGGGGAGCCAGTGGAGACGGGCGTGGGGGAGAGTGATGTGGTCGCGAAGCCTGGTACAGAAGAGTATAGGAGCTGCAGAATTCTGAATGATCTGCAGCCTGTGAAGGGAGGAGCTGGGAAGGCCTACGAGGAGAGAGTTCCCATAGTCGAACCTGGAAGTGATAAAGGTGTGGATGAGAGTTTCGGCGGCATGGGGGGTGAGGTATTGGCGGAGTCTGGCAATATTGCGGAGTTGATGGAAGGCTGTGCCGGTCATGGAGCAGATGTGGCGGAGGAAGGATTGTTTGGGGTTGAACTAAACGCCCAGATTCCTGATTGGCTTTGAGAGATGGAGAAAGCAGCCTTGAACGCTGATGTTGTCAGTGCCTGAGGTGCGGAGGCGCTGACATGAGCCAATCAGGAGGGCCTCCGTCTTGTTGAAATTTTGCTGTAGGAAATTTACCCTCGTCCAGGACTCAATGTCAGACAGACATGCAGTCAGAATGCCAGTAGTTGAGGATGGATGCAGAGAGGTAGAGTTGGGTGTCATCCCATAATGTGGAAATTTACTCCATGTCTACGGATGATGTCGCCCAGTGGGAGAGTGTAGAGCGTTAAGAGCAGGGGCAAAGGACAGAGCATGTCACTGTGCGGGGGCTGGAGGAAAAGCCGTTGGAGGAGACAAAGTGATGGCGGTGGGAGAGATAGGACCAGAACCATTCGAGAACAGAGCCTTGCAGGTTGAGGAGGGAGGAGAGGCGGTGGAGGAGGATTGCGTGGTCCACGGTATCGAAGGCAGTGGATAAGTCAAGGAGGAGGCAGAGGGAGCCCTAATCACAGATGGTCAGGATGTTGTTTGTGACCTTAACCAGGGCAGTTTCCGTGCTGTTGGAGGCGCAGAAATCCGATTGGAGGGGTTCGAGGAATGAGTGCTTTGTGAGGAAAGAGCAGAGCTGGGAGGCAACCAGTCTCTCAAGGACTTTGGAAAGTAAGGGGAGGTTGGAGATGGGTCGGTAGCTTCATAGCTGTGACGCATCGAGGGAAGGCTTTTTAAGATGGGGGTGATGGTTTTGAAGGGAGTGGGAACAGTCCCGGATGAGAGGGACAGGTTGATCGTATCGCTGATTAGAGAGGCTAGAAAGTGTAGCTGGATGTTAGAGAGAGGGGTGGGGATGGGATCTAGGGAGCAGATGGTGAGCTTCATCAAGGGGATGGTCTTAATGACGGAGGATGAGGGGATGGGGTCGAAGGTGTGGAAGGAGGGGTGGGTAGGAGATGGGGTGTGAGGGGGAGATGGGGAGGGGGTGTAAGTTGTGGGGACAGTGACCATAGAGCGGATTCCCTCGATTTTGGTCACGAGGAAATCCAACATCTCCTCGCAGCGAGAGTTGGAGGAGAGGATCTGTGAGGCGAGGGGGATGGAGGAGATGGTTGCTGGTGGAGAAGAGAAGCCGCGGGTTGTCCTTTGCCTCCAGGATTATCTTGGAGTAGAAGGACAATTTGGCGGAAGATAGGGCTGAGCAGTAGGAGGATGTGAGGTTCAGCCAGATATACAGGTGGACCGTGAGGCCGGATTTGAGCCAGGTGCGTTCAGCGGCCCGCACATGGCACTTGAGGGAACGGAGGTGGGTGGTGAACCAGGGTGAGGTTCTGGAGTAGGAAGCAGTTCGGGAAGTGAGGGAGGTAAGCATGTTGAATGTGGTGGAGAGGGTGTTGTTGAGCAGGGTGAGTGCGGAGGATGGGTTAGTGCAGGAGGTGGGCCAGAGGGAGAGGAGTTCGGAGGACTTCAAGGCAGCGGAGAGAGTTTATGGGAGGATCTTCTTCCATGGGCGGTAAAAGATGGTGGTAGGTTTGGGGGTAGAGGGGAGAGGGTTAGAGGAGTTGAAAGAAATGAAGTGGTGGTCAGAGATGGACTTGTCAAAGATGGTGACATCTGAGACGTTGAGGCCTCGGGTGATCACCAGGTCAAGCAGGTGGCTGTGAACATGGGTGGAGGAGTGGATGTGGAGGGAGAGTTTGAGAGACGAGAGGAGGGAGGAGAATTCTGAGGAGGTGGAGCAGGAGGGGGTGAAGTGGAGGTTGAAGTCACCGAGGATGATGAGGCGATCGGAGGAGGCACAGAGGGAGGCAAGGAGAGTGGAGAAGTCAGAGATGAAGGTTGGGGAGGGTTTGGGGGGAACGGTAAACCAGGAGGATTTTGAGGGAGAGGTGGGAAGAGTGGGAGAGGGTGAGGTGTTCAAAGGAGGGGAAGGAACCAGAGGTGTAGGGGGATAGGGCAAGTGGTGCCCTAGAGATGAGGGCCATGCCATCGCTGCGCCGGTTGGGGCACAGGACGTGGTGGGAGGTGTAGCCAGGTGGTGTGGCCTCTGTGAGGGGGAATGTGTCCCCTGGGGTGATCCAGGTTTCAGTTAGGGCCATGATGTCAATGTTCTCATCGAGGATGAGATTGATGATAGCCAGGGTCTTGTTACAGAGGGAGTGGACATTTTGGAGGCCGACGCGGAGTGAGCAGTTGGCAGAGAGATGTGAGGTGGGATTGGATTGGGCAGCCTGGGTTGAGGGGATGGGGATGAGAGAGGAGAGGTTAGCCCCCCGGATCTGTGTCCGTGTGGCTTACCTAAAACCCACGATACAGTCAGGCTACACAGGCAATACGTAGTATCCATTAGAGAGAGAGAGAGAAAAAGAAAGAAAGAAAGAAAGAAAGAAAGAAAGAAAGAAAGAAAGAAAGAAAGAAAGAAAGAAAGAAAGAAAGAAAGAAAGAAAGAAAGAAAGAAAGAAAGAAAGAAAGAGAGAAAGAGAGGAAGAGAGATAGGAAGGAAGAGAGATAGGAAGGAAGGAAGGAGAGCGGGAGAGAGAAAGAAAAAGAGGGAGAGGAAAAGGAGAGAGGGAGATGAAAAACCGACAGTGCCCCTTAAAGACCAAAAACCGGAAGTGCCACTACGGGCAGCATTCAGAACTAATCGTACTGTACTCTCGTGCGACAATCGACTCATTAAATGAGCCACCGTGATTGTACTGGATAAGATCTGATTATTCGAATGGAGACCTTTTTTTGAGGTACCAGTTATATGGAAGTTTCGGTTGATCGGGTCACAGATAAATGGGCTTTTACTGTATTCTATTACCAGGAGCTCACTCGCAAAAAGGCAGTTTCCAGGTGCCTTGTGACGTTAGCTCTCACATTGTCAGTGAATCGACTTTCTTCCCCTTTTAGATTCAATATATATATTAATATTCATGTATATATTAATACATACAATATAGTGTCATGTGGCCATTCTTTATGTAAGCCAAGGTAGTGAGTGCGTCTTGGCAGACTATTCTGTAATTAATGGCATCATAGCTGAATCCAGTTTGTCATTGCTGATATATCAGCGCCTTGGGACGTCCTCCCGACGTGAAAGGCGCTCTATAAATGTAAATTGTTGTTGTTGTTAATGTCCAGTGTTAGCTTCTAATGTCCTGTTACCTCCAAGTTTTTTTAATATTGTGTATTGTCTAACAACTGAAAAATGTGGAAGAATTATGATAATTGTATTTAGAAGTACTTAATTGTATTCAGTATGTGTTTAACTGTATTTAGATGACCAGAGGATCAATGTGAACGTCATAATTTTCATGGCAGATTTTGATCCGTTATCATGTTTGGTGCATTATCTTCCGTAACATGAAGAAGTTACTGGTATCAGTAACATTGGTACACTTGACTCATCTGCAACAGAAAATAAAAATTCATTTTATGAAGGAAAAAGCAGAGATACTGGGACTTTGTGGATACCCTGTAGATTTGTTATGTAGAATAAGATAGAAAAAGATAGAGACTTCTGACTGGTACCTCTAAAAGAGGCAAAGGCAAAAACAATAAATCTTGGGAAACAAAAACTCAAAATACTGCAGATGCTGGAAAACAATTTCAATTTCACTTCTGACGAAGGATTGTGGATCCGAAACGTTGACTCACTTTTCATTTCTCCATAGATGCTGCCTGACCTGCTGAGTGGTCCCAACGATTTCTGTTTTCGTTTAAATAAATTTTGAGATCCTGAGAACCAAAGTGAACTGACTGTATATTTGTGGGTGAAACACAACAGCTAATTGCACACAGCAGCATCCCACAAATAGTTGTGGAGGAAATTACCAATTATTGTTTTTTTCCCCGAGGGATTAGTATCAGGTATGTAAAATAAGGAAATTTGCCCAAGATTTCCCTCTGCCTGGAATCGAACCCAGGTCTCTTCAGTTACTAGGCGAGTGGGTTAACCACTGAGTTATAGCACTCCAATAATGTCGACCTTCTAATAATATTAATTTTGGCATTTGATTTGTTGGATTGTTCACCATGTTGGAAAACTGTCTCAAAGCATTTCACTGCAAATTGTTGTGACTGCATTTTGTAGTGAGTTTAGTCAATATAATACTGTACAAGATTTTAAAATTATTTGAATGCTGGTCAAATCAATATGTTGGCCTAGATCAGGGGTCGGCAACCTGCGACTCATTAAAGACTTGTGCAACTCCCGACCTTGATTACCGAACCCATTTTTATGAGATGCTGTTCCTGATTGGCTCTTGTTATTTGGGTTGCCAACCCCTGGCTTAGTAGATCAAGGCAAAATTGGGTGTAATACTGAATCATACCACAGGGGCCAGGTACTGTACCAGAGGGAGAACAACATTCATATACCTTCTGCATATTTGTGTATGGTAGTATGCACCAAAATAATATCTGGTGTTTGCCTCAAATGCTGTACATAGATAATGCACTACTGCTTCCAACATAAATTATATGATTGTGTTATAATAATCCGTTAAAAAAAAACTCAATAATAAAAATTGGTCATTTCAATCCATGACTGTTTGTGGGACACTGCTGTGCGCAATTGGCTGCCGTGTTTCGCCCACAAATATACAGTCAATTCACTTTACAGTATATTCTGTGAAGCGCTTTGGGACGTCGATGTGAAAAGCGCTATATCAAAGGCAAGGATTATTATATTTTATTAGTTATAATGTTGTGAGCAATGCAATAAGTATTTTTTTTAAAAGTCATTTGTTTTGGTCATCTTAGTGTCTGACACGTAACAAAATCAGTAGGTATTTGGAGGGGCAGGCCGGGTGGCGGGGATTTCTCCAACTCAGCTCCCGTTAACCCTGCAAGTCAATGCCCCAGCAGGTGGAGTGTTCTGGCTGGGCAAACAGGCAGGGCATCGTCCGGGAAGAAAATTCGTAATAAATATAAGACTCTGCACAATCCATTCCGAACAAAGGAATTTCCAAGTTCAGGTAGAATGGTTGGAACTCAAGTCTGTGTTAAACATCCTTAAACATGAGACGCTCTGAGACTGTCCGGCGTGGAGGGCGGACAGAGGGCGGACAAATCGAAGTTGTTGTTGTTGTTGTTGTTAAACATGGTGATGTGTTTCCATCCCTGTGTTAGACTCCGCCCCCACCGTCCCCAGCTCTGACTGGCCAGAGCCACACTGAGCGAGGGGGGGGGGGGGGTCACGTGATGTTCACACGGGAGGCTGCTGAATGCTCGGCTGCGCAGGCGCAGCACGGTGCCTTTCCCCCCCCCCCCTTTCCGCCCCCACCTTTCCCCGGAAGTGGCTACGCGGCGTGGAAGCCGGTTACATCCGGGAGAGTGTCTGTCAGCTGCTCGTGCTCCCTGTCCGCACTCACTAGCAGCCCCACCCCCACCCCCCTCCCTCAGCCACTTACCCCCCTCAGCCTCCCCCCCTCAGCCTCACCCCCTCCCTCAACCACTTACCCCCCTCAGCCTCCCCCCCCCCCGCAGTCTCCCCCCACTCAGCCACTTACCCCCCTCAGCCTCCCCCCAGCCTCCCCCCTCCCTCAGCCACTTAGCCCCTCAGCCTCACCCCCCCCCCAGCCTCCCCCCTCCCTCAGCCACTTACCCCCCTCAGCCTCCCCCCCCCCCCCCCCGCAGTCTCCCCCCACTCAGCCACTTACCCCCCTCAGCCTCCCCCCCACACCTCACCCTCAGCCACTTACCCCCTTCAGCCCCCCCCCCCCCCACCTCTCAGCCCCCAGGATGCCCAAGAAGAAGACCGGGGCTCGGAAGAAGGCCGAGAGTCGGCGAGTCCGCGAGAAGCTGAGCCGCGCTGCCAGGGATAACGTGGATGTGGCCAAGCATCCCTGCAATATCAGCATGGTGAGGCCCGGCCCACAGCGCGGCGCTGACAGACCGGGGCCGATGTTCCTGTGGTGGTTAGTGGGCTGCCTGCCGTGGGATATCCGCACGGATTTGTACACACCGTGTTTGCTCTTGCCAGGAAACAAAGCCTCCCGCGGGGGTTGTCGTATTAATGTTAAGTTCAATTACCCCCCCACCCCCCCTTGTCTAATAAGGCACTTTGTAACATTGACTTTTGGTGCTGGGGAAGAACTGACTTGACCTTTCCCCCCCCCCACCCCTTGACCCCCCCCCCACCACTTGTGACTTGTAGCTGATTGATCTGTAAAACTTGAATCCATTATTTCTCCTGTGCCACTTTCCTGAAGCCCCCTTTTTGAGTCCTGAAGGCTTTTGACCGCTTTGTTGTTTTGTGCTGGCGACTCTAACCCCTTTGCCGGTCTCGCTCACGTCTGATTCTCGAAGTGAGATTTGGGCCATTTATTCTGTGGAAGCGTCATAGCCAACCATGATCCTGTCCTCACTCTGCAAACAAAACACTGGGAGATCCAGGCTGATTTGTCTTCATTTTGACCCGGTTGTGCCTGGCATCAGTTGTGGCTTGAAAGTGGCTAGAGGGAGGAGGGTGGTCTCTGACATTACACTTACCTGTCGCTCAGCACCCCGATATGGCAAGGGTGGCCTCACAACAGGTGAGTGATTTTTGACAAGAAAAATAAGGTAACCGCCTTCGTGTCATTCACTCGTAGTAATCCTTCGGATCGCAGTGAGAAGAGGACAATGCTTGACCATTCTTGTTTCTGTGCATTGACAACAAAATCCCAATGTAGATGAGGCTTGTGGGGATGACCATGTCCAAACAATTCTTTCACGGTTCTGATCTCTTTGGAGTGCCTGGTGGCGGCGGAGCAGTTGCATTTTGTATAGCGCCTTTCACATTGGGAGCATGTCCCAAATTGCTTTAAAATATATACTTTAAAGGTCAGTGACTGAGTTGTTTTGTAGGTGAATGCAATAAAGTAAATGACCATTGGGGAATTGTTGACCAGGTCACTGGGATAGAGAATCTTCCTTCACTTTTCGAATCGGCATTTCCAACAATGCAGCATCCCCACAGCACTGCATTGAAGTTTCAGTTTAGAAGGTATGAGTCCCCGATGTGAGGCTTGAACCCTCAAGCTTCTGACCCCTGCGCCAGCTGGGCTGACTGTTAAAGACCAATGATCGTTGTGTAGCCGAGCCTTGGTAGGATAACTGCTGAGTTTGTCATCACCAGCTCATATCCAGAACTTAGAATTTACCCTGAGTGGTGAGCATCTCAAATATTGACTATTGACTTTCTTCCAGAGGGGAAGTTAACAGGATCTCATGGCAACGAGCTTGCTTCAAGATAACATGGTTGGCTATGGAATATCAAAATCAAGGAAATAGTCTCAGTAGTCCAATTCCTGAATCAGGCGAGTCTGCTGTACAGCACTGCTGATGACAGACCAGCTAGCCTGGATTATGGATAGGACTCGGACGAGTACATTGAACATGGGGATAGGAATTCTTTCTACATTAGCTTTCCAAGCTGAAGTTGGTCATGGCTGGATAAGCATTGAAATTTGGAGAGACCCAGAAATCTGGATTCCTGTAGCTTAGTGGTTAGAGCACTCGCCTCGCAAGCAAGAGATCTGGGTTTGATTCCCGGGCAGAGCGAAACGTTGGGCAGCTTTCCTTACTCCACATGACTCTGCTTACCTAGCAGTAAGTAGGATCCTGGTTGTTAGTCGATTGATGATCACTTTTCCAGGGCTACCAATTCCTTTTTTTTTTGTATTTTAATCCACGAATGTGTGTGACATTGCTTTGCGAATATGGTTGCTGCTTTTTACCCACAAAATATACAATTAATTCACGTTCACTTTTAATCTAGCATTGCTTCTGTATTTTGTAAGATACATGATCTGTGCTAGGGTCTGTCGATATGGAAATTTTCCGATATCGATATATCGGTGGGCTCATATCGATATATACCGATATATCGATATCGCCGTGTTTTTTATTCGGAGGTGCGTGCGCATTCCGATATGCGTGGGCATTCCATGCTCTAGGCCCAGGAGGTTTTAATATTTGTTGTAGTTAATTCTGTTGTGATTCACATTCTCTTTCTTTTCTTTTAAAACAGGAATGTGATAAATGCCAAAGGTGAGCAGTAACCTTCAATTATTATTCTTGCTATATTTCCACTGTGATAGAAAGCAGTTTATGGGGTTTGGTGTTTAATATCTTTTGACAAGTAGGGTACAATGTGTTATACAGTAAAACCTTGATAATCTAACATTCTGAAAGCCGGCAACTCCATAAAAGCAGCAAGATTTCAAAATCTGTAATTTTTACAGTATTAAATTTTTTCCGCTGTCCTACAAATCTCCTGAAGTTTTGAACAGCTATAACAACAACAAGTTTGATTTATATAGCGCCCTCCACACCAGACAGGGTCTCCCAAGTGGTTCACAATAACAGATCCCGGGGGCAGGGGGAGAAAGGTGACCAATGGCGTGGTTGAAGAGAAAGGTCTTTAGCTGAGACCTGAAACTGGGAAAAGAGGGGAAGAGGTGAAGGGAGTGAGGAAGGGAGTTCCTTGTAGTTCCCTAGGAACCCAGTGTCTTGTTCGACTCTCAATTGTCTTTCATCCCCAACATCCAAGCAGTAACTCGCTCTGCCTTTCCCCCTCTCTGCAACATTGCCCGACTCGATTATGCAAACGCCGTGCTGGTCGGCCTTCCCAATTCCACCCTCCACAGGCTACAGATAATCCAGAACTCTGCGTTCTATGTCCTCTCCATTACCCCATCTCCCCCATCCTCGCCTGACTCCATTGGCTCCCCATCATCCAGAGGATCTAATTCAAGATCCAATTCAAGTCCTGCACAACCTCACCCCATTCTACATCCGTGACCTCCTATCCCCTTACCAACCTGCCCACCCCGTCTCAGCAGGCTCTGGCCTGCTCCACGTCTCCTATCCCACCCGCCCCACCGTTGGCGGGCGAGCCTTCAGCCACTCGGCCCCCAATCACTGGAACTCCATCCCGAAGTCCCTCTGCCTCGCCCCCTCCCTGGCCTCTCTCAAGTCTCGCCTCAAGACTCTCGTCTTTGATGGACCCATCGGCAATTCCTAATTCCCCCCACTTCCCTTGCCTCCCCATCCTCAGCTCAGGTCTGAAGCAGTGACTGTCCAGCGCCTTGGGACATCCTCCGGATTTGAAAGGCGCTATACAAGTATAATTTAGTTGTTGTTGCCACTTTGTCACCTGGCACTGGTTGGAGCTCGGGCATTTTTTGGTTTCAGTGATGTGTTTACAACATGTGACGGCGCTTCCCCAGCCATTTCTAAATACAGTAAAAGCTCATTTATCCGGCATCCTCGGGACCTGGCCAATGCCGGTTAAACCGCGTGCCGGATATTCGGACGGCCAGCTGCCGAAAACCCAACACAATTTTTTTTCTTAAACATACCATATTAATAATAGATTAAATAATAACAGAATATTTTACCAATATTTTACTTACCAATCAAGCATTAAATATCAATTACAGTCTATAAACACAGCACACAATCACAAAGTAAACTTCTACAATGGCAGACTGTAGTGTCTTAAAGAGGTACTGTCTTTCTTCCGTTTTTCTTTCTTTCCCTCCTTCACTCTCTTTCACACACACAGACTGTCAGTCAGTCTGGCATCTCAATGGCATGGCTCCAAACCCAACCCCTCTCCACTCCTCATTTTCCATCTGAATTAATCAACTCACCCCCTCTCTCCCCTCCTCTCCCCCACCTCTCTCTCCCCCTCCCACTCCTTTTTTTCTCCCCCACCCTCTTTCCCTCTCTCCCCCCCCCCCCCCCCCCCTCCCACCCTCTCTCTCCTCCCACTCCACCCCCTACAGTATGTAATCCCACAGGCTATATAGGCCATGTAGTATCCGTCAGAGAGAGAGGGAAAGAAAGAAAGGGAAAGAGATAGAAAGAGAGAAGGAGAGATAGAGAGGAAGGGAAAAAGAGAGAAAGAAAAAGAGGGAGAAAAAGAAGAAGGAGAGGGAGAGGAAAAACTGTGCCCCTTTAAGATGAAAAACTGGAAGTGCCACTCGTGACAGCATTCAGAACTAATTGTACTGTACACTCGTGCGACAATCGACTCATTAAATGTGCCACTGTGATTGTGCCGGATAAGATCCGGTTATTCGAATGGGGCCTTTTTTTGAGGTGCCAGTTATAAGGAAGTTGATTGGGTCACAGATAAACGGGCTTTTACTGTACCAGCAAACTCTGAAATTCGTAAAGTGAGTGGGCCCAACTGCCGGATTATCAACGTTTTACTGTACTGTATTTTCTATCTGTTGCAAGTACTGTGATACCAAAATGATCATGATTTTCTCCAGAAGATCAAATATTGAAGTTTAGGACAATGTCAACAATAGTTTAATTTTCAGTAACTGTTTTAATAATAATTATAACAAAATACAGTAACTTAATGGTAAAATACAGTGAAATCTGGAAAGCTGTTGATTATTGCACATATTTTAAGAGTAATATGGGAGTGTCTACAGTGTACTACAGCCGGTGCTTAATGATTTTCAGTAGCTAACATAGTACAGTAGAAGCCCGTTTATCCGTGTCTCGATGAACCGGCACTTCCGTAAAACCGGCATGCCAAAAAAAAGTCCCCATTTGATAAACCGGAACCTTATCCAGAACAATAGCGGTGGAGCATTTGTGAGTCATTGTCGCGCAGGTGCAGTATTTTGGTTTGTCGCTAGTAGTCTAGGGTTATCAACTTGCCACTAGTAAGGCTTTAAAGTCGCGCTGCCATTTTTTTCACTCGCACAGCATCCTCCATTGCACAAAGAATCGCTGGACTGTAAACCTCAACTAGTAAAGGTGAGAAGCGCAAGAGAGTAGTTTTATCAATAAGTACCAATACTTTATTCTGTTATTATCTGTTACTATTTAGTCTGGTGTGTATGATGTGTGTTAAAAGAACTTTAATTTTTTTGTGTTGGGTTTTTGACAGCGGGCCACCTGAATATCCAGTAGGCGCTTTAACTGGCAATGGCCAGGTCCCACGGATGCCTGATAAATGGGCTTTTACTGTATTTGTTTCTCTTGCTCACTTGCAGACGGCAGAAGAACCGAGCCTTTTGTTACTTCTGCAATTCGATACAGAAACTACCGACATGTGCGCACTGTGGTAAGTGTATATTGATCAGAAAGCACTTCCCTGAAGTGGTTGCATTTAGTTAGGAGGACAAGTGTGCTTGCTGTCAGATGCTATGTTCTGTTTGATGTTGGTTTGCATAGCATCAGCATTATGTGAATCCTAGATTTTTAAAACAAAATTATTTGCATAAAATCCCACTGATAACTTTCAATTCAGTGAAGTAATTTTTTCCGCTAATGGTTTCTTTTCCAGCTGCAGCAACATCTTGCGCAGTGTTCCACAAGCCTCTGTCCTCGGTCCCCTCTTATTCAAGCTCTACAAGCTCACTCTTGGTGACATCATTTGTAGACAGAGGGTCAATACCTACACCCTTGATTCCATGTCTCCCGACTCGCCCTACCATTGGTGGCCAGGCTTTCATTCTCACTGCCCCCACACTCTGGAACTCCATCCCACAGATCCTTTGCGTTGTTTCCTCTTGCCTCCTTCAAGATCCTCGCCTTCCCTTTCAAGGCCATTCACGACCTTGCTGCCTATCTCTCCTACTTGCTGTCTCCCTTTCAGCCTGTCCGTCCCCTCCATTCAGCGGGCTCTCGCCTGCTCCTTGTCCCCGGCCCAAACCGCCCTACCATTGGTGGCCGGGCTTTCAGCCTTTCCGCCCCCATATTTCTGGAACTCCATCCCGCAATCTCTTCGCCTCACTTCCTCCCTTTCCTCCTTCAAGGCTGGACTCAAGACCTTCCTCTTCGACCACCCCTTCGGCTCTCCTAACTCTCCCCCCTTTCCTATTTTCCGTCCCACTGCCCCTACCCCGACCCTCCCCCCCCCACCGCGCAGGTCCCGACCTAACTGTTCACCGGCTTCAGTCGTCCTACTGACATGAAAGGTGCTCTATAAATGTAATTTTGTTGTTGTTGTTGTTGTTCAAGGACGGTCTCAAGACCCTCCTCTTCGATCGTGCCTTCTGGAGCCCTCCCACCCCACCGTGCCCGCCCCCTTGCTCCCCAAGTCTCAACCCCTGACTGGGGCCCCTTGGGACGCCCTCCCGACATGAAACATGCTCTATAAATGTAATTGTGTTGTTTTTGTCCCCCAAGTCGTCCCCCACTTTTCTCTCGGACATCTCCACCCTCCTATCTTCCCTCTCCCTCTGCTTTGAACACCTCCTCATCTTAGGCAATTTCAACCTCCATTTCATCCCCTCCTGCTCTATCTCTGGTGACTTCTCCCTCCTCTCTTCCCTTAACCTCTCCCTCCGCATCTAGTCTGCCTCACCATCACCGATAAAGCCATCTCGGACCACCACTTAATCTCCTTTAATGCCTCCATACTTCTTCGTTTTACCCAATCCTCTATCATCACCTGCTGCCCCTGAAAAAAATCTCCCTCTCTCTCTGCTGCACTAGAATCGTCTGAACTTCTGTTCCTCTGGCCCTCACTAACTAACCTAGCCACTTTGCTCTCTTTTCTCCACAAATTCCTCTCCTCCATACTTGATTCCCTTGCCCCCCTCACCTCCTGAACCGACTCTTACTCCTGTAAATCCCCCCGGTTCACCAGCCATCTCCGAACCATCAAGGCACAATTGCGAGCCACCAAACGTACCTGGACCTAATCCAAACTAACGGTTCATCGGCAGATTTGGCTGGATCACACTAAGACCTACCGCTCCGTTCCTTGCCTCTGCCAAGTCTTCATTCTACTTCCAAGTTAATCTTGGAGGATAACCCCAGGCCTCTTCTTCACCACAAACCATCTTCTCCGTCCACACCTCACATATCCTCTCCTCCAATTTGACTGTGAAGAGATGCTGGACTTCCTCAAATCTAAAATCGAGGGGATCCATTCAGCCATCTCTACCCTGTCAACCAAAACACCCCCATTACCTCATGATCCACTGCCCACCTACCCCCCCACTTTACACCTTTGACCCTATCTCTCCCTCCACCCTCTCTACTATCATCCTGAAAATGAAACTCACCAACTGCTCCCTTGACCCCATCCCCACCTCTCTCCTCATCTCCCATCTCCAGCTCCTAGCTCCCTCCTAACCAACATCATCAACCTCTCCTTATCCACCGGCACTGTTCCCACCACTCTAAAAACAGCTGTCATGACACCCATCCTGAAAAAACCTTCCCTGCACCCAACTTTATCTTTCTGCCTCTACCCTCGATTCCAGAATCATTGCTGTCCTAAACGTTCTACAGTTGAATGTTAACAAGGCCCTACTGATGGGTCACACCAGCGCCTTCACACCTCAGGAACTGGGAACATCAACCTTCATGGTTACACACTTACCAAGCTAGTCAGGAACCTAGATGTCTTGTTTAATCCTCAACTGTCTTTCCTCACCTACATCCAAGCCATGACCTGTAAAGTTGCTTTAAAGAGGTCATTCTAAGAAGATTTTGTGGGACTAATTTTATAGATGCTATTGTAGTGGAAGTGGAAAACAATATTTTGAAAATCATTTGTCTACTTTAGAAATAATTTCAATTGTTGATAGTTTTTTTAAAAAATTGAACTCCTTTTAAATTGCTCCTGTGTTTTTTTTCATAGGAAAAACGAAATGCATGTTGAAGACTTCTGATTGCGTTGTTAGGCACCCTGGTGTCTACAGTACAGGCCTTGCCATGGTGGTGAGTATTCAGTGGACTATCCTTCAAGATGATCAGAGGAATTTCCCCTACGTTTGTATACTTTGAATATCCAGTGACAGACAATAATAATAATCCTCGCACTTATTACAGCGCTTTTTGACGTCTTAAAGCGCTTCACAGAATATACCGTAAAGTGAATTGACTGTATGTTTGTGGGCAAACTGCGGCAGCCAATTGCGCTCAGTAGTATCCCACAGCGCACTCATTGTTTGTATTTTGGTCCTTGGATAACAGAAGTTGGAAATATGTGTCTCAATGGTGTGCTTGTGTTTCATTATCTCAATTTAACATCTAACTGGATTTCTGTATTGCATTTAGTACATCTTTAATGCAGATTTGTGTTAACTGTCTGTGAAAAGTGATGGCCAAAATAACAAGAACTACTAATGTTTCCACTTATGAAGATGACAAAAACAGTAGACATTAATTCTTATGTAAAGCTGTATAAGTGGTGAATGCAGGACACCACTGCAAGCAGAATGCAGTTTGCCACATTATGGGAGTGATTCATGCTGTGGTTGGTTATGTTGGTAGGGCAGCTCTCAAAAACCAATACTATAGTCGTTTGTTAGAAATGGTGAACATGTAAACTTAACATGTAAAGTTTAACAGCTTTACATGTTAAATTAAGTTGAACGGTTGTTACATTTTTTTTTCCCCTCCAGGGAGCAATTTGTGATTTCTGTGAAGCCTGGGTGTGCCATGGGAGGAAGTGTCTAAGCACACATGCCTGTATCTGCCCCCTTACAGATGCCGATTGCATTGAGTGTGAGAGAAGTGTATGGGATCACGGTAAGACAGCTTTTTAGGATAAGACGGATTTTTGCACTATTTGTTTATGGTAGGTGTATGTTGACATTACATTGTGTACGCAACATTACTAGACTAACAAAACAAACAAAAATAAAGATTTTTTATAAAGGTTAGGATAGATTGGCAGGGCTGATATGGCTAGTCACCCCTTAGTCATGGCCACGGAGCCTGCGGATTGATGCTGCCCCACTGATTGTTCGCTCCCGGTCACTTGCGTGCGCATTTTGGCTGCCACCCGAGCCTCTCCCACCACCCTAAATGTCTTTTCTCCCACCCCCTCTATCCGCTACTCTCACTCTGTCATCTCCCACTGCCCCCCCACCCCGCCTACCCCACCCACTCCGCACTCTGCAACTCTCCCACTCTGCCCTACTCTCTCTCCCGCTCTGTCCTCCCTCTCCATCCTCCCCGCCTCCTATCCCCACTTGACCTCCCCCACAGCCTCCCTCCGCTCCAGCCTGGGAATCCTCCGCCGGGCTCAACGTGGCATTCGGCGTTGGCTGTCCAGCAGCAGCCACAATGACTGCTCCACTCCCCATCACCGCCACCAGCCACGCCAGACACAGATCCAGGGAGGGCTAGCCTCTCCCCCCTCACCCCCATCCCCATCACCCCTACCGCCAAGTTCGGTCCCTTCTCCCACCCCATAAATCCTTCCACCAACTGCTCCCTCCGCATTTGCCTCCAAAATGTCTATTCCCTCTGCAATAAGACCCTGGCCATCAACGATCTCATCCTCGATGAGAACGTAGATATCATGGCCATCACCCCAAGGGACACCTTCCTCCTCACTGAGGCCACACCTCCCGGCTATATCTCCCACCACGTCTCTCGCCCCAACCGCCGTGGCAGTGGCTTGGCCCTCATCTCTAGGGTGTCACTTGCCCTATCCGCCTACCCCTCTGGTTCCTTCCCCTCCTTCGAACACATCACCCTCTCCTATTCCTCCCATCTCTCCCTCAAAATCCTCCTGGTTTACCGTCCCCCAAAACCCTCCTCAACCTTCATCTCTGACTTCTCCACACCAATCCTCCCTCTGCTTCTCTGATCGCCTCATCATCCTCGGCAACTTCAACCTCCACTTCACCCACTCCTGCTCCACCTCCTCTGAATTCTCCTCTCTCCTTTCATCTCAACCTTTCCCTCCACATCCACTCCATCACCCACATTCACAGCCACCCGCTTGACCTGGTGATCACAATGGGGCCTCAGTATCTTGGATGTCATCATCTCCGATAATGCCACCTCCGACCACTATTTCATCTCTTTCAACTCCTCTAACCCTCTCCCCTCTAGCCCCAAACCTACCACCATCTTGTACCAGCCATGGGAGAAGATCCCCCCACTAACTCTTTCCACTTTCTTGCCACTCCCTCACCCACCTCTTCCAGTGACCCATCCTCCGCACTCACTCTCCTCCACAACACCCTCTCCAACACATTAGGCACTCTTGCCTCCCTCACTTCCCGAAATGCCTCCTACTCCCGAACCTCTCCCTGGTTCACCACCCACCTCCGTTCCCTCGAGGGCTAGGTCCGGGCCGCTGAATGCAACCGGCTCAAATCTGGCCTCATGGTCCACCGGCATATCTGGCTGGACCTCACATCGTCCTACCGCTCCATTGAGTATGGGTGACAACCTCCGGCTTCTCTTCACCACCAATCAGCTCCTCAGTCCACCACGCCTCGCCTCAGGTCTTTTCCTCGAACTCCCGCTGCGAGGGGATGTTGGATTTCCTCAAGTCCAAAATCGAGGGAATCCGCTCTCTGCGGTCACTGTCCCTCCAACTTCCACCCCCTCCCCGTCTCCTACCCATTCCTCCTTCCACACCTTCAATCCCATCTCCCCATCCTCTGTCACAAAAACCATCTCCTCAATGAAGCCCACCACCTACTCCCTAGATCCCATCCCCACCCCTCTCCTTACCAACCAGTCACCTTCTAACCCCACTAATTGCTGACACCATCAACCTGTCCCTTTCATCTGGAACTGTTCCCACTCCCCTCAAAACCGTCACTATCATCCCCATCCTAAAACCTTCCCTTGATGTATCACAGCTCTCTAGCTACCGGCCCATCTCCAACCTCCCTTTCCTTTCCAAGGTCCTCGAAAGAATGGTTGCCTCCTACCTTTCGACCCACTCACTTTTGAACACCTCCAATCGGGTTTCTGCACTTCCCACAGCGGGGAAACTGCTCTGTTCAAGGTTACAAGTGACATCCTGACCATCTGTGACCAGGGCTCCCTCTGCCTCCTCGATCTATCCGCCGCCTTTGACACCGTAGACCATGCAATCTTCCTCCACTGCCTCTCCTCCCTTCTCAACCTTCAAGGCTCTGTCCTTGATTGGTTCCAGTCATATCTCTCCCACCGCCTTCACTTTGTCTCCTCCAACGGCTTTTCCTCCAGCCTTCACACAGTCACATTCGGTGTTCCCCAGGGCTCTGTCCTTGGCACCCTGCTCTTCACCCTCTACATGCTCCCTCTGGGCGGCATCATCCGCAGACATGGGGTAAAATTTTGCATGTATGCAGATGACACCCAACTCTTATCTTTCCGCTTCCCCCTCGACTCCAGGACTACTGGCGTCCTGACTGCATGTCTGTCCAACATTGAGTCCTGGACGAGGGACAGTTTCCTCCAAATTAACGTCAACAAGACGGAGGCCCCTCCTGATCAGCTCACATCAGCCTTCAGCACCTCAGACGCTGACAACATCAGCATTCAAGGCTGCTGTCTCCACCTCTCGAAGCCAGTCGGGAATCTGGGCGTCTTATTTGACCCCGTACTGTCCTTCCTCCTCCATATCTGCGCCATGACTGGTACAGCTTTCCACCACCTCTATAACATTGCCAGACTCACCTCCCATGCTGCCGAAACACTCATTCAGGCATTCATCACATCTAGGCTCGATTACGGGAATTTTCTCCTCGTCGGCCTTCCCAGTTCTTCCCTTCACAAGCTGCAGATTATCCAGAACTCTGCAGCCCGTGTTCTCTCCTGCACCGGGTTCTGCAACCTCATCACTCCCACCCTCGCCCCATCCCCCAGAGGATCGAATTCAAGATCCTCGTCCTCACCTTCAAGGCCATTCACGGTCTTGCCCCCACCTATCTCTCTGACCTGCTGACTCCCCATCACCCTGTCTGTCCCCTCCATTCAGCAGACTCAGGCCTGCTCCGTATCCACCGCCCTAACCACCCTACCATTGGTGGCGGGCTTTCAGGCTCTCTGCTCCCACACTATGGAACTCCATCTCCGCCTCACCTTTTCCCTTTCCTCCTTCAAGGCCGGTCCCAAGAACTTCCTCTTCGATCATGCCTTCTGCTCCCCTCCTAACTCTTCCCACTCTCCTTCCCCCTACTCCAACCACCCCTCTGCTCTGATTGTTCAGTGCCTTGGGACGTCCTCCTGACATTTTGTTGTTACTGTTGAAAAGCCTTACAATATACAATACATAAACGCAAGCTGTTGTTAGGCGCAGATATTAAAGAGAAATCAGAATGTTATTGAGTATGGGTGACATAATTTGGAAAATGTCCCTATACCTATACCCCAGTTTCTCAAACGTCCTGTTGTCTTTATGAAACTTGATAAATGTTGCACTGTTATTGAGGAATTCATGAATTATTTTGAAAAGCAAAATAGATAGAAGCCAGAATAAGATAGATATTAAAAGACGTGGGTGCGGACTGGGGGTTGGAGGTACAGATGGAGGAACGGACGGAATTAATTAAATTTAGGAGAAACACATCTGGTCTAAATCGAGGAAGGCCATCATTTCTGCATTATATACAAGTAAACCTCTATTTAGGACGGGGTTGTGTTCCTGAAAAACTGTATCTAGATCGAAACGTCCTAAATCAAAATGCGATTTCCCATCCCATTATATAACCAGAGATGTGTTCTTTTCACAAAATATTAGGACCTTAAACCCCTAAATAATACACAAAATCACACAACATAACACAAAACACACAAATGAACACACTTAGGCAAGAAGGGGTACTTGTGGGTAACTGTACAGTGTTGTACTTTAATACTGGCAGTGTGGCAGTGGCAATTGCAGCTTCCCCACTCATCTTGATGTTATGGAGCCTATAGCGTCTTAAACCTTTGAAACCACCCTCTGCTAGCACTGAAAGATGGTGCTGTTGAGCCTTCTCCTTCCTGATCATTTAACTCTCTAAACAATGATTTTGCCTTCTCTTGGATAACCAGGGTGTTGAGTGGCATATTACACTTGTTCTGATCCTCAATCCAGACACTCAGCATTCTTTCCGTGTTTTCACTTATTACACTTTTCACAACAAATTACACTTATAAAGCGCCTTTCACGTTGGGAGGACGTCAGTACTTTTTTCACCAGATTCAATGCCCTTTATCACCTCCAATTTAGAATTTAAAGTGATGACTTTGCGGGGTTACTGGTCGCTAGCGGTATTACCGCTGCTCATTTCACTTACTATAAACTTGCTATAAACGCGTTAGAGGCTGTAAATTGCTCAAAGTTTCTCGGGAATGTTTGGAAATTACTGTAACATTGACATGGCATGGTGTCGCTTCAAAATCAGCTGGGTTTTAAACAATACGTAACGACATGCTATTGGCCAGTTCAAACGTTTGGATATCAGGTGCAAGCGCGATTTACCCACGAATATACTATGGACTGTGCATATGGATAAAAAGGATACACGAAATGCGACTGCGATATTCAAAATATGTACTGCGCATGCGCAAACAAAAATTTTGTTCATTAAAACTAATCCAAGTGTCCTATATCGATCAAAAAGTGTTAAAAAAAATTATGTTCCTTCAATTGAAACGTCCTAAATAGAAGTGTCCTAAGTAGAGGCTTACCTGTATGTGTATTGTAGTTATTCGGGGCCCTTAGTCTAAATGGCCAGTTTCTGAAACATGTTAAGAACGTGGTTGTCACAGTGGAGCTTCTTTTTAATGTAGCTCTAGCATTTCTGAAATTATCACTAGAATAAATAAGTAAAAAGGATTTTACAGACAAATATATTTGGTGAAATGTATAAATAAACTCATCCTTGTTTATTACTAATTTGTTAGTGAAAATACAATTTTCACTAACAAATTAATGGGAGATTGAAAGAATTGGTTGGATGACTGACCAGCACCTAGTGAAGTCCTCCGAACATGAAAGGCGCTAATCCAAAGTAACTCCGTGGTGGTGGACTGATTTTTTTGTCTTTCTGACTTCTCTTTAGTTTATACTAGGACCTTTTAAATGTGGACTACATTGTGTGAATACCACAATGTACCACAATTTCTGGTTCCAGGCACAATTTGTGTACAAGGTAAACCAAAAAATTTCAGATGAATGAACACAACTTAAGGCAGGCAATGAAAGCATACAAGATCATGAGTTTAGTTTATACAGTGCCCCACACTGTGGTGCTAATAGTGCATGACAATATAATATTGTGATGCGAAGAGCAGCATCTGGTGTTAAAAATCCAGTATTACAACAGTGTATTTAATATTGTTTGTTTTCAATAAAAACCATAAGCCCTTTATCATGGCAATGCAACTGTGATCATCTGCTAATCTGCTAGAAATTTAAATCAGAAGAAAGCAATGTAATACAGCTATATTGGTTGACAATTTTAGAATTAACTTAAGTAG
This sequence comes from Hydrolagus colliei, assembly GCA_035084275.1. Classification (NCBI taxonomy): domain Eukaryota; kingdom Metazoa; phylum Chordata; class Chondrichthyes; order Chimaeriformes; family Chimaeridae; genus Hydrolagus; species Hydrolagus colliei. The sequence continues at coordinate 21,113,174 of CM068742.1, read as the reverse complement.
GAAATATGGCATTTGCCTTCATAAATGAGGAATCAGTAAATGGAGATATGGTTAAATCCTTCGCTGGTTTGTTTGTTCAATATTGTAATATTAAGATATATTCAAACATGTGTTTCTTTGTTTTAAAAAATGGAAACCCAAACTGTTTATGTTGATGTGACTTGGAGTATGTGAATCAAATAATTTGCTGTTTATATTTCTTACAGTTTATTAAATCATGTTGGAAAGGTTGGCTTCATCTAATTAATTCCTTGAATGGGATAATTTAAAAATATTAAGAACCAATATTCAGGAAAGGCAACTAGCTTTTTTTTGTCGCACATACCAAATTTTACCCTCATAATTCTGTTTATTCCTACATATTTACATATTGTGTATTGCATCTATCATTTACTATTCTATTTCAGCCATTACACCATGAATCACTGAAACTCATTGCCTCAATTCTTCCATCTTATCCCCCTTTTGCCCACCTTCAAATCACACCTGAAAGCTTTCCTCTTCAACTGTGACTTTGATCACCTTTCTTCCCTTTCTAGATCTGTGTCAAGCCAATGCCCTGTGTCACGGGCACTATAAAAAAGCAAGTTGTTGTTATTGTGATGAATTATTCTGAAATAAATTTGTTATTTGGGTAGTGGGTTATCCAATTCCAAAATGATCCATTGATCATTTAGTAAATGGTTTAGTGATTAATTTGGAGACGGTGCATTTGTATTTAAACCTGCCTGGGCTGGTGTTTTCTGTGTAGTCTACGTGAGCCATTTAAAGTGCGACTATGAGTTGAAGAAAGACAAGAAGAATAAAAAATCACTTGTGTCTTGAGAGGCATTTTTTCACCTTCAGAAAATTCATAGCATCCTGATTTTTAGTGACTTTTGACTGCCCTGTCAATTATCACAACTTTCCTGTGTAAACTAAATAGGGGGAAGGATATTCCGCTGCTCTTTCTGCCATAACTTCCTCTGTGAAGATGATCAGTTTGAACATCAGGCAAGCTGCCAAGTCCTGGAGGCTGAAACCTACAAATGTAAGTTCAACAGCAAATCCATATAAATCCTTTTCGTGTGGTTTGGCCTTAGGATTGTGTAGAGTTTTTAATTTTTTAATAAGTTTGTTGCAGTTCTTAAAAGCACTAGCTTCCAAATTAACGCTGAATTTAAGAATTTTCCAAAATTTGAAGACAGCGCTGTGAACTAAAATCAGATAATTCTAGTCCACTTCTTGGTGATTAATAGCAAACAGAAGTTATTTACACTGAATGGTTTAGTCTCTCTCAGAGGAGGCAAAGAAATGGAGATACTACACTGACAGGACTAGAGCAATTGGAGTGCATTTATTAATCTGTTTATTATTGTTATATTGCTTACAATCGTATCTTAATTTCTTGGCAGGCATTTCTTGCAATCGTTTGGGACAGCACTCCTGCTTACGTTGTAAGGTAAAGGTGTCTTAAACTGTTTCTTGTTTCTCTTGAGTGAGCAGAATTTGGAATCTAGAAAATTGCCATCTGGTTGCAATGAGATGGTTAAGTCGACTTCCACAAAATTTGTAAATGGCTAATTAGAATTTATGAAAGCCGTTAAAAAAGTGTTTTGAGATTGGGCTGAAAAGATAATGTTTTGCTCTTTAACCTTTTGTTTCATACTTTGACGTCTTTCATAAGTCCATTTTGCAGATGTTGCCAGTTTAGTCCCCTCTGTGTGGACACATTTGTTTTGTGTATTGCTATTTTCATTGAGGTATAACGCCGTATAATTTGCTTCTGTATGACATGAGCTTTCTGCTCCATTTCCTTTCTCAAAGGCCTGTTACTGTGATGACCACGTTCGCAGCAAAGTCTTCAAACAGGAAAAGGGAAAAGCGCCTCCTTGTCCTAAATGTGGTCATGAAACACAGGAGACAAAGGATCTCAGCATATCCAGTAAGTTTAGTTAATACGTTAAATGGCAATACATTAAACCTTTGTCTTCAAATCACTTGTGTTACGATGCCATCCACATTTCCTTTATTAGCATCAATGCTGCAGTGAGCCTGGCACCCCGAAGCTCTGCAACTCCCTTCCTCATTCCCTTCACCTCGCTCCCTCTCTTCCTAGTTGAACATGGGATAAACTTCCACATGTATGCGGATGACATCCAACTCTTACCTTTCCGCATCCACCCTTGACTCCAGGACTACTGGTGTTCTGATTGCGTGTCTGTCTGTCTGACATTGAGTCCTGCACGAGGGCCAATTTCCTCCAGCTCAGTGTCAACAAGACTGATGTCAACAAGACGGATACCCTCCTGATCAGCTCAGCGCGTCAGCGCCTCCGCACCTCAGGTGCTGACAACATCAGCATTCAAGGCTGCTCTCTCCACCTCTCAAAGCTGGTCAGAAATCTGGGCGTCTTGCTTGACCCTGAACTGTCCTACCTCCCTCATATTCGCGCCATGACCGGTACAGCCTTCCACCACCTCCGTAACATTGCCAGACTCTGCCACTACCTCACCCCCCATGCTGCCAAAACACTAAGCTAGATTATGGGAACTCTCTCCCCATCGGCCTTCCCAGCTCCTCCCTCCGTAGGCTGCAGATCATTCAGAACTCTGCAGCTCGTGTACTCTCCCGCACCAGGCTCCGCGGCCACATCACTCCCACCTTCACCCGGCTCCACTGGCTCCCCATCCCCCAAAGGATCGAATTCAAGATCCTCGTCCTCGCCTTCAAGGCCATGCATGGCCTTGCCCCTGCCTATCTCTCCGACCTGCAGCCCTATCAGCCCTCCCATCCGCTCAGCAGGCTCTGGCCTGCTCCACGTCCACGCCCTAACTGCCCAACCATCGGTGGCCGGGCTTTCAGCCTCTCTGCTCCCACACTGTGGAACTCCATCCCGCAATCCCTTCGCCTCACTTCCTCTCTTTCCTCCTTCAAGGCTGGTCTCAAGACATCCTCTTCGACCGTGCCTTCTGCTCCCCTCCTAACTATTCCCCCTCTCCTACTCTCCTTCCCCTTCCCCCTACCCTGACCCTTCCCCCACCCCGCTGGGGTCCCGAGCTGATTGTTCAGTGCTTTGGGACATCCTCCCGACATGAAAAGCGCTCTATAAATGTAATTTTGTTATTGTTGTAGTTTCACGTCTCAGCTAAAGACCTTTCTGTTCGACCGTGCCTTCGGTCACCTTTCTCCCCCCTCCGCCTGGCTCAGGCCCGGGATCTGTTGTTAAGCACTCTGAGATGTTGTCCGGCGTGGGGGATGCTATATAAATCAAAGTGGTTGCTGTTATTGTTGGCATCAATGAGAAATCCTATAGTATTGACTGTACGGTATTTAGACCTTGGATAACACAGTGGTGTTCAGAGCCTGCATCCTGTTCAGCGCTCAACTGTCCTTTCTACCCTACATCCGCAACAAGCTCTGCTCCATCGGTGTCTCGCACTGGAGACCACAGAGACCCTCATAAACATCTGCCTGATGTGAAAGCTGCTATACAAATAGAATTGTGTTGTTGTACAAGCATTCATAACATCCAGACTTGACTATACAAAGTCCTTGCTTGTCGGTCTCCCCAAATCCTTGATAACATGTAAATTTCTAGGGCTTCTATGTTTTTAGTGTTTATTAATTTCGTTTGGGGGATTATTTTAGCATCCGAGTTTTATGTAGATGTCCAAAAATTGGGGATTTTCATGGCTTTTACTTTTTATATACTGTAACAAGATTTTTTTCAAACATGCCTGTGCACATGAAGTGGGAAGAGGCACATGCACGTGTACTTGTCTGTGAGACGAGGGAGGCATTATGCATGTTTTTTTTAACGTCCAGTGGGACTAGTGATCTGCTTGCCCTCCTCTCCCCGAGCAAGGAATTTAGACTATACATTTCAGTAGTTCTCATTGTTGCAACATTCAATGGGTAAAAATTACATCAAAGTTGATATGGTTCCATAACTTACCATATTAATCAGCCCCACACCCACACATTTATTATTAGCGTGAGGAAGAGGTTGAAGTACTGATTGGAGCCATTGGGATTTGAACATTGTATTCTTGAGTCCAACGCTTAACTGTTTGAATTACTGGGGATATTATAATTTAGAATTAGAATAAAAGTGAAGCAGATGAAGAATAAATAAAAGGTGTTATAACGTGGTTGTCTGGATCCAATATTTCAGAGCTTGTGTTAAAATAAATCATGAAGAAATTACAGATTTTTCCACTCTGTGCATCCTTCAAGAAGTGGCATATCAGTTGTGCTTCCTGCATAAGGAGTGCGTCAGCAGTGCTTCTTGCACTTAAGTCTTGTATGTATTCAGAAAGTGACATCCAAGACGCTTCCTACACATAACACAGAAACATTCAACACATAGAAAGTGACATCAGTAATAATTTGCGAAACGGCTGTTTTTTGTTAGCAAAGTAGCCAGCTGTACAGTATAGTAGGGCCCACAGTGGACCTGAGAATCTGCACTCGACCAGGACTTGTCCTAATGTACCACAATTCGTATGTTAGTGTTGTCGGAGCAGCTTCATCACTGTCAATGGAGTGAATGAACCACAAATGTCTTGCGTTAGAATGTGGCATTTAGCCGCTTGGATTCCAAGAATTAAAATGATGCTGGATATTCAATTTGATGCAAAAAATGTATTTGACCCTGATTCTTGCATCAATTCAAAGTGTTTGAGTTGACATTTGTCTTTTGCCTTTAGCTCGTTCGGTGAAGTTTGGCAGACAGGCAGAAGCTGAAGAAGATGGTGCTGCTGGTTATGATAGTTACTGGAAAGGTATGGCATCCGGAAGAGGCTACGCTGGTGAGGATGATGACTACTGCGAAGATGATGAGGACTATGAAGAAGAGGATGAGGAAGAAGGGGAGGATAAAACAGAAAGAGAGGTGGAGAGCGAGACTAAAAGCTTCAGTGACACATTTGCTGGTCTGAATTTGGGGAGAACGTATGCAAGTGGGTATGCGCATTATGAGGAATCATAGGGCCACAGCATCACACACAGAAGATGGTTTGTTTGTAACTTTATATTTAAAAACATGACTTCCCCGTGATGCATTAAAATATATGGTTGAACACCTACAGTGTCAAATGAATATTTTTGAAACCGTCTCTGTGACCTCCCACCCCAGATGTTCCCATGGCAAAGCAAATACCAGGTTGCTTTATGTCCCCCTCCCGTCGTCCCTTCCACCACCCCCCCTCCCCCCAAAGGTCCTTTCCTGTAGTCCCTCTCGTCTTCCTCCCTTCACCCCTTTCAAGGCAGGTCAAGACTTAACTCTTTGACCACACTATCATCTTTTCCACTCCCCATCCCACCTCCCTTGGCTTCCACTCCAGCTCAGGTGCCCAGCCGACAGTGTCAAGCATTTTGAAACGTCCTTCCAACATTAAAAGGCTGCGGTTTAAATGTTGTGTTTCTGGAAGGCAAACGCCAAATATTGCCTTTGTGGCCTGCAGACCTTTCTCAAACGGAATCCTGCTGGCAGCAGTCAAAAGTTTGGATAACTCTGCACAATATTATCAGATAGCTTCAACTCTGGGAAAGATTATGTCTATATGTTGTTTCGAATCATCGTAAAACTTATGCACAATGCTTTCTTCATGGAGGATAATTGTGTCAAAGAGTGAATGAATGCCTCCAGTGCCCTTGTGCGTATAGGGAGGCACTGGCATGCACGCTCCTACTGTAGGTATGCCACATTTTGACAAATAATTAGCTTTTGTTCAGTCATTCAGGCATTTTGTTTTGGAGGGCCTTAATATGTTTGCTATGAACATAGTACAGGTAAACTTAGGTAAACAGTTTTCAATAGCAGTTGGTATTCGTGTTTCTTCCAATTTCTGCAAATTGATGGAAAGTGTAACTGAAAATGTAGATCAAGGTAATGCCACGGATGCTGTGTATTTGGAATGTAAAAGACATTTGGTGAAGTCCTGCATGAAAGACTGGTTGAGAAACTAGGCGGGGGTGCACATGGAATAGAGGGAAACATGGTCATTTGGATAGAAGGGATTTAAGGATAAAAAAGTAGTGATTAAGACTTGTTTTCCTATTGGAGGAAGGTGGTGAGTGGCATGCCACAGGGATCTCCTTTTTCCATACAAATATATATTGATTATTATATATTATAGATTTATTATTTATATATAATATATGGATACTAAACTGAATTATGATGAATAGTGATGTGTGTAGCAGAAGACTGAAAAAGGAATTAAACAGATTAGGACAATAATAATATAATCCATTAATTTGATATAGTGCTTTATCAGTCTTCTAGACGTCTCAGCAATTCACAGAATATACGGTAAAATGAATTGACTATACTCGTGGAAATGCAGCAGCCAATTGTGCATAGCAGTGTCCCACAAACAGTCATGGATTGAAATGACCAATTTAAAAAAAAAAGATTATCAGGTGTGTGGAGTAAGGAAACTTGTCCAAGGTTTCCCCTGCCTGGAATTGATCCCAGGTCACACACTTGCAAAACAAGTGCTCTAACCACTAAGCTACAGAACTCCACAAGGCAAATGAAGATTAATGAAGCGAAATGTGAGGTGATTCATTTTGGTTGAAAATAAAGGAGTGAAGAGAGTATATATTGCATGACAATATCTTGGACGGAGCAAAAGGATTTGAAAATGCAGGTACATAAATCATCGAAAGTGGCATCACAAAAGTGTCTTTTTCTGTGTTGACTTCAAAGATTGTGTCTAGCAATTTCAAATACGACATAATTGAGCATACAAAGACTAACCTAGATTAACAATGCAAAGGTATATAAAATACATGGTTACCGTATCCGGAGAGCCTTCAGCTCACTCTCCTGTTGAGTCTGCTCTTGAAACAGCAACTACTCTTGAGTTACAATTATAGCTAATTTGATCTCAACATTCATAATTTAACATTGTTTTTAAAAGCTCTCTGGGTCACTACCCTGTGTGAGGGGTGCTATATAAATACAAGTTGTTGTTGCAGCAAAACATTTTGCTACATTCCCAGCAGGGTGAAATGTTGGGCACGTTTTCTCACTCACCACGCCTCTACCTAGCAGTAAATAGGAACTCGGTTGTTAGTTGATTGTCAGATTGCTTTGCTGGGGTAATAATTCTTTCACAAATGATTGGTCACTTCAATCTAAGACAGTTACAAAATACACAGTCAATTCACTTTACAGTATATTCTGTGAAGCTCTTTGAGATGTCTCAAAGACACGATAAGGTGCTATATCAAATGCAACGATTATTATTATTTAGTTATCACATACAATCTATGTCTTATTTCTGCATACTGACCACCTTTTATAGATTCCTTTTCCAACATAAATGCACCAGACAAAAGCAAAGATATTAAATCAGGAATATACAGTAAGCTTCCCAACTTTGAATAGCGGAGCCCCTTCCTAACTCAGCAACGTTTTCGTTGCACCCCCACTCCTTCACACTTGGCTCCGTACACTCGGGTCCTCGTCTCCACCTCGGCTCCACACGCACTCGGGGGCTCGAGACTCTAATGTTCTGCGCCCCCCACAGCCAACGGTGTGTGCCCCCCAAGGGAGGCGCGTCCCACAGTTTGGAAACCACTGCAGTAAGGTATGAAAAATCATAAAACAACAAAATTACATTTGTATAGCGCCTTTCACGTCATAAGCACAACTATCAACACAATTTCACGTAAAGGTAAAGCAGTACATATACTCAATAAGTTTCCATAATAGTCAAGTTGGTCATTGATACAACAATATAGCGCCCTTCATTCTGAGGTAGCATATCCAGGGTGCTTGGAACAGAGTCATGATCTTGAAATTGAAAGAATTTTGGATTGCAAAATATAAAATAGAAGTTCTCAGGAGGTATATCGAATGTGTCGGGAGTAATTCTCCTTAGACTAAAAGTCAAGCAAAACTTACCGAGTGTACTAGGTGCCCACCTGGGAAGAATAATAATCCTAATAATAATTATTGCATTTGGTACAGTGCTTTTTACATCGGGAGAATGTTCCAAAGCGCTTCACAGGGTCTTATTGTACGCTAAAAAGCATTGATTGTGTAATGCAATCAAGGAATATCACAAAAGAAGAAAACTGGACTCAAGGAGTATTCAAACTGGAACATTTTGGAGTAACATGGATTTTGTTGACTCCAGTGCAGCTCAAAGCACGGGAATGTTATTTTATGTTTTTGCTGTTAAATTGTGAAACTTTGAAATATGATTTGAAATACAGTACTCACTTATGGCTACAGTACCAGAATTTCCACAGTAAACGTGCATGCCCAGGCAGGTCAAGGCAAACCTTGGGCAAGTTTCCTTACTCCACACGCCTGATAATAATCACTTCCAAATTAAAAAAAAAAAAATGGGCATTTCAATCCACGACTGTTTGTGGGATCTGCTGTACCCAATTGGCTGACACGTTTCACCCACAAATATGTATAATTCCTCGCTTAACGTCATAGTTGTGTTATTGAAAAGTGCGACTTTAAGCTAACCGATGTTTAAGCGAGCCCATTTTTTCCATAAGAATAAATGTATAAACTGGAGTTAGGTTATTTTGGACATTTTTCATCAACATTCTCTTAAAAGAAACATACTCGCTTCCTGACTGCTCACTCACTTGCTCCCTGACTGCCTGCCCGGCTCACTCACTCGCTGCCGGCTGGCTGGTCTCACTCGTTGACAACCTGCCTCTCGCTGTCTGCCTGGCCCACTCCCATTCTGCCCGTCATTCTCTTGACAGGCAGGCTCCAGCGCCGTTGTGCCCACTTTGGTGGGGCTCGACTTATATGGCGAGTGTCGGCCTAAACATGCATTTTTGAGCTGAAAATTTAGGTCAACCTATACACCCAACCGACTTATACAGTAAGTATACGCGACTTATACGCGATATACAGCAAGTTGAAATACATGTATTATAAATGTAAAATATAACTGAAGCAACGTTAAGTGAGAACTACCTGTACAGTCAATTCACTTTATAGCATAATCGGTGAAGCGCCATGAAACATCTGGAAGATGTGAAAAGCGCTATGTCAAATGCAAGGATTATTATTATTAGTCATCCTAATAATTAGCATTGCCACAAAGTCAACCATGGTTTAATAAGCTAACAGTTTATCACTGCAACACAACAACAATTTGTTCTTATATAGCGCACTCCAGGCAGGGTAGTGTCTCAGCTTAACACGGTACCAAGAAGTACATTGCAACCTCAATTACCCACTGTATTAATGAGCCAACCTTCCCACCACTCTTAACAGGTAATTGAGACCATAGGCAGTGGGAGCTTTTTATGGTTGTATAAAGTCGTGCAATATCCTTGCATTTAAAAAATAATCCTTTTATATTACACCTTAGCATGTCATCAAGCCATCACAAAACGATTCACATGGTATAATGGAAAGTTGTATTTTGCCAGCGGAATATCAATCTAGTAGATGGTGTGAAAGACAAAATGAATGTGGCACATAAGTAATCAGTAATTCTTGAAATGTTATGTTATTTTGCTTTCTGTATTTCTATACTGTTAATCTGAAAATTGACTGTTCTGAGATCAAATTAGTAAGGGTATTTATAGTGACGGATGAAATAAGGTTGTTTAAAGGGAGCATTTTTTGTTTAAAGTACATGTGGAAGTTATAAACGGGTGTGGGTGAGGACACGAGCTGCAGAGTTCTGGATGATCTGCAGCTTGTGAAGGGAAGAGCCAGGAAGGCTGACGAGGAGGGAGTTTCCAAGGTCAAGCATTGATGTGATGAATGCATGGACTGGGGTTTCGGCAGCCTGAGGGGTGAGGTAGTAGTGGAGTCTGGTGATGTTGCGAAGGAGGTGGAAGGCAATACTGTGGTCATGGTGCGAATGTGGGGAAGGAAGGACAGTTTAGGGTCGAGCCAAAGTCAGATAGGATGGTTCTTGCTGAACTAGCTGCGGGAAAGCTCGCCAGACATTGTTACCAACCCCGTAGCTCAATGTTAGAGCACTCGCCTTACAAACGAGAGACCTGGGTTTGATTCCCAGCAAGTCAGGACGAAACCTTGGGCGACTTTCCTTACTCCACATGCCTGATAATAATCCCTCAAGAAAATAAATAAATAATAAATTGGTTATTTCAATCCATGAATGTTTGTGGGACACACCTGTGCTCAATTGGCTGTGCTGTACCTGTGCCGCATTTCACCCATAAATATACAGTCAATTCACTTTACAATATATTCTGTGAAGCGGTTTGAGACATCTAGAAGACGAAAAAAGCGCTATATCAAATGCAAACATATTATTATTACAGTATTATCTGTTGGTCACTGCAGCAGTCAATTTGCACACAGCAATGTCCCATAAATAGCTGTGGAATGATCGTTTTTATTTGGGAGATTATTAGTCAGGATACCAGGAGAAACTTTTCTCTTTTCAAATAGCCCTTGTATGTTTAACATTCACTGGAACAGGTGGCCAAGACAGGACCTTGGTTTAACATCTCATTGAAAGAATGACACTTCGACCAACACCTTGACCAACACATCACTAACACTGCATTAGAGTTTCAGCATAGATAATATGAACTCTTAAGTTTTCACTTGGGGCTTGAACCCATAAGATTTTGATTCAGAGGCAGGATTGCCAGTAACTGAACCAGGCTAACAGACAATGAGACATAATGAAGCGAAAGCAGCATAGTTGGTACATGACTTGGTTGGCACTTTGTGCTCTGAGGCAATTGCATTGAATTGTTCATGAATTCCAGAAACTTAATAGTTCTTCACAAGTATGTACAAGCAGTACATACCTATGTGCTCATCAATATGATGAAACTAACTTTAGTCATTGATGAGAACTAAACAGTCTGTGGGTAATTGTCATCTGCCTCCAAATTAATTGAGGAACACCCATAACCTCTATTGCTATTATTTTCTTGTTAAAACACAGAATATTTCAAGCATCTCATGTCATGTAATGCCAATGACTATAGGAATATTCTTCAAATCTCCTCTTGCATCTGTCCCTTTCATCTGGCACTGTTCCCACTCCCCTCAAAACCGCCACTATCATCCGCATCCTAAAAAAAACTTCCCTTGATGTGTCGCAGCTCTCCAGCAACTGGCCCATTTCCAAACTCCCTTTCCTATGTCCTCAAAAGAATGGTTGCCTCCCAGTTACACTCTTTCCTCTCAACCCACTCACTTTTTGAACACCTCCAATCGGGTTTCCGTGCTTCCCACAGCATGGAAACTGCTCTGGTCAAGGTCACAAATCACATCCTGACCATCTGTGACAAGGGCTCCCTCTGCCTCCTTGTCCTCCTCGATCTATCCGTCGACTTTGACACTGTAGACCATGCAATCCTCCTCCACCGCCTCTCCTCCCTCCTCAACCTTCAAGGCTCTGTCCTTGATTGCTTCCGGTCATACCTCTCACATTGCCTTCACTTCATCTCTTCTAACGGAGTTTCCTCCAGCCCCCGCACAGTCACATGCGATGTTCCCCAGGGCTCTGTCCTTGCCCCCTGCTCTTCACCCTCTACATGCTCCCTCTGGGCGACATCATCCGCAGACATGGGGTAAATTTCCACATGTATGCGGATGACAACCAACTCTATCTTTCCGCTTCCACCCTCGACTCCAGGACTACTGGATTGAGGGACTTCAGCTATGAGGAGAGGCTAGATAGGCTAGGGTTATTCTCTCTGGAGCAGAGAAGATTGAGGGGAGACCTAATAGAGGTTTATAAGATCATGAGGGGTTTCGACAGGGCAAATAGAGAAAAACTATTTCCACTCGTGGGTGAATCTGTGACTCGTGGTCACAGATTTAAAATAGTTTCAAGGCGCAGTAGAGGGGAGCTGAGGAGAATTTTTTTCACTCAGCGAGTTGTTCGAATCTGGAATGCATTGCCTGAAAAGGTGGTGGAGGCTGATTCGATAACAACTTTTAAAAGGGAATTAGATCTTTATTTAGGGAGAACGGGTCTATTAGGCTATGGGGAGCGGGCAGGGCAATGGGATTGAATCGCTCTTTTCAAAGAGCCGGCACAGACTAGATGGGCCGAATGGCCTCCTTTTGTGCCGTAAAATTCTATGATTCTATGATTCTATGATTCTACTGGTGTCCTGACTATGTGTCTGTCCAACATTGAGTCCTGGACGAGGGACAATTTCCTCCAATTTAACGTCCAACAAGACGGAGGCCCTCCTGATTGGCTCGCATCAGCACCTCTGCACCTCAGGCACTGACAACATCAGCATTCAAGGCTGCTCTCTCCACCTCTCGAAGCCCGTCAGAAATCTGGGCATCTTGCTTGACCCTGAACTGTCCTACCTCCCTCATATTCGCGCCATGACCGGTACAGCCTTCCACCACCTCCGTAACATTGCCAGACTCTGCCACGACCTCACCCTCCATGCTGCCAAAACACTAAGATGGATTACGGGAAGTCTCTCCCCATCGGCCTTCCCAGCTCCTCCCTTCACAAGATGCAGATTATTCAGATTATTCAGATTATTCAGAACTCTGCAGCTCGCTTCCTCTCCCACACTAGGCTCCTCTACCACATCACTCCCACCCTCGCCCGTCTCCACTGGCTCCCCATCCCCCAGAGGATTGAATTCAAGATCCTCGTCCTCACCTTCAAAGCCATTCACGGCCTTACTGCCACCTATCTTTCTGACCTGCTGTCTCCCTATCAGCCCGCCCGTCCGCTCCGCTCAGCAGGCTCTGGTCTGCTCCATGTCCACCTCCTTAACCGCCCTACCATCGGTGGCCGGACTTTCAGCCTCTCTGCTCCCAGAGTGGAACTCCATCCCGCAATCCCTTCACCTCACTTCCTCCATTTCCTCCTTCAAGTCTCAAGATCTGCTCCAGTCTCAAGATCTGCTCCCCTCCTAACTCTTCCCCCTCCCCTACTCTCCTTCCCCTTCCCCCCTGCTCGGGTCCCGACCTGATTGTTCAACGCCTTGGGACATCCTCCCTACGTAAAAGGCGCTCTATAAATTTAATTTGTTTATTGTTGTTGTTGCAATGAAGAAGAATTGTTCAACACCTATTGTTCAGAATGCCCCCAACCAAGAAAGTACAACCCCCCCATGAACTTTGGAGAAGCGAAACACAATCATTACCTGTCCTGTCCATCATAACACTGCGTACACTAACAATAGTAGTCTACTTGAAGACCTTCCTCCTCAACCATGCATATGGTCACAAGGAAAATTAACATTCTGTTAAAAGAATGAATAGTGATTTGTTTTTATTGGCCTCATGAATGGCTTCTTTTTGAACTGCTTAAAATCAAATTTGTGCGACTTTATAAAGGCAATAAATTGTGATAAAATATTGTGCACATGCTTACTGCGCTGGAGGTGAGATGTGTGTCGACATTACAACGGACGTTATTCATTTTTATAGGTTAAAGCCACCATTTTTTATTTTTAAAAATCAATAAAAGTATTATTTAAGAAGCATCACGACTAAATATAGTCCAGAGCACACTTGAGTTTTACCACAGGGTGGCATTACCATATAACACTTCGAACTAGTTACAATACTGTACTTACAAGACTAGTTCAGATTCAACAAGATTAAAGCAACCTTGTCCTTCAGAAAATACCCATCTTTTGATTACAGCATCAAACTTTTTTATTGAGTGTAAAGTTTTTATTATTGTGAGCTTTTTATTAAATTGTAAAGTTTGCCAGAAAAATACTTTACTCAATACAAGGGACTGGATTACAGATTTCTTAATGTTATAAACAATTTACAAATTCTAAGGTTTGTTCGAACAAACAAGTTACATTAACAACATCAAAAACAGAATTACAGTTATAAAGCACCTTTGGGCAGCACACATTAAAAAGTTAAATAACAAAAGTTTATTGCTTGGTAATAAGGACAGTAAACTAAATAAGGAGAAAGACAAAATGCATCAAGATGAACAAACTCAAACTCTAAAATTAGTAACCAATTGATCTACTCCGCACACACTTACCGCTTCCCCACCCCCATCCCCCACCCCCGCAGCAGTGTATGGATGTGTGAGTGTGTGAATATAGTACTGGGTTCTGGGTCTCTGTCACGAAGCACCACCTCAAGATCCGGTTTCTCTCTGCTGATAGATCTCCTTGACTCTCTGCTTTGTCCTGCTTTCCTTTTCCTCAACTTCTGTACTTCTGTACACAGTCAGACTGAGTTTTGGGTTTGTTGGTTGGTTTGATAGTCTGCTTGAAGGTCGATCTCGGCTTCTCTCTTTCTCGCTCTCAGTCTCACTTTTGCCACTTAACCCTTTACTTCTATTGTCCAGGCTACAGTATCAGCTGATCGTACAACAGCTGGACACTCTGAGCAGCAAAAATCTTTGATAGTCTGGCTTTTGGTGTTGGCTGACCCCCAAACAACCAGACCTATCATCTTCTGACTGTTGGCTCGCTGCTCCACTATGTACTGTCCTCCTGCTAGCCTGACCTCCAACTCTCCTGCTGGTTCTCTTTCGTTCTCTTGATTGTTGAAATGACTGTTGGTTCTTGGTTGACGGATGAAATGATTGTGAGTTTACCCCTCAAACCTTCCTATCTTTATACTGTTTTTGCAGCATCAGGACAATAACCAGATTTCTCCTGTTGGAACTGGCCATGGACCCCCTAAGAATCCATTAATTGACTTTTGTTAAACTAATTGCCAAAGTCTTTGATCAAGTTTTCAAAAGAATGTGTCTTCTTAATTATTGTCCCTCCATCAACCCATCATATACAGCCTCTATATCTTGTTCTCCTTACCAATGGTTCTTCCATATCTCATGTTCCATCACTGCTGTCTCTACCCTGCTAGCTAATGCCTTTACGATGCTAGCAAATGTCTCTACCCTATTGCCTTTAAAATGAGTCATGGCATGCTGTCCCTTCTTCCACTGCCTCCTGTCTTGCCTCCTTATCTCCAGTGTCCCAGAGGTATCTTACCTCCCTAACTTTCTTAGACCTTGAGGCGACTTGTTCGTTATAAACCTTGTTGTGCACCATGTCAGCAGTTGATGCCAGCCAGCTTGTAGTTGGGAGTCAGCAGTATGTGTTGACCTTTGAATGTCCTGGCCAATATGTGGTGGAACATGACTCCCAGCATGCAATGAGAGTGGCTTCTTTTACACTAACTTCCATTTAAAATTGTTAGAAAACCTCATATCATGGTTAATACAGCTGAAAAACGTAACATAGAAACTCCACAATATACATGAGTCTGGTGTCCTGGTCTCAACCACATTCCTTGACAACCTGTTTCAGTTATTAATTAAAAACTGAAGAGCCCGAGTTTGTCTAATTGTGCATAGCTCATTCCAACACTGGGGGATCATTTTCATTGCTCTCCTCTGCACTACCTCCCAGGTAGCAAGACCATATGGGCCCCATACGGGACAATTTGGGTTGATCCATGCCCATATGGGCCCCACATAGGTTTGCTACCTGGGCTTTGAGACCTGGGCCCTTATGTTGCAGTATCTAGAATTGTATGCAGTACTAGGTGTGGCCTGACTAGAGCACTTTATAACCTGAGTATGACATCTGGGGATATAAACTAAACTGATTTAGCATTATAGCCCCTATCCTGTTGAACTTGTTTACTGCAGTTTTGACGTGGTGAGTGAACAGTCAATTAACACCTCTAGATAATAATTTCTTCCAAAACAATTTGACTTCTCAAAGACATGATAATGCACCCTATCTAATGAGAGGGTTATTTATTATTACAGTATTACCTCTTTTAGCCTCCAACCCCATGTTGGGATATGCAGGTATTAAAAATTAATTATAGTTAGTTGCAATCAGGCACCAATTAAAACAATCTATCCACAACACAGCAATCTATCAGCAACCTTGAGCAAAAGGGAGAGAAATAACTTGTCTACACAAAACACCAGGTGCACATTCCCCTGCGCTGAGACAACCTTGGGTACTGGTCCGTGCCAATAATCCAAGGGGCACAATAACATCAGTAGCTTCCAGGATAAATAAAGAATTAATGGAGAGCGGCTCGAGATATAGATAGGGACAGAGGAATCAATCAATCAACCAATCAACCATTCAATCAACCAACCAACCAATCAATCAAAACTTACATTTCTATAGCACCTTTCACGTTGAGAGGACGTCCCAAGGCGCTGCACAGTTAGGTAGGGATAAGGGTAGGGGGGAGGGGCAGGATGAAGAAGAGTAGGAAAATTGACTGCATATTTGTGGGCAAAACATGGCAGCCAAATTGCACACAGCAGTGTCCCACAAACAGCCGTGGAAATGGAGAAACGGGGAAAAGTGGGTAAGGGGGGAGAGGGAGGAAAAGATGGGGTAAAGTCAGGGAGGAAGAGGGGGGAGAAAGGGGGGTAAGGGAGTGAGGGAGGGAAAGGTGGGTGGGGGGGGCAAGATCAGGGAGAAAGGGGGGGAAGAGGGAGAGAAGGGGAAAAATGGGGAGAGAAAGTGGGGAAAGGGAGTGAGGGAAGAAGAGGGGAGGGAAAGGTCAGGGGGCAAGGGGGATCAAACAACAACAATAAATAACAAAATCAACAACAATAAACAACAAAAGCAAGAATATTAACAACAAAAACAACAACAATCAACAACCAACAATCGTCCAGCAACCGCTCCTTGTCCTTGCCGGCGGTCGCCTGGATGATCTTTAAAATGGCGGGAAACAGGGCCCAGTGTGGTGACAGGCTCCCAAACCGACTCAATTAACAAAGGCACAAAGGAATGTACTAATTTGGGAAATTGCCAGGTGAGTAGCAGGAGTGCCATCTCAAGGTCTGGGAAAACAAGGGAGGCGAGTACAGGCCGCGATGGATGAGATAATGGGAGAAGTTGAATAACAACTCCCTGTAAACCTGGTCTTTAGATAGTCTGGTTTTGACATCGCTTCTGGACAATGTCCAAGTGATCAACTGGCTGAGTTAGCTATGATGAGGCTGGTGGAGAAGTATAAACATAGAAGCTAAAGAGTGGCTCATTACAACAGTTGGGGAGTGTCTCAGGATAAACTGAGATCTCCAGCCTGCCACTGTTATCTAGAACTACTGGAACGGGTCATGGTTCTAGTTGTTTTGTTTTACAGGCAGGGAAGAGTCAGTTAAAGAAGGAAAGTTAGAAGGAAAGTTAGAAGGAGTGAGTTTTGTGAGAAGCCTGAACCTGACTTATGGTGTAACAGCCTGAATCCAGCATTGTATTCTACGTACATCTAAATCAATCAATCAATCAATCAATTAATCAATCAATCAAAACTTATATTTATATAGCGCCTTTCACGTCAAGAGGATGTCAAGAGGATTTCATAGAACTGGTAGTATGATTATTTATTCTTTTATTCTATCATTCTAAAATTGCTTGCAATCAATAAATCACTATATCTTTATTAAGGATTGTTGGATCATTATTTTGAACTCTTGGGATCAGAAATCCCAACAAATTGGCGACCATGACGGAACCCAACAAATAGTGATTTACTCGTTTGTAAGCTGTTTGAGTGTAATAACCAGCTCTCACATAAGTTAGTAACATCTGTGTCTATTTGATATGCCTGTTTGTGTAATGCCTTATCCAGTATAAAGTATTAGAATGTTAACAAAGGACTTTAAAAAAGGGTTGTGCATACGGGAGATAGAAATACGGGTTCCTAGGGGCCTGGCAGGACTAACGGAGCTCAGATCTACTTTTCTGCAGAGGAAAAGAGTACAGGCAGGGACTGGAACAGCGTTGAAATTTCCAGCGGATCTCACAGGCCAGGAAGTCAGGGTAGCATCAAGTTCATATAAGATGAGTTGAAAAATGGATAAGGCTGAGAAACAGAGACAGGCTTTTAAACAATGGGTTAAGAAATATGAGGAAAGGATATGCAAGAAAGTAGGACAGAGTACTAAAACAACCTAGAGAAGGAAGGAACAAGAAAGGGAAAGACCAGGTGGAGGCGGTGCAAGCCGAATCTAATGAACAGACGTCAGAACTTACTGCAGTCATTGACTGTGGGCAGTTTAAATTCACTGACTGCAGGCACTCTGGTTTGTGTGGGCAAAAGAACATTGCGTTCCCACATAAATTGAGAGTGTTTCTGCAGTTAATGATCATGTCATATTAACAACCGAAAATGTTTAAAGAAACCGGAGATTTCACCTTGTAATTTGGTTCCTACAGATACTGACAAGAATGGCATTCCATGCAGCGACTTTTTCTGGGATAACTTATACTTTTCGCTCCAACTCTCCCACCCACTAAGCCGGTCTTCGCTTTTAATTTCACTCGACCATCTCAGGGGGAGACGCGTGGACAAGTGCAACCCAGTCAATCGTGCACATTGGCAACCGTATGTGTTTTGTATGCATCGGGTGTTGTAGAGTGCGAGGTGATGGGGTCGATAGGTAGAATAAACACCACGACAGTTCGAGAAGTGATAATATTAAGAATGCCAGTATTCTGTAATATTTTTATGTAACATTTAATTTGTTTATTCCAGTATTTCAATAATGATATTCATAATTTTTGTGGCTGTACTGTTTATGTTAATCATGATATCATTGATAGTGATGTGCTGTAATTACAGATGCTAAAATAAGTTGCAACGATTGATGTGGTGGCTGAGGTAAAAGGGAATCGTGAAGATTTCAATGATGATGATGGCAATCAGTTTGACCCACTCGAGGTGGGAACTGGACATTCTGGTCTTGTCTTACATTGACCAAAAAGGAAATTGTAAAGACTCATGGACTTGTTTGCTGAAACAAAGCTGACTCTATGGACTTTTGAGGACATTTTACCGGTGAATGGTTAAAACAAGCTGTTGAATTTCTCACTACAGATTTGGATGCATGACCAAAAAGTTCTGAGTTTGGGAACAAAGAAGACAAGTCTAACCGATCTTGAAAAAAAAGGAGATACTCTACAATCCACACAAATTGTACTACGTTTTTTACAACTTTACTGTACTGCAGTAAAGTTGATTCCTAATCACAGCCACTGCATCAATCTGATTAATTAATTATACTGAACTGTACTACTGATGTCTTGCTCTGAACTGTATTGCTCATGTCTTATGTTGTTGTGATTTTACAATGTCTTTTGGTTTTATATATGCTATTTACGCCGAGTGTTGCGCAAGATTGATACAAAAGTAAGGGATTTACAGCTTGCTAAATTAATACGGGCATAGTTTAGTTGTGAGAGATTGAAAATTGTATTTTCTCACTCTCAAGATGGGATCTGTTGGGATATGGAGGTATTAAACATTAATTATAGTTAGGTAGTTCCAACCAGGCACCAATTAAAACAATCTATCCACAACACAGGCATGTTCAGCAATCTCGAGCAAACAACATACAAATTGCACTTATATAACACCTTTCACGTAAGGAGGATGTCCCAAAGTGCTGAACAGTCAGGTCGGGACCCGAGCGGGGGGTGGGGGGGGGAAGATCGGGGTGGGGGAAGGAGAGTGGGAGAGGGGGAAGAGTTGGTGGGGCAGTCAAAGGCGCGGTCAAAGAGGAAGGTCTTGAGCCTGGCCTTGAAGGCGGAAAAGGAGGAAGCAAGGTGGAGGGACTGCAGAATGGAGTTCCACAGTGTGGGAGCGGAGAAGCTGAAAGCCCGGCCGCCGATGATTGGACGATTAGGGCGGTGGACGCGGAGCAGGCCTGAGTCTGCTGAATGGGGGGTGTGGGCTGGCTGATAGGGAGACAGTAGGTCAGAGAGATAGGCGGTGGCAAGGCCATGAATGGCCTTGAAATTGAGGAGGAGGATCTTGAATTCAATCCTCTGGGGTATGTGGAGCCAATGGAGACGGGCGAGAGTGGGAGTGATGTGATTGCGAAGCCTGGTGCGGGAAAGTACACGAGCTGCATAATTCTGAATGATCTGCAGCCTGTGAAGGAAGGAGCTGGGGAGGCCGACGAGGAGAGAGTTCCCATAGCGGTGCCTGGAAATGTTAAAGGCATGGATTAGAGTTTCGGCAGCATGGCGGTTGAGGTAATGGAGGAGTCTGGCAATATTGCGGAGGTGGTGGAAGGCTGTGCCGGTCATGGAGCAGATGTGGGGAAGAAAGAATAGTTCAGGGTCGAACAAGACGCCCAAATTCCTGATTGGCTTCGAGAGGTGGAGAAAGCAGCCTTGAATGCTGATGTTGTCAGTGCCTGAGATGTGGAGGCGGTGACATGAGCCAATCAGGAGGGCCTCCATCTTGTTGACATTGAGCTGTAGGAAATTTACCCTCGTCCAGGACGCAATGTCGGACAGACATGCAGTAGGAATGCCAGTAGTCCTGGAATCGAGGGTGGATGTGGAGAGGTAGAGTTTGGTGTCATCCTCATACATGTGGAAATTTACCCCATATCTATGGATGATGTTGCCCAGGGGAAGAATGTATAGGGTGAAGAGCAGGGAGCCCTAGGGAATGCCGCATGTGAATGTGCGGGGGCTGGAGTAAAGGCTGTTGGAGGAAACGGGAGAGATAAGACCGGAACCATTCGAGGACAGAGCCTTGCAGGTTGAGGGGAGAGGAGAGGCAGTGGAGGATGATTGCGTGGTCCATGGTATCAAAGGTGGCAGATCAGTCGAGGAGGACGAGGTGGCAAAGGGAGCCCTGGTCACAGATGGTCAGGATGTTGTTTGTGACCTTGACCAGGGCAGTTTCTGTGCTGTGGGAGGCATGGAAACCTGCTTGGAGGGGTTCAAGGAGTGAATTATTTTGAGGAAAGAGTGGAGCTGGGAGACAACCACACTTTCGAGGACCTTGGAAAGGAAGGGGAGGTTGGAGATGGGCTGGTAGCTTGATAGATGCGACATATCGAGGGAAGGCTTTTTTAGGATGGGAGTGACGGTGGTGGTTTTGAAGGGAGTGGGAACGGTCCCAGATGAGAGGGACAGATTGATGGTGTCAGTGATTAGAGAGGCTAGAAGGTGAAGCTGGGTGGTAACGAGAGGGGTTGGGATGGGATTTAGGGAGCAGGTGGTGGGCTTCATGGAGGAGATGGTCTTAATGATGTAGGATGGGGAGATGGGATCGAAGGTGTGGAAGGAGGTGGGTAGGAAGCGGGATGGTGGGGTGAGGTGGGGAGTTGGGGGGACAGTGACCGCAGAGCGAATTCCCTCGACTTTGTTCTTGATGAAATCCAGCATCTCCTCGCAGCGGGAATTCGAGGAGAGGATCTGCGAGTCGAGGCGGGGTGGATAGAGGAGATGGTTGGTGGTGGAGAAGAGAAGCCAAATTGTCCTTGTAGAAGGACAATTTGGTGGAGGAAAGGGTGGAGCTGTAGGATGATGTGAGGTCCAACCAGATACGCTGGTGGACCGTGAGGCCGGATTTGAACCAGGTGCGTTCAGCAGCCCTCACCTGGCCTTTGAGGGAACGGAGGTGGGTGGTGAACCAGGGTGAGGTTCGGGAGTAGGAGGCAGTTCGGGAAATGAGGGGGGCAAGAGTGTTGAATGTGGTGGAGAGGGTGTTGTTGAGCAGGGTGAGTGTGGAGGATGGGTTAGTGCAGGAGGTGAGCCAAAGGGAGAGGAGTTTGGAGGACTCCAAGACAGCGGAGAGAGTTTGTGGGGGGAATCTTCTTCCATGGGTGGTAGAAGATGGTGGTAGGTTTGGAGGTAGAGGGGAGAGGGTTAGAGGAGTTGAAGGAAATAAAATGGTGGTCGGAGATGGCCTTGTCAGAGATGGTGACATCCGAGACACCGAGGCCCCGGGTGATCACCAAGCCAAGCGGGTGGCCATAAATGTGGGTAGCGGAGTGGATGTGGAGGGAGAGATTGAGAGATGAGAGGAGGGAGGAGAATTCTGAGGAGGTGGAGCAGGAAGTGGTGAAGTGGAGGTTAAAATTGCGAGGATGATGAGGCGATTGGAGGAGGCACAGAGGGAGGCTAGGAGAGTGGAGAGGTCAGAGATGAAGGTTGAGGAGGGTTTTGGGGGTCGGTAAATGAGGAGGATTTTGAGAGAGAGATGGGAGGAGTGGGAGAGGGTGAGGTGCTCAAAGGAGGGCAAGGAATTAGAGGAGTAGGGTATAGGGCAAGTGGCAGCCTAGAGATGAGGGCATCGCCATCGCCATAGCGGTTGGGGTGAGGGACGTGGTGGTAGGTGTAGCCAGGTGGTGTGGCCTCTGTGAGGGGAAAGGTGTCCCTGAGGTGATCCAGGTTTCCGTCAAGGCCCTGATGTCAATGTTCTTATCAAGGATGAGATCGATGATGGCCAAGGTCTTATTGCAGAGGGAGCGTGTATTTTGTAGGCCAATATGGAGGTAGCAGTCGGCGGAAAGATGTGTGGGTTGGGAGGGGGGACTGGATTGAACGGCAGGGGTGGAGGAGATGGGGATGAGAGAGGAGAGGTTAACTTCCCAGATCTGTGTCCAGCGTGGCTGGTGGCGGTGATGGGGAATGGGGCAGTCGGTGTGGCTGCTGCTGAACACAGGGATGTCTTTGTTCTATTTACTGATGTAATTTAAGCATTAATACAGTCGAACCTGTCTTCAACAACCTCTCAGGGGACTGGATCACAAAATGACCTTTATATAAGTGTGGCCTCTGAGTAAGTGTTCATTTGTATGTGTAGAATTGTATCTGGGGTGTTCCAGAGTGGTTGCTAAAGGGGGTGGTTGGTGAATGGAGGTGGTTGCTTTAACAGGTTTGACTGTATATGGAGACCTGCAGCATAAGTTAGTGCACTCGCCTCGCAATCGAGAAGACCTGTGTCTGATTCCCGGGCAGTGCAAAACATGGGCAAGTTAATAAGCAAGTTTATTAACTCCATAAGCCTATGTTTACCCAGCAGTAGGTAGGAACCCAGTTGTTAGTCAATTGTCAGATCACTTTTCAGGGAGTAATAATTCCTTTTTTTAAAAAAAAAATATATCCTATGAAGCGCTTAAACATTATTATCTACAAAATTAAATGGAATGATTTCTTTAGACACAAACTTACTTAAAATGTTGAATTCAGAATTAACTTGCAAGCTGTTTTTTTCTGTAGTTCCTGAAATTGTGGAAGCACAACTGTGAGGTTAGCATTCTGGTTAATAATTTGGTGAATTCTGGAAGCTCTAAAATATGGGAGACATGCTGGTATGATAGAGAAGGGAGTATCTCTCAGTGTCATCCAGATAAAGTATTCCATTCACCTCCTGGCTATCTGTGGGTCATTGTTCTGCCGAGTTGCAACCCATAGCAATTTACAGTACTGCAAAGCACTTTGAGTAATTTTATCATAGTATGGTTTTATAACAAATATAAGCTTCAATAGAGGCCTTGGGTATTCACAAACCTGAATCCTTTGAACATTTACAACTCATGGATAATTATTTATCTTAATGTCCAGCCAGAGAGTGTCACTTCTAACATATTCATTTCAATAAAGCATACAGTAAAGTAGACAGCATGATATTCTATGCCGTTAAGCTAAGGTATAAGTATGGATCTTAAAGATACAATACAAAATTTCATTTGTAAAGTGCCTTTCATGTCAGGAGGATGTCTCAAGGCACTGAACAATTAGGGATTGGGACCTGAGCAGGTGGGGGTGGAAGTGTTTAGGGGCATTGTCTATGATGAAGGAGGGTGGAGGGAAGAGAGGGTAGGATAGTGCCTGAAGGCATTACCAAAGAGGAGAGTGGGATAGAGTTCCAGAGGGTGCGGGCAGAGAAGCTGAAGGTCCGATTGCTGTTGGTGGACTGGGCCAGACAGCGGACATGGAGCATGCTACAGCCTGCTGAGCGGAGGGAGTGGACAGGTTAATAAGTGGATAGCAGGTCGGAGAGGTATAAGAGTGAAGGCCACGGAGGGCCTTGAAGGTGAGAACAAGAAATTTTTAATTATATTCTGAGAGTTTTTGTCAGCCAGGTGTCTTGACACACAGAAACCCAATACCATGCTTAAGAGTATTTAATACAGATTAAGAGTTCCAGTTATGTCTCCTATGTATTGAGATTTCCCGTCAACAACATAAAAATCCCCAAATTACATAAGAACATAAGAATTATAAGCAGGAGTAGGCCATTTGGCCCCTCAAGCCTACCCCGCCATTCAATTAGATCATGGCTGATCGTCTAATGTAACTCCAACTCCGCCTTATCCCCATATCCCTTAATACCTTTATCCATAAGAAATATATCAATTTGTCTTGAATATGTTAAAGATTGAG
Source organism: Hydrolagus colliei (assembly GCA_035084275.1). NCBI lineage: Eukaryota > Metazoa > Chordata > Chondrichthyes > Chimaeriformes > Chimaeridae > Hydrolagus > Hydrolagus colliei. The sequence continues at coordinate 21,089,063 of CM068742.1, read as the reverse complement.
CATCTACAGTCTTTTGGGGTAGAGAATTCCATAAATTCACTACCCTCTGAGTGAAGAAGTTTTTCCTTGACTCAGTGCGAAAAGGCTAACCTCTAATCTTAAGACTATGTCCCCTAGCTTTAGTTTCTCCAACCAGGGGAAACAGTCTCTCACTGTCTACAATGCCCTTTAATAACCTTATAGGTTTCCACAAGATCACCTCTATTTGTACATTTGAGAGCACCTTTCACGTTGGAAGGACGTCAGTGCTTTGATGAATGGGAGCTAAGTGGGGAAAATCCCAGTCCTCAGTATTGCACTGCTGGCAGTGGAGCTGGACATTAATTACCAAATTACTGCATTTTGAAATTGAATACCATCATAATAATTCCTATTGGCAAATTTACAAAACTCCCTTTTCTTGTCTGTGGATAGCTCTCAAGAGCTGCCATTATTAGGAATATTTGCTTTTTGTATTCAGTAAGCGTTCACGTACAAAGTATGCGATAGACCTTTGAAAAGGCTTTGTGCTTGCGACACAAGTACCCACGTCCTCGAGGTAATGCAGAGAAAGGTAAAGAGACCAATCCTCTGGATCTTCTTCCATTTAGTGTCACAAGGGCAAATTCAGTCAGACAATACTTGTTATTAAGGTTATCCTTGGCAATGGCTGTGCCCTGTTCTACCAGTCAGTATAGATATGTAAAACCACACAATGAGTATAACAAAGCATTACTACTATTAATAATAATAATACTTGCATTTGGTATAACACCTTCCCCGTCAGGAAGACATACCAAAGACTTCCACTGGATTTACTGTGAAGTGCAGTGACTGTATATTTGTGGGAGAACGAGACAGTCAATAAAGTGAATGTCCAATTTTATTTGAGAGATTGTTAGTCACGACACCAAGAGAAACCCCCTTCTCTTTTTTGAAAAGTGCTATAGGATCTTTAACGTTCACTTGAACAGGCAGGAAACCTCAGTTTAACTTCTCATCCAAAGGACAGCACCTCCAACAATTCAACACCCACCAGCATTGCAATGGAGTTTCATCTTAGATTGTTTGAGTCCAGTCCTGACCTAGATCTTGAACCCACAACTTTCCTAATCAGAGGTAAAAGTGTTACCACTGTCCCAGGCTGGTAGAGAACTTTGTGTTTATGAAGCATTTGAGAAAGTCGAGTGTATATGAACCACAGAGACAGGCATAGTCAAAGTGACAAATGAAATGTTATCCATCTGTGACCAGGGCTTCCTCTAATTCCTTATCCTCATTGACCTCTCTGCTACCTTCAAAACTGTCAACCATTCTATCCTCCACTGCCTCTGTCTTCAGCTCAGACTTGTTCAAACACAGTCCTAACCTTGCATGATTCAGATGTTACCTCTCACACTGTCTCCACTTTGTCTCCACAAACAGCTTCTCTTGCAGCTCCTGCACTGTCTCGTGCGGTGTTCCTCAAGCCTCTGTCCTTGCCCCTCTCCTCTTCAATATCTACATACTCCCTCTTGGTTACATCATCCACAGATATGGGGTCAACTTCCACATGGATACAAATGACACCCAAATCTATCTCTCTTCCTCCAACTTCAACTCTAGGACCACGACTGTCTTTTGGATATCAAGACCTGGATAAGAGCAAACTTCCTGCAGTTGAATGTCAACAAGATCTTTGAGGTGTGAAGGTGCTGGTGCCACTGCCTCTTCCCTCAGGCTGATGAGATCCTTGTCCACGCATTCATAACCTCCAGGCTTGATTAAGCTAACTCCCTACTTGTTGGCCTTCTGAAATCTATCCTCCACAGGATTCAGATCATCCAGAACTCTGCAGCTCATGTCCTCTACTGCATCAAATTCCATGACCCTATCACTCCCATCCTCCCCTAGCTCCATTGGCTCCCCATAACTCAGAGGATAGAGTTCAAAATCCTTATCCTTGCCTTCAAAGCCTTCCATGGCCTTACTCCTCCCTCCTTGTGACCTGCTAACTCCATATCGCCCTGTCCACTCCCTCCGTTCACTGGGTTCCAGCCAGTTCCATGTCTCCCGACTGGCCCGCCATACCATCAACGGTCTGGCCTTCAGCCTCTCTGCTTCCACCCTTTGGAACTCCATCCCAAGATGCCTCACTCCCTTCCTTGCCTCCTTCTAGGCCTATCTTAAGGCGCTCCTCTTTGACCATGCTTTCGGTCACCCTCCCACCTCTGTCTTCCACCCCTCTTTATCCCAACCCCCTGCTCAGGCATATCTGACAGTCTAGCACCTTGGGAAATCCTCCTGATGTGAAAGGCGCTTTACAAATGCAATGTGTTGTTGTTGATGAGTAGTGTATTTAATTAAAGTTATTAAAACCTTGTTAAATATTGTTCAAAGTGTTCTTTGATTATTGTGTATTGGGGAGACCCTGAGCACAATGGAGCACTGCTACAACCATTTAGTAGGTTCAGGTCGCAACTACTCAGTGTTTGATGTGAGGTTGGAAGAGGATGCTTTGTCAGAGGCAAGCATTAGATGTGGGGATTCTGCCAGCAATTATGATGAATTGAACCTTGTGTCAAAGGTGTTAAAGAGGACAGATTGCTGCCTTGGGTGGTAGAGGAGTAACACATGACTGAAATTATATTTAAAGGATTTGTCCTTCATTATTTATATCTATATAGAGCAATGGTTACCAAGATTTTTTTTTGCTGCGACCCAAATTAATCACCACCAGCAGGTCCTTGCGATCCAAACTTTTTTTTGCTGTGACCCAAATTAGCCTTTAACCGGTCCTCCACTAGAGGGTGATATCGCGATTGAAGTTCAGCTCAGTCAAAACGTTATCTCCATGTTTTGTGGACTCAGCGCAGCTGGTAAGTACGCTCTTTATACAAATTGGTCGGCGGTGTCGCATTTTTTTTAGCGTTAATAGCTTTTTTTAGTGTTAAAAAAGCATTTTCAACATTAAAAAAAGGGAAACAAAATATTCTGATGACCCTCCGCGACCCTACTGAGGAACCCCCACGACGCTGATTTGGGTCAGGACCTGAGGTTGGGAACCACTCATATAGAGAGTGAGTAAATCTCTTCATTTAAGAACAACAAACAACAACAACAAGATTACATTTATAGAGTGCCTTTCACATTTGAGGACGTCCCAAGGTTCTAATTTGTTCTTCATTCTTCACATCAGGTAAATTACAACATTTATCAAGCAGTGTCAGAACGTTGGAAGCATCTGTACAAAAAGGTCAGTTTCTTGATTAATTACAGCTGATTTTATAGTATATTTGAAACTTTGTTGGCAGTTTTACTGCAGCACCAAAAAAGCTGTACTTTTTCTATATTTCCCCTGCCTATGTCCAAGCAGCTTTAGTTTTGAAAGACAACAATGATACTAGTTAGTTTAATCTTAATATAATAGTTTAATCCTTGCATTTGATATAGTATATTTGATATTTGATATAGTGCCTAATCACATTGTCAAGACTCAGAGCTATATACTACGAAGTGATGTGACTGTGTATTGTATGCATGAACATACAGCCAATTGCGTACAGCAATGTCCCACAAACGGTGTAGAACAAGTGACCAATTTTATTTGGATTGTTGGCCAGCATATGAGGAGAAACTCTATTCTCTTTTGAATAGTGCCATGGGATCTTTAACATCCACCTGAATAGACAGACAAGACCTTGGATTTAATATCTAACACAAAGGGCAGCATCTCCAACAATGCAGCACAAAATAAAAACCTTAACAAGGATTAATACACCATCTTACAGTATATCATGTGAAGCGTTTTGAGACAACTTAACATCCTGACAAGGCAATATCAAATGCCAAGGATTATTAACATACTTTTTATTGTATTTTTCTTGAGCCTCCTCAGATCATGTGATTGTTTGGCTGTTCTCTGCTGACCCCACATCATGTAGCAAAAATAATCTTACATTTGGTTTAATGACTTTAACATTGGGAGGACAACCCAAAAGTTTCACAGGATTTATTGTAAATTGCAGTGACTATAAGTGTTGTATGCAGACAGTTATATTGTTTGATGGAAACCCTGATCAACTTATTCTATGATTTTCTCCCTTTGTGTGCCTTTCATTTGTTTATTGTCTAAGAGCATGATCATGCATGCTATCTTATTTTGGGCTGTTCCTTGGAACTATATATATGTGTCTGTTGAGTAAGGATATGATCTATTTCAGCAGTGTTCTTGTGGTTGAATAACCTTCCAACATTCATTGCATGTGTTGACAGAAAAAGAATGACTTACGAAGCCAATCAGGAATCTGGGCATCTTGTTCGACCCCAAACTATCCTTCCTCCCCAACATCCGCTCCATAACCGGCACAGCATTCCATCACCACCGTAATATTGTCCGACTTCGCCATTGCCTCACACTCCCATCGCCGCCGAAACTCTCATCCAAGCCTTTATCACTTCCAGGCTCGACTATGGGAACTGTCTCCTCATTGGCCTCCCCAGCTCCTCCCTTCACAGGCTCCAGATCATTCAGAATTCTGCAGCCCATGTACTCTCCTGCACCAGGCTTCGCAACCACATCACTCCCACCCTTGCCTGTCTCCACTCGCTCCCCGTCACCCAGAGGATCGAATTCAAGATCCTTGTTCTCACTTTCAAGGCCATTCATGGCCTTGCCCCCGTCTATCTCTCTGACTTGCTGTCTCCCGCTTTGGGACATCCTCCCGACGTGAAAGGCGCTATATGTGCAATTTTTTTGTTTCGTTGTTGTTGTTGTTGCAACCAGTTCTGAGGATTCTTCAGGAGCAGAGGGAGAAAACAAATTACTTCTACACTATTAGTTGGTAATATAGTAGATGAAAATAAGTGAACACAAAATAAGTGAGCCCATTTATCTGAGCCAAATAGTTTCATACTTCACCTCGCAAAAGGGAAACCTCAGAGACCTAAGGCTGGTTGTTGGCTCACTTTGGGATGTGCTGAGGCACCATAACAAGGGAATATGGGTTTAAGGCTGCAAAGGTTAATTTCACATGCTAGCTTTTTACCCAGAGGGTAATTAACAGCCAAATAGGTTACCAGAAAGGATGATTAACCCCAGGACACTTGATGTTTAAATGAGATAGCAGGATGTGTCGATGGGTATTCTGGAGGGCAGAATCAATTGGGCTAAAGAGCCTTCCTTATTCAAACCTTTTGTGATCTTATGACGCATGGTAATTTACTCATTCTGAAATGCTGAGGAAAATGTTTGAATCTTGACCAGAATCCTTCAAAGAATTTAGTCACAGATAGTCTGAGTCATTTCAAAACTGATCTGATGGCACCAATGAGTCAGCCTTATTTATAGCCAATGTGTCAGTTCCTCTTCTTGCCAATGCTGTTCAGGTGGACAATGTTCAATTTAAAGCACTCAAACACTGAATCATTTAGCAGTAAAGTGAATCACAATTTTTATTTATTTAAAGGAAATATTGTACTATCAAAACAATGCTTTTTAAAACAATGACGAATCAGTGTAATAATTGAGTATGGTTGTTCCTAGCTGGGTAAACTGTGGGACAGCTTGCTAGTTCAATGGCAACCTATAATAATAATCCTTGCATTTGATATAGCACTTTTCACATCTTCAACATCTCAAAGAGCTTCACAGAATATACTGTAAAGTGAATTGACTGTATATTTGTGGGTGAAAACGTGGCAGCCAATTGCGCTTAACAGTATCCTACAAACAGTCGTAGATTGAAATAATCAATTTTATTATTGTGGTTTTTTTTGGACGGATTATTATTAGGTGTGTGGAGTAAGGAAACTTGCCCAAGGTTTCGCCCTGACCTGCTTGGATTCGAAACACAGGTCTCACGCTTCTAAGGCGAGTGCTCTAACCACTGAGCTACAAGACTCCACCTATGCGGTTTTAGCTGGTTAGATTCCAGCAGTACCCCAACACACACTCTGGGATCTCTGGCTCTTGCTAACCTATACCTAAAACAGTAAAAGCCCATTTATCTGGCACCCTCCGGAGGGTCGACTAATTGACTGTGCCAGACAAGTGGGCGGCAAGTTGGCGAAAACCCAACACAAAAAATGTACTTATTTTAAAACATACCATATTAATAATTTACCAAATACAAGTAAAAGCCCATTTATCCGTGATCCGATCAACCATAACTTCCATATAACCGGCACCTCAAAAAAGGTTCCCATTCGTTTAACCGGATCTTATCCGGCACAATCGCGGAGACGCATTTAATGAGTCGATTGTCGCACTAGAGCACTAGTGGAGCTCCTGTAGCTCAATGGTTAGAGCACTCACCTTACAAGCATGAGACCTGTGTTTGAAACCAGGCAGATCAGGGTGAAATCTTGGGCAAGTTTCCTTACTCCACATGCCTGATAATAATCCCTCAAAAAAGAACACAATAATAAAATTGGTCATTTCAATCCACGACTGTTTGTGGGACACTGCTATGCGCATTGGCTGCCGCATTTTCATCCACAAATATACAGTCAATTCACTTTACAGTATATTCTGTGAAGCACTCTGAGACATACGATAAGATGTGAAAAAAGCTATATCAAAATGCAAGGATTATTATTATATAACATGGGGGGGACTGAGCACAGATGCCAAGTGAATTGCCATGCAATTTCCTCGCAGAAAGCTCCCACTTTGCCCAGTAAAATAAATCTCTGTGACCTCCCACCCCGGGCCATTCCCTTTGCACAGCAAACACCGCTTCACTTCATTACTGCCCCCCCCCCCCCCACCACCACCACCACCATCACCTGCCCCACCATTGCTCTCTGAAGCTCTATTCTCCCTGCAACTCCATTCCTTCCTACCTCCTCTCTTTCAAGGCACACACTAATCTTTCTCAAATTGGGGATCCAGCCAGTGGCATGTATGAATATCAAGTCCTGACATGGGGTGTGCACTTACAATCTTATGACTAAAGATGAGGTTGTGACACACAGGTAATGTCTTGTTCTGAACGATTGGTGTATTAGTCATCTTGATTTGATCTATTGATACTGGGGTTCAAAACTGTACTTGTGCGGTCAGAGCAGGTTGGCAGTAAATGCCTGCACTACTGCAAGTTTTACCCTGCTTAGACTGTAATAATAATCCTTGTATTTAATACAGCGCCTTATCATGCCGTTGAGACGTCTCAAAGCACTCTACAGAATATACTGCAAAATGGATTGACTGTATTTTGTGACCGAAACCTGGCAGCCAATTGCACACAGCAGTGTTCTTTTTGAAGGGATTATCACCCCTGGAAAGCAATCAGCCAGTCATTTAGCAACCATCATCTAGGCTGGAAGGGTGGTAAGGGAGGACCAAGGGGACCCTATCACGATTCCGTGATGGGGGGGAAGGGGTGAGGGCAGAGGTGTGGGAAATGGGACAGACACGGTCAAGGGCCTTTGCTACCATGGTTGGTGGGAATCCTCAGTTGAGAAAAAATGCCGACATCTCAGTCGCTCTGGTATGAAATGTTGCTTCATCAGAACAGATGCGGCGGAGGTGGAGGAACTGGGAAAAGGGGATGTCATCTTTGCAAGAGGCCGGGTGGGATGAGGTGTAGTGAAGGTAGCTGTGGGAGTTGGTGGATTTGTAAAAGTTATCTGTGGACAGGCAGTTGCCTGATGTAGAAATGGTGAAGTCGAGAAAGGGAAGGGAAGTATCAGAGATGGTCCATGTAAATTTTATGGAGGGGTGGAAGGTGGAGGCAAAGTTTACAAATGCCTCTAACTCACTGTAAGAGCAGGAAGCAGCCCTGAAATAGTCATCAATGTACCTGAGGAACAGATCGGGGAGCGGACCTGAGAAGGACCGGAACAAGGAGTGTTCCAAGTGGCCAACAAACAGGCAGGCGTAGCTGGGACCCATGCGGGTTCCCATAGCGACGCCTTTTATCTGGAGGAAGTGGTTGGAGTTAAAAGCAAAGTTGTTCAATGTCAGAACACGTTCAGCCAGGCGGAGGAGGGTGGTGGTGGATGGAAACTTATTTTGTCGTTTATCAAGGTGAAAACAGAGGGCCTGCAGGCCATCCTTGTGGGGATGGAGGTGTAGAGGGACTCAACGTCCATTGTGAAAAGGAGACGTTCAGGACCGTGGAACTGGAAATTGTCAAAATATCGGAGGGTATCCAATGAGTCACAGATATTGGTGGGTAGGGATTGGATGAGGGGAGCAAAAATGGAGTCTAGATATGATGCAATTAACTCAGTGGACAGGAGCAGGCTGAGACAATGGGTCTGCCAGGACAGACCTGTTTGTGTATCTTGGGGAGAAAGTATAGGCGGGCTGTGCGGGGTTAGGTGGCTATGGGGTTTGATGCAGTAGGAGGAAGGTCACCAGCGGAGATGAGGTTGTTGACTACCTCAGTGATGGTGGCTTGGTGTTGAGCTGTGGGGTCATGGTTAACTGGAAGGTAGGCAGAGTTGTTGGAGAGCGGAGAGCAGGTAGAGGTCCTTTCGCCAGACAATGACAGCACCACCCTTGTCAGCTGGTTTGATGATGAAATCAAGATTGGTCCTGAGGGAGTGGAGTGCAACGCGTTCAGAGGGAGAGAGGTTTGAGTGGGAGAAGGGTATGGAGAACTGGATATGGCTGATGTTGCGCTGGCAGTTCTCAATGAATAAGTCGAGGGAGGGTGGGGAGCCAGCATGTGGGGTCCAAGTGGAGTGGGACTTTTGGAGATGGGAGAAGGGGTCCGATGTGCGGGGGGAGGCATCCTGGCCAAATAAATGAGCACGGAGGCGGAGGAGACAGAAGAAGAGCTTGGTATCATGCCAGAAACTGAATTCATTGAGGTGGGCATAAGGAAATGAAGCTGAGACCCTTACTGAGAATGGATCGTTCCAGATCGGAAAGTGGGAGGTCAGAGGGAATGGTGAAGATATAGTAGTGGGTGGGATTGGGGGGAGATGTAGGGTCAGATGAAGGCAGAGAAACAGAGGGTGCAGAAGGTGGGTTGGCATCCAATAGTCGCTGGAGTTTGTGGTCCTTGCCGGCAGTAGGAGGAAGGTCACCAGTGGAGATGAGGTTATTGATGAGGTTGAGAAGTCAGCTCGTCTGCCATGTACGAATAGTGGTTATTTGCTCGTCTGCTATGCAACGCATAATAGTTGCTTGCAAACCTGTACGTACGCTTTGATTTAACCTCTAGCCGACACCCGTGAGCCTGTTACAGAAAGATGCAAATAACAGGGGCCATAAGGGTGTCTGGCAGGCATACCAAGGCTATGATATAATTGTAAAGCTCTAGGCTTCGTTATCTTGCTTTTAGGCTATCTTATACTTGTAAGATGTAGCCGGCCTATAACTCATTCACTCCAAGGCCATGATGTCTGTATGCTTATCTTGTTGTAAGATGTAGCCGGCCTATAACTCATTCACTCCAAGGCCATGATGTCTGTATGCTTATCTTGTTGTAAGATGCAGTTGGCCTATATATCATTAACTCCTAGGCCATGATGTTTCTGTAAAACAACTGCAAGGCCATATATTGCTGACCAAATAAGGTAATTAATGTATAAACATGCCCATATATGGTAGACAAATAATTGAAACTGTATAAAGATGTGTGTATACTAGTAGTTGGTGTGCACTAGTAGTAGACGGACGAGAGTCTGTAGCAACATAGTGCACCGCTTCATGAATGCTAAATAAACTTGTTTGAATCACACACCCGAGTCACATATTTGTGAACAAGACCGCCAACCAAGGTACTGAGACGATTTTTTTAGTTTCACAAGGTTATGGTGGCTTGGTGTTGAGCTGTGCGGTCATGGGATCAATAAGAAAGCTGATTGGCAAAGAGGCCTTCTTAACTCATTTAACACTGACACTTAACTCACAGTGCAACTTGGAGAAGGTACAATTTTATTTCATATATCTCTAATAACACCTTGCAAATTTATAATAGCTGCTGGTGGCTTGACATCTGCTTAGCCAAATCATTCTTCAATGTGGCCATAGGTTTCTCAATTGTGCTGGAATTAGCAACACAGAGGCTGGTAATTCGCAGCTCTATTGTTGAATATTTGCTTTATCCACATAAGTGGCAATTGAATATGGATGGTGCAAGTATAAAAGGGATTCTAGGAAGAGAGAGTTGCAGATTTGAAAGAGAGTGTGAAAGAGGTTGATTTGAAAGACGTTGATGTGTAAGGTTTGCATTAAAGGACTGAGTGAATCTACATTGCATTTATTTTGTGGCTTCAATAACATTACATCTATCACCTACAGTCATTTTAGTAGAAAAACTGAGTGCCGAGTATGTTTCACCATAATAGTGATTAGATGTACAATCTCAGAGCAAACATACACTTAGTCACAGATAGTTAAAGATACATCAATGCAAGTTGTTGATTTAGTGTTGCTGTTAGTCACGATTACATGGAGTCACTTATGAATAATCCTTGCATTTGATGTAGCAGTTTTCACATCTTCTAGACATCTCAAATCTCTCCACAGAATATACAGTACTGTAAAATGAACTGACTGTACATTTTTGGGCACGGTGGCCATTTGGGAACAGCAGTGTCCCACAAACGGTTTTGAATTGAGTGACCAGATTACTATTTTTTTTTGGAAAGATTATTATTAGGCATGTAGAGTAAGGAAACTTGCCCAGGGTTTCACCCCGCCAGGAATTTAACTCAGGTTTCCCGCTTGTAAGGCAAGTGGACTCCAAGTGGACTCCAAAATTCAAATTGAAGGATTTTTTTTAACTTAGTGCAAGTATTTCATGCTTTACTTGCAGTTAGAAATACTTAAAATACTGTAAGGGTGTTAATAATGGAAAACAGACACCGCACTGTTATGATTTGAAGTAGTAGTAGTAACGCAACAACAACAACAAATTACACTTATAAAGCGCCTTTCACGTTGGGAGGATGTCCCAAGGCGCTGCACAGGAGGCGTGTGACCCGAGCTGGGAGGGGAGTGTACGGGGAGGGGTGAAACACGTAGGGGAGGTCAAAAAATTCTGGGTGGAACAAAAGGCACGGTCGAAGAGGAAAGTCATCAAACCGGCCTTGAAAGAGGGAAGGGAAGAAACGAGACGGAGGGATTGGGGGATGGAATTCCATAGGGTCGGAGCAGGAAAACTGAAGGCCCGGCCTCTGATGGTGGGGCGGTTCGGGCGGGGGGCTTGGAGCAGGCCAAGTCCTGCTGAACGGAGGGTCCGGGTGGGCTTGTAGGGGGAGAGTAAATTGGTTAAATAGGGCGGGGCAAGGCCATGTAAGGCCTTGAAGGTGAGGACGAGGATCTTGAACTCGATCCTCTGGAGGATGGGGAGCCAGTGGAGACGGGCGAGAGTGGGGATTATATGGTCGCGGAGGCGGGTGCGGGATAATACACGGGCTGCAGAGTTTTGGATGACCTGCAGCCTTTGAATGGAGGAGCTGGGGAGGCCGACGAGGAGAGAGTTTCCGTAGTCCAGCCTTGAGGTGATGTATGCGTGCACGGGTGTTTCGGCAGCGTGGGGGGTAAGATAATTGCGGAGCCTGGCAATGTTGCGCAGGTGGAAGTAAGCAGTGCCGGTCAAAGCACGGATGTGGGGGAAGAAGGAGAGTTTTTGGTCGAACGTGATGCTGAGGTTCCTAACTGGCTTCGTGAGGTGGAGAGTACAGCCTTGGATGTTGAGGCTGGCAGCGCCCGATGTGCGGATGCGCTGGCTTGAGCCGATCAGGAGGGCCTCGGTCTTACTCACGTTCAATTGCAGGAAGTTTTCCCTCGTCCAGGACTCGATGTCGGACAGACATGCTGTCAGAACATCGATGGTCTGGGGGTTGAGGGATGAGGCAGAAAGGTGCAACTGGGTGTCGTCCACATACATGTGGAAATTTACCCCATGTTTGCGGATGACATCGCCCAGAGGGAGCGTATAAATGGTGAAAAGGAGGGGGCCGAGGACAGAGCCCTGAGGGACGCCGTGAGAAACTGTGCGGGGGTTTGTGGAAAAACCATTGGAAGATACAAAGTGTAAACGGTGGGTCAAGTAGGAATGGAACCAGTCAAGGACTGTGCCTTCAAGATTGAGGTGGGAGGAAAGATGTTGGAGGAGGATGGTGTGATCGACTGTGTCGAATGCAGCAGACAGGTCAAGGAGGACGAGGAGGCAAAGGGAGCCCTGGTCACAGGCGGTTAGGATATCAATTGTAACCTTAACCAGTGCAGTTTCTGTGCTGTGAATAGGGCAGAAACCTGATTGGAGGGGTTCAAGGAGTGAGTGAGTTGAAAGGAAAGAGCGGAGCTGGGAGGCAACCACTCTTTCAAGGACCTTGGATAAAAACGGGAGGTTGGAGATGGGTCGATAGCTTGATGGTTGCAACACATCAAGGGAGGGTTTCTTCAGGATAGGGGTGATGGTGGCGGTTTTAAGGGAGGTAGGGATGGTGCCTGAGGAGAGGGAAAGGTTGATGATGTCAGAAATGAACGGGGCCAAAAGGTGGAGCTGGGTGTGGAGGAGGGGGGTGGGGATGGGGTCCAATGAGCACGTGGAGGGTTTCATGGAGGTGATTATTTTTGTGATTAAAGACGGGGTGGTGGGGTTGAAAGTATGAAATGGGGGGTGGGTGGGGGTTGAGATAATGGATGGAGGGGCGGAGGTGGACGCTCACACCTCAATAGCGAGAGGACTGGGATTCGATTCCTGGGTAGGGCAAAACCTTAGCAACTTTCCTTACTCCACATGCCTCAGTGGAATTCCTGTAGCTCCGTGGTTAGACCACTCGCCTTACAAGCGTGAGACTTGTGTTTGAATCCAGGCAGATCAGGGTGAAACCTTGGGCAAGTTTTGTTATTCCACATGCCTAATAATAATCTGTCAAAAAAACACAATAATAAAATTGGTAATTTCAATCCATGACTGTTTGTGGGACACTGCTGTGCGCAATTGGCTGCCGCGTTTTGCCCACAAATATACAGTCAATTCACTTTACAATATATTCTGTAAAGTGCTTTGAGACGTCGATAAGATGTGAAAATGCTATATCAAATGCAAGGATTATTATTATTACTTAGCAGTAGATAGGAACCTGGTTATTAGTCTATTGGTGGATTGTTTCCTGGGGGTACTAATTCCTCCACCCCTAAAAAGATGGTTATTCAATCCATGATTGTTTGTGGATCACAGCTGTATGCAAATGGAGCCTTGTTTCGCCCACAATACAGGTAAACCTCTATTTACGATAGGGTTGCATTCCTGAAAAACTGTATGTATATCGCAATGTCCTAACTTGAAACGCGATATCCCATGCAGTCCCATTATATAACCAGAGATGTGTTCTTTTCACAAAATTTTCATACCTTAAACCCACTAAATAACACACAAAACCACACAACATAACAACAACAACAACAACAGCAACTTAAACTTGTAAAGCGCCTTTCACGTCAGGAGGATGTCCCAAGGCGCTGCACAGGAGGTGTGTGACCCGAGCTGGGAGGGGGGTGTTCGGGAAGGGGTGAAACGCATGGGGGAGGTCGAAGAATTTTGGGGGGAACAAAAGGCACGGTTGAAGAGGAAAGTCTTCAAACCGGCCTTGAAACAGAAAAGGGAAGAAACAAGACGGAGGGATTGGGGGATGGAATTCCACAGGGTGGGAGCGGAAAAACTGAAAGCCCGGCCTTCGATGGTGGGGTGGTTCGGGGGGGGGGGGCTTGGAGCAGGTCAAGACCTGCTGAACGGAGGGTCCGGGTGGGCTTATAGGGGGAAAGTAAGTCGGTTAGGTAGGGCGGGGCAAGGCCGTGTAAGGCTTTGAAGGTGAGGACGAGGATCTTGAACTCGATCCTCTGGAGGCTGGGGAGCCAGTGGAGACGGGCGAGGGTGGGGGTTATGTGATCACGAAGGCGGGTGCGGGATAGTACACGGGCTGCAGAGTTTTGGATGACCTGCAGCCTGTGAATGGAGGAACTGAGGAGGCCGATGAGGAGAGAGTTTCCGTAGTCCAGCCGTGAGGTGATGTATGCATGCACGAGTGTTTCGGCAGTGTGGGGGGTGAGGTAGTTGCGGAGCCTGGCAATGTTGCGCAGGTGGAAATAAGCGGTGCCGGTCAAGGCATGGATGTGGGGGAGGAAGGAGAGTTTATGGTCGAACGTGATGCCGAGGTTCCTGACTGGCTTTGTGAGGTGGAGAGTGCAGCCTTGGATGTTGAGGCTGGCAGCGCCCGATGTGCGGAGGCGCTGGCTTGAGCCGATCAGGAGGGCCTCGGTCTTACTCACATTCAATTGCAGGAAGTTTTCCCTCGTCCAGGACTCGATGTCGGACAGACATGCTGTCAGAACATCGATGGTCTGGGGGTTGAGGGATGAGGCAGAAAGGTACAACTGGGTTTCGTCCGCATACATGTGGAAATTTACCCCATGTTTACGGATGACATCACCCAGAGGGAGCTTGTAAATGGTGAAAAGGAGGGGGCCGAGGACAGAGCCCTGGGGGATGCCGTGAGAAACTGTGCGGGGGTTAGAGGAGGAACCGTTGGAAGAAACAAAGTGTAAACGGTGGGTCAAGTAGGAATGGAACCAGTCAAGGACTGTGCCTTGAAGGTTGAGGTGGTAGGAAAGACGTTGGAGGAGGATGGTGTGATCGACTGTGTTGAACGCAGCAGACAGGTCAAGGAGGACGAGGAGGCAGAGGGAGCCCTGGTCGCAGGCGGTTAAGATGTCATTGGTGACCTTGACCAGGGCAGTTTCCGTGCTGTGAGCAGGGCGGAAACCTGATTGGAGGGGTTCGAGGAGTGAGTGAATTGAGAGAAAAGAGCGGAGCTGGGAGGCAACCACTCTTTCAAGGACACAAATTAACACACATAGGCAAGAAGGGTTCTTGGGGTAACTGTATGGTATATTACACTGGTTCCTGATCCTCAATCCAGACACTCAGCATTCTTTCCATGTTTTCCATCACATCACTCCTATGTTTTACTAATCTGCTTGCACCTGTAGCTGTAAAACACCTTGAACTTGCCAGTATATTGTCCTTATTCTGTTTTATTATAATAATAATAATAATAATAATCCTTGCATTTGATATAGCGCTTTCCACATTTTATCTGCGTCCCAAAGTGCTTCACAGAATATACTGTAAAGTGAATTGACTGTATATATTTGTGGGTGAATCGCGGTAGCCAATTGCGCACAGCAGTGTCCCACACATAGTCGTGGATTGAAATGACCAATTTTATCATTGTGTTTTTTGGGAGGGATTATTATTAGGCGTGTGGAGTAAGGAAACTTGCCCAAGGTTTTGCCCTGACCTGCCTGGATTGAGAACACAGGTCTCCCCTCTTATTGTAGCCACCATCGATCTAGCTAGTGCTAAAGCCCTCCCGAAGTCTGTATCTTTTTCACCAGAATTGATGCACTTTATCACCTCCAATTTGGTATTTAAAGTGATGACTTTGCGGAGTTTCTGGCCGCTAGCGGTATTATGGCTGCTCATTTTACTTACTGTTGTCTCTTCCCTGACTTGGTAGAAGCGCAGTAGAGGCTGTAAATCGCTCGGGAATGTTCGGAAATTACTGTAATACTGGCGTGGTGTCGCTTCAAAATCAGTTGGCTTTTAAACAATCACGTGGAGACATGCTATTGGCCAGTTCAAACGCTTGGATTTACCCGCGAATACACTATGGACTGTGCATATGGACGAAAAGGACATGCGAAATGCGACCGCGATATTCAAAATATGTACTGCATATGCGCCCCAAAAATTGTGGTCCTTAAAACGAATCCAAGTGTCGTATATCGAGCAAAAGGTGTTAAAAAATTATGGTCCTTCAATCGAAGTGTCCTAAATAGAAGCGTCGTAAATCGAGGCTTACCTGTATATACAGTCAATTCACGTTAGAGTGCATTCTATGAAGCTCTTTTTGATGGCTCAATGTCGTGATAAGGCACTATATCAAATTCAAGGATTGTTATTTTTTATAGAGACAGGAAATTAGCTACATAACTCCGCTCAAATTCAATGCATTTTTGTTTAAAAAGATTAAGATGCGAAATGTACAACTGCTGATTGAGGTAAATGATTGCACACTATAATAATAACATCCTGAGTAGTTAAGAGTAGTTCAGAGATGATAATAATGATAATAATCCTTGCATTTGATATAGTGTTTTTCACATTTTCTCGATGTCTCAAAACGCTTCACAGAATGTACTCTAAAGTCAATTGCTCACAGAGATACCGAGAAGAGTGGTTTAGGTAAAGCCCTCCAACCTTTTCTCAAATTGGTGCATATTCATCATTTTAACAGCCGCCTCATCTTAACTGAGATAAACAAAAGTGGAAAACCATGACCTCACTCTCCACTACCTCTGTGACCTTCTCAAGCCCTACCGACCTGCTTGCTCCCTCCGCTCAGCGGGTTCTAGTCTGCTTCTGTTCTCCGCCTCACCCCACCATTCTGGGGCGGGTCTTCAGTCACTCTGCCCCACTCTCTGGAACTCTATCCTCCAGTCTCTCCACCTCGCCACCTCCCTTGCCTCCTTCAAAATCCATCTCAAGACCCTCCTCTTTGACCGTGCTTTCGGCCAACCTCATTCCCCCACCTACCATTCACCCAGCTCAAGTCCAAACCCTGATTGTTCAACGTGTTGAGACGTACTACCCACGTGAAAAACACTACACAAATGTTGTTGGCTTGTCGAGGGTACACTGTGACAATGAGTGGTAGAATAGCATCACTGTACTCTGATGTTAAGCATTACTGTGCTTTTAAAAGAATAAAAAATACAAATGTTTTGAAAGAAAATTGTTAAAACAAATCTAAAATTACTAAAATGATAAACAACAAAATCAGAGAATGATTTGCTGGGGAAAGAGGGTTAATAAATGGTCAATGTGTTTGGCATAGACAGCATTTTGAAGCACAAGTGGGTTCCTCTGTACAGAAAAAAGTGCTTTCATTTGCAGGAATTGAAGGAATCGGGAATGTATCTGTGCTAACGGTGAAAATAAATAGTGATGCAACAGTCATCAAAGAATTGGCATGGAGTTCCAGGTGGACCATCCAGTATAGTGCTGGTGGAGTGTTGCATTGTCGAAAGTTATGTCATTTGAATGAAACTCTAAAGTATTTGAGGTTCGACTTCCACCTGTTTAGGTGTACAAGATTCGATGGTACTATTTGAAAAGAGTATTTCCTGGTGTTCTTACCAAATGTCCTCAGGATAAATTGGCTGTTCATTTCATTGCTGGTTGTGGGACATTGCTCTGGGCAAAACTGGCTATTGCTTTCACCTGACAATACCCAGTAACTAAACTTCACAGAAATGGTTTAAAATTTTCTCAATGTTAGAGGTGTTATATCAAATGCAGGGATTACAGTTATTATTATTCAGAAGAAGAATTGGAATGTTCAAATATTCATAGGTCAACAGGATCAGATGGAAAGTATCTAACAACAACAACAAAATTACACTTTTATAGCACCTTTCAAGCATGTCAAGTAAGTGCAGTCTTATTGCAGTGTATTTCATCATACAGCTAGTGATAATTCAGAGCACGTGAAGAGTTTTCATGTGAAATTCAGTACATAAGGTCAATGCCCTCATAATTCCCAGTGTCTACCTAACACAGATTTCTTCCATCACGCAAATCATAGCAATGTTGACAATGAGTCCATGACAGTGAACTTACAACAATAACATAATTAATAGTAATTGCCATTTTGTAATTGAAAGTTTTATTAATAGTTACACAATAAACACAAAAAGGTCTTATCAGAGAGAACATTTGGGTAAATGGAAATTGGAGCATTGGGGAATGGGAGGGAGTTTGAATTGAACAAGAGCTACCAACTCAACAGTGACCATAAACAACAACAATTATCTTACATTTGTATAGCGCCTTTCACGTCAGGAGGTTGTCCCAAGGCGCTGGACAATCAGTGTTTCGGACCCGAGCTGTGAGTCAGTATTGGGAAGCATGGAAGGCAGGCGGCAAGGCGGGAGATCGAAGGCACGGTAGAAAAGGAGGGTCTTGAGATGGATCTTAAAGGAGGCATGGGACGGGGCATAATAGAGGGTGTATGGGATGGCGTTCCAGAGGCTGGGACAGAGTGACTGAAGGCCCAACTACCAATGGTTGTGTGGGCAAGGCGAGGAATGTGAAGCAGGATAGAGTCTGCTAAGAGGAGGGAGCAGCCTCGTTGGTCAGGAGTTAGGAGGTCACAGAGGTAGGGGAACAAGGCTACGGAGGGTTTTAAAGGTGAGGATAATGATCTTGAACTGTATCCTCTGTGCGATGGGAAAGCCAGTGGAGTTGGGGTTGATAAGGTCACGGAGCCTGGTGTGGCAGAGGGCATGGGCTGCAAAGTTCTAGATAATTTACTGCTTATGAAAGGAGGAGTTGGAGAGGCTGAGAGGCAGAAAGTTTGTATTGTCAAGCCTGGATGGTATAATAATAATAATCCTTAGATTTGCTACAGCGCTTTTTACGTCTTTATATGGACGACTCAAAGCATTTCACAGAACATACTGTAAGGTGAATTGACTGTATATATGTGGGTGAAAGTGGCAGCCAATTCCATACAATAGTGTCCCACAAACAATCATGGATTGAAATACCAATTTATTATTCCTTTTTATTTTGAGGGATTATTATCAGGCATGTGGAGTAAGGAAATATGTATCAATGCATGTCTGAGGGTTTCAGGTGTCTGCAGTGTGAGACAATGGTGGAGCCTGGCAAAGTTGCGGAGGTGGGGGTAGGCAGAGCAGGTCTTGGCATGGAGAGGGATGGAAAAGATACTTGCAGGTCAATCAAGATGTGAAGTTTCCGGACTGGCTTAATAAATTGGAGTGTGCATCCTTGGATGGTAATGCATTCAGTGTCTGAGGTGTGGAAGAACTGATGGAAGCCAATCAGGAGGGTCTCAGTCTTGTTGACGTTCAACTTTGCAGAAAGTTAGCTCTCATAGAATCATAGAATTTTACGGCACAAAAGGAGGCCATTCGGCCCATTTGGTCTGTGCCAGCTCTTTGAAAAGAGTAACTCAATCCCACTGCCCAGCTCTCTCCCCATAACTTAACAGACATGTTTTTCCTAAATATAGATCTAATTCTCTTTTAAAAGCTGTTATCGAATCAGCCTCCACCACCTTTTCAGGCAATGCATCCAGATTCGAGTAATCCACTGAGTGAAAAAAATTCTACCTAGCTCCCCTTTGCTTCTTTTTGAAAATATTTTAAATCTGTGATCAGGATTCGCCCACCAATGGAAACAGTTTTTTCTTATTCACCCTGTCGAATCCCCTCATAATTTTATAAACCTCTATTAGGTCTCCTCTCAACCTTCTCTATTCCAAAGAGAATAAACCTAGCCTATCTAGCCTTTCCCCATAACTGAAGTCCCTCAATCCTGGTACCATTCTAGTAAACCATCTTTGCACCCTTTCTATTGCCTTAACATCCTTTCTAAAGTGTGGTAACCAGAATTGGACACAGTACTCCAGCTGAGGCCTAACCAAAGTTTTATCGAGGTTAGTCAGCACTTCCTGACTTTTGTACTCAATACACTTATTTATAAAGTTCAGTATCCCAAATACCTTCTTAACGGCTTTGTCTATCTGTCCTGCCACCCTCAAAGAGTCACTAACACAAATCCCCAGGTCTCTCTGTTCCGTCACACCCCTTAAAATTGTACTATCTAGCCTATATTGCCTCCCTTCATTTCTTCTCACAAAATGTATCACCGCACACTTCTCTGCATTTAATTTCATCTGCCACTTTACTATTTTATCTATATCTTCTTGCAGATGGTTACTATCCTCCTCACTATTTACTATTCTCCCTAACTTAGTATCATCTGTAAACTTGGAAACTGTGCTCCCTCTGACCTGCAGGCTCAGAGGCAAGAATTACATTGACTGAGTCAACAATACGGTAAGTGGCTCAATGTTTTCACTTCTTAATCTGAGTACAATGTCAGTAGTTCAGTAACTTAAATTAACTTAAAATGTGTAATGCTCAACTTGCTTTGGAAAACAAGTTATTTCAGTAACCTCAAACAAGTCTAGAGCAATTGAAATTTAAAATTGCATTACAGTATTTCATTGGCAACAAGATCCAATTATGCCCAATTCAAATTGAAGGCAACCAACTCAAAACAAAGAGTTAATAACGCTTTGAAATATTAAAACAGACACAATATATGCTCTTCTCGATGGTTCCACTATTTTGAAATAACCTTCACTGGACACATCCCTACTCTTCAGCTACCGCCCCATCTCCAACCTCTCATTCCACTCCAAGGCCCTGGAATGAGTCATTGCTTCCCAACTTTGCTCCATTCTCTCTTGCCATTCCCTTTTCGAACCCTGCAATCCGGCTCCCGTGCTTCCCACAGTATGGAAACATTCCTGGTCAAAGTCTGTAACGACATTCTAAACATCTGCAATCTGGGCTCTCTCTGCCTCCTTGAACTCCTCGACCTCTCTGCTGCCTTCGACACTGTTGACACTCCATCGTCCTGCACCGCCTCTCCACCCCGTTCAGTCTCCAAGGACCTGCCCTCATCTGGTTCGAGTCTTACCTTTCCCATCATCTCCACCTCGTCACTACCAATGGTTTCTCCTCCAGCCCCCGCACTATTACCAGGGCATCCCCCAGGGCTCAATCCTTGAGCCTCTACTTTTTAACTTCCACACGTATGCGGATGACACCAAACTCTATCTTTCCGCCTCTATTTTCGACTCCAGGACTATTACTGTCCTGCTAGACTGCCTGTCAGACATCAAGTCCTGGATGAGAGCTAACTTTCTACAGTTGAATGTCAACAAGACTGAGGCCCTCCCGATTGGCTCTTGTCAGCGCCTTCACGCATCTGGCACTTGCAGCATCAATCTACATGGTTGCTCACTCGATCTCACCAAGCCAGTCAGGAACCAAGGTGTCTTGTTCGATCCTCAACTGTCTTTCTTTCCCCACATTCGGACCATGACCCGCTCTGCCTTCCCTCACCTCCACAATATTACCCAACTCTGCCATTACCTTACCCCCAACGCCGCTGAAACCCTCATTCATGCCTTCGTTACATCCCTGCTTGACTATGCAAATCCCTGCTTGTCAGCCGCCCCAATTCCTCCCTCCACAGTTTGCTGATAATCCAGAATTCTGCGGCCCGTGTCCTCCACCACTCCAAAGTTTGTGACCCCATCTCTCCCATCCTCGCCCGACTCCATTGGCTCCCTATCTTCCAGAGAATCCAATTCAAGATCCTGGTCCTCACAATCAAAGCCCTCCATGAACCCACCCACCCAACATCCATGACCTTGTAACCCCCTAACAACCCGCCCGCCCCCTCCACTAAGCAGGCTTCGGCTTGATCCTTGTGCCCCGCCCCACCCGCCCCACTATTGGCGATCCTATACGGGCTAACCTTCAGCCAATCTGCCCCCAACCTCTGGAACTCTATCCAGCAGTCCCTCCGCCTCGCATCCTCCCTGGCCTCCTTCATGTTCCGTCTCAAGACCCACCTCTTGGACGGCCCCATTGGCCACTCCAATTTTCTCCCTTTCCCTCCACCCTCACTGTCCCCAGGTTGGGTCTGAAACAATGACTGTCCATCGCCTTGTGACATCCTGCTGATGTGAAAGGCACTATACAAATGTAATTTTGCTGTTGTTATTGTTTACATTGCAATTCATTTCAGTGTTTCATGTTGGAATATAAGGATCATCAAGGACAATTTTTAAAACATAAAGCAAATTTAGTTAAAGGCCCCTTTTTTCCAGCAATATACTTTGATATAAGTTGGTCACTCAATTATAGACTGCTTGTGGGACACTGTTGTGTGCCATTAGCTGCAGTGTTTCGCTCATAAAATACACAGCCAATCCACTTTACAGTATTTTCTATGAAGTGCTTTGTGAAGTCTCAATGATGTGATAAGATACTAATGCACAAATTATTATTGTTGATAACAACAAAAATTATATTTATGTAGCGCCTTTCAAATCGGGAGGACATCCCATCAACGGTGCCTATTGCTGATATATTGCTAGCAATGATATAGGCACTAGGGTATGGACTTTACATTTAAGATGATCAGCTAACTGAACACACAAGGACAATTGAATCAGTTTTGAGGTAGGTAATGAGGTCAGGATCCCCTACCCCCGCCATGAGATAGAGTTGTCAATATAACACATGGCTGAATCTGGCCTTTCTCCTTGAGAATTATTGCTCCTTTATATTTGCATTCGTACCGCCCAAATCCTTTAATTCTAGCATGTCGGAACCCCCAGAATTTCAATCCATTTGTAGGCAAAATTTATCATGTTTTCTCTGGCTCTCATTAGTGAGGCATTTAGTGGTACTATTGCACAACTGTAAATTACCGACTCAGGTGCAAAATTTATTTCAGGAGCTTATCTGTGCTTAGATTTTGTGAGAAGATAAGCCTGTAAACCAATTTAGGAAGAACATATTGCTCGATGAAGGAACATTATAGCTTGTACACAAGTATCCCTTTGTAAATGTTGCCATGTCAGTTCAGTACTAAGTCAACAGTGCAGCATGGAACACTTAAAAAGTAGACCGAAGCAGCAATACAAGCAGTGATCAAAGATCATGTTGCAGGACCATTGGATTAGATTGTGCAATCTTCACATATTTATGTCAAGCATGAACATAAGTGGATGCTTGACATAAATACTTATAATAATAATAATCCTTACATTTATACAGCGCTTTCTACGTCTTATCAATGTCTCAAAGCGCTTGCACTCTAGCTTATTCTTAGTTATACTGGTTGCAGCAAATGACAAAGAATGTTATTTTGTGAGCTGATTTTTTTTGAACCTACAAGCACAGCTCAGCAGATCTGATCTGATCTTCAGCTACCGATTTCACTTGTGTGGCTGTTGGGTTACACGTAAACCGTTCCAGTTTGGTGAAATAATCTTCAGACACCAAATAGATTCAAAAGGCTGTCTTTATTCAGTACTGCAACAAAGTTACAATCCAGGCACGTTTCTTGTGGTTCGAACAAAAAACAATACACATGTGCGGGTCTATGTACCCCTAATTAACCAATGATAGTTCCTAGACAAATCTTTCTTAATGCTTTAAGCCAATCATTACTTGCATGCTAAGCTCGTGCTATACTTTTCCATTGTCTGCTAGTCTCACCAATGTTTTGGCCTGCATTCCAGACAAGATAAGATAGCCTAAGATAGCCTTGAAAATGTTTTCGACTTTTCACTTTTGCACTCTGCTCTCTACCTTACAGTTTCCTCTAACTAACCCATACTGGGTTTATTCAGAATTCTTCTGCCTGTGACCATATCAGCATTTTCCTTCAGTGGCCATGATGATTTGCTACTCAAATGCATATAAGGTGCTTTACCGAGTGTTTGCAAGGTGCGATGTGTGGTGGAGATTGGCTAAGAAGAATCATATCAGCGGGTAGACCAATGGACTGTGAGCAGATCAAAGAGGTAGGCAACTGTCAGAATGTGATGAAATTTGAAAGTGAAGTTAAGGATCTTGATATAAATCTTTTCTGCAACAAGAAGTCAGTGAAGTGAGCGGGCAGGGCAGTGGGATTGAATCGCTCTTTTCAAAGAGCCGGCACAGACTAGATGGGCCGAATGGCCTCCTTTTGTGCCATAAAATTCTATGAATCTATGAATCTATGAAAAGTCTGGCAAGAGCTGAGCTTTTTGGTGTACAGGTGAGGACACGACTGATAGAGTTATGAATCATTTGCACCTTGTTAATAGTGGAGCTGGTAGACCAGCAAGGAATACACAATGGACACAGGGTATATCCTTATTTTTACTGAAACAATAAAATATTACTGGCTTGTGAAATAGTTCAATTATATTTATCCAGGAATAAACTATAAATTTATAGCTGCGGTATCCTGTGCAGATGAAAAGTCAAAATTGCAGTTATATTACACATTTCCTGCTGAATACATTACAGTACAGTACTTCAATCATATTAGATACTTGAGACTTGTGATTTTGCAGAGATTTTTAAAAAGGAAAACTTGGACAATTATGGAAATGTTGTTTTGTAACAGTTTTATAATTATAATGGTCAGGATTGAGAGCTCAAAGTCTAGGTCCATTACAATGCTGGGGATGTACTACATTGGCAAAGGTGATGTCTTTTGAATAAGATGTTAAACTGAGGTCTCTTCTTACTGTTCTGGTAAACGTTATAATCCTTGAAACAGAAATCACTGGGAACACTCAGCAGGTCACGCAGCATCTATAGAGAAAGGAAAGTTGAGTCAACATTTTGGGTCTGACGAGGGGTCGTGGACCCGTAATATTGACTCATTTTCATTTCTCCATAGATGCTGCGTGACTTGCTGAGTGTTCCTAGCGATTTCTGTTTTTGTTTTAGATTTCTAGCATCTGCAGTATTTTGCGTTTTTGTTATTATCCTTGAATTTGGTGAGGCACTTTATCACATCAGAAGAATATTCCTAACATAAAAAGGCACCATACAAATGTAATTTGTAGTGTATCTCAAAGTGCTTCACAGGAATTACTGGGAAATGGAGGGACAAATGTGTATTCGTAGGCAATCATGACAGCTGTGTTGGGCACAGCGGTGTCCCACAAACAGCCATGAAACAAATGACCTATGGTGGATTGTTGGCCAGGACACCAAGAGAAACTCCCTTTCTTTTCGAATTGTTCCATGGGATCTTTAATGTCCATCTAAACAGGGAAACAGGGTCTCAGTTTAGCGTTATCTGAAGGACAGCACCTCCAATAATGCAACAGCTTCCAGTGCTTACATTAGAGGGTTACTTAAACTATGTGAGTTCAAGTCCTGACATGGAATTTGACCCCACAATCTTCTGACTCAGAGGCGAGGGTGCTACCACTGAGTCAAGCTGACACATTAAAGATCAAAAGGATAAAGCAGTTTCCCTTCTACAATGTTCTAGCCAGGATTCCTCTTGGTTAAATTAGTCATTCACCTTATTCCTGTTTGTTAGGCACAGCTGAATACAAATTGGCTGTTGTGGCTGCCTACAAACTACACAGTCAGCTCAGTTCACAGTATATGTTGTACAGCAGTTTAAGGCAATATGTCAAATACAAGGATTATATGGCCATACATTATTATGGGCAGACCTAATAGCTATGTTTTCACAGTTTGGGATTCAAAGCTGATGTTTCTTTTACTCGGGTTCTGAGAAATAATAAAAGATAGCAACAGAATGCCTGGGTATAAAATACCTCCCCAAAGACGACTGGGAAGGATGAACATAACAATTTATCATGAGTTTAGATGTGAACATCAGTAGGCTAACCGCCTATCAGGATATTTCTTATCTAACATTTAGTATTTGCGTGGCACCAGCTTGGTTCAGTTAGTAGCACTAACCTTTGGGTCAGAAAGTGATAGTGTCAAATCTTGGGATGTATTCCTCTTGACGTAAAAGGCGCTAGATAAATGTAATTTTGTTGTTGATTGTATCAACTTACCTGGTTGCTCACCTCAACAGAGCCTGTGTGCTACTTCAGTGATATGTTTAACCTTCACCTCTCTTTAGCCTGCTCCTGTTCCTATGTTCCTAAATCTTTTAACTTGGCTCTGACCAAATTGTCTTTTCTCCATTTCTGCGACATTGTCCACCTCTGACATTACCTAACTCCTATTGCAACTGAAACCCTCTTGCACACTTTTGCCACTTACAGCCTACACTCCGCTACCATTCATAAAATCCAGCTCATACAGAACTCCGCACGCACATTCTCACACGTACCAAACTCCGCTCCCCGATTACCCCAGTCCTTGCCAGACTGCACTGGCTCCCTGTCCTGGAGAGGATCGATTTCAAGATCCTCACGCTTTTATTTAAATCCCTCCACTACTCCGCACGCCTTTACCTCTCTGACCTCCTCTCTCCTCACCCGTTGCCTTAGCACCACCAGGTCTGGCCTCCTCCTTATCCCCCGAATCCTCCAGTCTACCATCAGTGGCCGTGCCTTCAGCCACTACGCCCCGAGGCTCTGGAACTCCTTTCCTCACTCCCTTCGCTTCGCCCCCTCCTTTTCTTTTTTCGGGTCTTGGCTAAAGACCTTTCTTTTTGATTGTGCTTTCAGTCACCTTCTTTCCCCGCTCCCTGGCTCGGGCCCGGGATCCGTTATTGTGAAGCACTCTGAGACACCATCCAGCGTGGATGGCACTATATAAATCCAAATTGGCCCTTAATCCCTAAATCCCTTAAAAGACATTTATCTCCAAAATTGTTTTCTTTTCTCACATGCTCCATGGTAACAGAAGGGAGTTTCTGCTGGTATCTTGCCAATTCCCCATATAAAATTGGTTATTCACTCCCTGGCTGTTTGTGGGACATTGTTGTGTGTAAATTGATGCTGCCACTTTGATCTAGAAAAGCCACAAACACTGCAATTTATAATATATTCTGTGAAATACTTTGAGGCATCCTCTGGATATGGAAGATACTTTACTGAAAGGATTTCTACTAGATGTATTAAATTTGGATAATATTCCCCAGCAAAAAATAAAATTGGGTAATTCAATCCATAACTGTTTGTGAGACACTGCTGTACACAATAGGCTGCTGTGTTTTGATAAAAAATACACAGCCAATTCACTTTACAGTATATTCTGGGAAGCACGTTGAGACATCTAGAAGAGGTGAAAAGCCCTGTATCAAGTGCAATGAATACAAACATTTTTTTTGCAGAAAAGGGTTCCTGTCAAAACCATTCAAAAACTGCACATTTTGGCTGGTACATTACACACTGTAGATTGACCAAAGTTCCCACGAGAATGTATACAATAGATACAGATAGTTTAGAATACTTACAGTTCTATTCTAGGATCAACCATCAAAAGCTCACTTCACCAAGACATGAAGCAAAGCAAAGAATCATAGAAACAGGAGTAGGCCATTCAGCCGCTTGAGCCTGTTCCACCATTCTATCAGATCATGGCTGATCATGGCCGATACCACAACTCTAATTACCCATCCTTGCCCTATATCCCTTAACACCAAATATGTGTCAACCTCAGTCTTGAAAATGTGACTGCGGCGGAAACAGTTCCAGATTTCTACTACACTTTGGGTGAAAAACTGCCTCCTAATTTTGTTGATTTAAAGATTGTATGTATGTTTCATTAAACATACACTGGTATCAGGGCATTGACTTGGATCTTGTGAACATCCTCCCACTACCAAATGATGAAAAGTTAGGCCGATGTCCTGACTGCCTATTCAGGTTAACATTAAACATCACATGGTACTTTTCAAAATTATAAGGGAGTTGTTCTCTTGCTGTACTGCCCCACATTAATTAAATATAAAGCATCCTTCTTTGAACATTTTGTATACCTTATAAAGCATCCCAGAGCTCTTTAAGATAACATCTATAGCGGTTATCTTAAAGAGCTCTGGGATGCTATATAAGGGAAAGTAGTTGCTGTGTTATAACTAATTTTCTCCCCCACACAATTTTCCTGACTAGTCATTAAAGTTAACAGTTGGTTCACTATGCAAACTCCTTGCTTGTTGGCCTCCCCAATTCCTCCCTCCCTAGACTGGAGATCATTCAGAACCCTGCAGCCCATAACTTCTCTCGCACCAAGCTCCACAACTCTGTTACCCCCATTCTCACCCGACTCTGCTGGCTCCCATCACAGAGGATACAGTTTAAGATCCTGGTCCTCAACTTCGAAGCCCTCCATAATAATAATAATCCTTGCATTTAATGTAGTGCTTTTCACATCTTTTAGATGTCTCAAAGTGCTTCACAGAATATGCTGTAAAATGAAATGATTGTATATTTGTGGGCGAAAAACGGCAGCCAATTGTGCACAGTAGTGTCCCATAAACAGTCG
Source organism: Hydrolagus colliei (assembly GCA_035084275.1). NCBI lineage: Eukaryota > Metazoa > Chordata > Chondrichthyes > Chimaeriformes > Chimaeridae > Hydrolagus > Hydrolagus colliei. Next base: position 21,061,246 of record CM068742.1, on the reverse strand, counting down.
TGGATTGAGTGAACCACATGTTTTTTTTGAAGGATTTTTATTAGGCATTTGGAGTAAGGATTCATTCTGCCAGGAATCAAACCCAGGTTTCTCACTTGTGAGGCAAGTTCTCTAACTACTGAACTATAGGACTCCAGGACTTCATGACCTCACTCCCCCATACCTCTGTGACCTTCTAAAGCCCTACCAACTGCTTGCTCCCTCCACTCAGCGGGCTCCACTCTGCTTCTGTTCTCCGCCTCGCCCCACCATTCTGGGGCAGGTCTTCAGTCACTCTGCCCCACCCTCTGGAACTCCATCCTGCAGTCTCGCTGCCTCGCCACCTCCCTTGTCTTCTTCAAAACCCATCTCAAGACCCTCCTCCTTAGCTGTGCTTTCGGCCAACCTCATTCCCCCACCTACCATTCACCCAGCTCAGGTCCAAACCCTGATTGTTCAGCGCCTTCGGACGTCCTACCGACGTGAAAGGCACTATACAAATGTTGTTGTTGGCTTGTCAAAGGTACACTGTGACAACGAGTGGTAGAATTGCATCACTGTACTCTGATGTTAAGCATTACTGTGCTTTTAAAAGAATAAAAACTACAAATGTTTTGAAAGAAAATTGTAAAAACAAATTTAAAATTACTAAAATGATAAACAACAAAATCAGAGAATGATTTGCTGGGGACAGAGGATTGATAAATGGTCAACGTGTTTGGCATAGACAGCATATTGAAGCACAATAGGGTTCCACTGTACAGAAAACAGTGCTTTCACTTGCAGGAATTGAAGGAATCGGGAATATATCTTTGCTCACAGCGAAAATAAACAGTAATACAACAGTCATTAAAGAATTATCATGGAGTTCCAGATGGACCATCCATTACAGTACTGGTGGAGTGTTGCATTGTCGGAGATTCAATCATCCAAATCAATCGAAACCTACATTTATATAGCGCTTTCACGTTGAGAGGACACCCCAAGGTGCTGTACAGTTAGGTAGGGACAAGAGCAAGTGGGGAGGGGTCGGGGCAGGACGAAAAAGAGTGGGAAAATAAACTGTATATTTGTGGGCAAAACGCAGCAGCCAAATTGCGCACAGCTGTGTCCCACAAACAGTCATGGAAGTGGGATTAAGGGAAATGGGGTTACATCCTTTGAATTAGATTAAGTCCTTTGAATGAAACTATTTGAGGTTTGACATCTACCTGTTTAGGTGTACAAGATTCCATGGTACTATTTGAAAAGAGTATCCCCTGGTGTTCTTACCAAATGTCCTCAGGATAAATTGGCTGTTCATTTCATTGCTGGTTGTGGGACATTGCTCTGGGCAAAACTGGTGATTGCTTTCACCTAACAATAACCAGTCACTAAACTTCACATAAATGGTTTAAAATGTTCTCAATGTTAGAGGTGCTGTATCAAACTCAGGGATAACAGTTATTATTCAGAAGAAGAATTGGAATGTTCAAATATTCATAGGTCAACAGGCTCAGATGGAAAGTATCTAACAACAACAAAATTACACTTGTATAGCACCTTTCAAGCATGTCAAGTAAGTGCAGTCTTATTGCAGTGTATTTCATCATACAGCTAGTGATAATTCAGAGCACGTGAAGAGTTTTCATGTGAAATTCAGTACATAAGGTCCCAGTGTCTACCTAACACAGATTTATTCCGTCACGCAAGTCATAGCAATGTCAACAATGCGTCTATGACAGTGAACTTACAACAATAACATAATTAATAGTAATTGCCATTTTGTAATTGAAACTTTTATTAATAGTTACACAATAAACACAACTAAAGGTCTTATCAGAGAGAATATTTGGGTAAATGGAAATTGGCGCATTGGGGGATGGGAGGGAGTTTGAATTGAACACGAGCTACCAACTCAACAGTGACTCTGATTCACCAACAGTGACCATAAACAGCAACAAATAACTTACATTTGTATAGCGCCTTTCATGTCAGGAGTTGTACCAAGGTGCTGGACAATCAATGTTTCAGACCCGAGCTGTGAGTCAGGATTGGGAAGCATGGAAAGCAGGCGGCAAGGCGGGTAATCGAAGGCGCGGTTGAAAAGGAGGGTCTTGAGATGGGTCTTAAAGAAGGCATGGGACGGGGCATAGTATAGGGTCTATGGGATGGAGTTCCAGAGGGTGGGGCAGAATGGCTGAATGGTTGGGTGGGCAAGGCGCGGAACGTGAAGCAGGATAGAGTCTGCTGAGAGGAGGGAGCAGCCTGGTTGGTCAGGAGTTAGGTGATCACAGAGGTAGGGGAGCAAGGCTATTGAGGATTTTAAAGGTGAGGATAAGGATCTCGAACTGTATCCTCTGTGTGATGGGAAAGCCAGTGGAGTTGGGGTGGATAAGGTCACAGATCCTGGTGTGGCAGAGGACATAGGCTGCAAAGTTCCTGATAATCTACTGCTTATGAAAGTAGGAGTTGGGCAGGCTGAGAAGCAGAAAGTTTGCATTGTCAAGCCTGGATAGTATAATAATAATAATCCTTGCATTTGCTACAGCGCTTTTTACGTCTTTATATGGACGTCTCAAAGCGTTTCACAGAATATGCTGTAAGGTGAATTGACTGTATATATGTGGATGAAACGTGGCAGCCAATTCCACACAGTAGTGTCCCATAAACAATTGTGGATTGAAATACCAATATATTATACCTTTTTATTTTGAGGGATTATTATCAGGCATGTGGAGTAAGGAAATATGTATCAATGCATGTCTGAGGGTTTCAGCTGTCTGCAGTGTGAGACAGTGGTGGAGCCAGGCAAAGTTGCTGAGGTGGGGATAGGCAGAGCAGGTCTTGGCATGGATGGGGGTGGAAAGGATATTTGTGAGTTAATCAAGATGCTAAGGTTCCGTACTTGCTTAATAAATTGGAGTGTGCATCCTTGGATGGTAATGCTTTCAGTGCTTGAGGTGTGGAAGAACTGACGGAAGCCCATCAGGTGGGTCTCAGTCTTGTTGACGTTCAACTTGGAAGAAAGTTAGCTCTTATAGAATCAGAGAATTTTATGGCACAAAAGGAGGCCATTCGGTCCATCTAGTCTGTGCCGGCTCTTTGAAAAGAGTAACTCAATCCCAGTGCCAAGCTCTCTCCCCATAACTTAACAGACCTGTTTTTCCTAAATAAAGTTCTAATTCTCTTTTAAAAGCTGCTATCGAATCGGCCTCCACCACCTTTTCAGGCAATGCATTGAGAAGAGAAGAGAATAAACCTAGCCTATCTAGCGTTTCTCCATAACTGGAGTCCTTCAATCCTGGTACCATTCTAGTAAACCTTCTTTGCACCCTTTCCAATGCCTTAACATATTTTCTATAGTGTGGTAACCAGAATTGGACACAATACTCCAGCTGAGACCTAACCAAAGTTTTATAGAGGTTAGTCAGCACTTCCTGACTTTTGTACTCTATACCCCTATTTATGAAGCCTAGTATCCCAAATGCCTTCTTAACAGCTTTGCCTACCTATCCTGCCACCTTTAAAGAGTCACTAACACAAATCCCCAGGTCTCTCTGTTCTTTCACACCGCTTAAAATTGTACTATCTAGCCTATATTGCCTCCCCTCATTTCTTCTCCCAAAATGTATCACCTCACACTTCTCTGCATTAAACTTCATCTGCCATGTGTCTGCCCACTTTACCATTTTATTTATATCTTCTTGCAGATGGTTACTATCCTCCTCACTATTCAACCTCCTCACATCTCATCCAAGACTTGATGTCGGACAGACATTATGGCAGGATAGCAATGATCCTAGAATCCATGGTGGAGGCAGAGAGATAGTTTGATGTCATCCACATACATGTGGAACTGATCTTCATGTCTGTGGATGATGTCACTAACAGGGAGCATATGGAGAGGAAACCAAGGACAGAGCCTGAGGAACACTGCATGAGACTGTACGGTGGCTGGAGAAAAACTGTTTGTGGTGATTAAGTGGAGATGGTGTGAGAGGTAGGATCTGAACTATTCAACAACAACAACTTTGATTTATATAGCGCCCTCCACGTCGGCCGGCGTCTCATTCAAGGACAAAACCATGAAGGTTGAGGTGAGAGGAGAGATGGTGAAGGCTAATAGAGTAGTTGACAGTATCAAAGATAGCAGAGAGGTCAAAGAGGATGAGGAGGCAGAGGGATGCAGATGGACAAAATGTCATTTGTCACTTTGACCAAAGCTGTTTCTGTGCTATGAGTGAGGATAGGAGTGATGACAGCCATTTTTAAAGGGGTGGGGACTACCAGTGAACAGGGAGGGGTTTATGATGTCTGCGAGTAGAGGGGCAATGAGATGGATCTGCGGGGGTAATGAGAAGGGTTGGGATGGGGTTGAGGGAGCAGGTAGTCAGTTTCATGTGGGTTATAATGGTGGTGAGAGAGTAGTGGGAGATAGGTTCAAAGACGTGGAGGGAGGGGTAAGGGACCATAGTGTGAAGGGGAGATAGGGAGGGGTTAGTAGACGTGAGGGCAGAAGCTACTGAGTGGATCCCCTCAACTTTGGTTTTGAGGAAGTCCAGCATGGTGTTGCAGTTGGTATTGGAGTAGAGGATGGGTGAGGCATTAGATCAGTGGTTCCCAACCTCAGGTCCCGACCCAAATCAGGGTCACAGTGGGTCCTCAGTAGGGTTGCGAAAGGTCAACCAAATTTAATTTTTTTTCCTTTGTTTATGTTGAAAATGCTTTTTTAACGCTAAAAGAAGCTTTTAATGCTAAATAAAAAGCTTTTAACAGTAAAAAAAAAGTGACACCAATTTGTACAAAGAGCATACTTACCAGTTGCGCTGAGTCCACAAAACAGATAGAGATAACGTTTTGGCTGAGCTGAGCTTCAGTCACGATATCATCCTCTAGTGGTGGAGGACCTGTTGAAGGCTAATTTGGGTCACAGCAAAAAAAGGTTGGGAAACACTGCCTTAGAGGGTAGGCAAAAAAGCCTGTTGGTGATGGAGAAGTGGAGCCTGCAGTTGACCTTGGCCTGGCAAGATTGTCTTAGAGTAGAAGGATGATTTAGCAGAGGTGAGGGCGAATCAGTAAGATTTGATAAGATCCAGCCAGATCTGCTGATGGACCGTTAACTTGGATTTAAGCCAGGTGCATTCACTGGCACACACCTGTGCCTAAATGGAGCAGAGGTGGCTGGTGTAGGGTCACTTTTGTGATGTCGGGATTTCCGATCCCAAGGTTCGAAATATCCAATACCATGGATGTGGGATGTGGTGAGATGTAAAGGATAATAACAAAACAAATTACATTAAGAGAAAAATAAAAAGCAATGGAATAGGGCCACTGAAAGTGGGTTCAGGAGAGTTCATTATATATAATGCTGCACAGGCTGCAATAGTGCTAAATATGTTTATTCATCAGTTTTTGATAAGAAGGAGATAGGTAACCTATCTAATCTGGGAAGAGAATTCAAGGATGTTGCAGAAGAAAATTGCGACACTATTCACACCCGATTGTTCCATGTTCAAATTGTATCATGTCTGCATGGGCCAGATACCACTTTTCAGAGGATGGTCCTAACTGAAATAGAGTACCATAGTACAACCACAAAATTACAATTGTATAGCCCCGTTCCCAACAGGAGGACATCACAAGGTGCTGTAGTCATTGTTTCAGAAAGTAGGGAAGTAATATTTAATGTATATAATTTATAATTCATTTATATAAAATCTTGGTAAGATCACATTTGGAGTACTGTGTGGGGTTGTGGTCACCGTCCTACAGGAAGGGATAGCAGTATTGAAGAGAGTGCAGTTTAGAATCACAAGTATATTACTAGCGATGAGTGGATATAGCTATCAAGAATAATTGGACAGGTTAGAGCAGTGGCAAAAAAGCTACAGTCCGCAGGTTAGTTCCGGGCCATGGGGTTGTCAAGTCACAACCCTCCCCAACTCAACATTCACAGTAGTTAAGTCGGTGGTTAAATCAGTGAAGCATTTCTAAGTTTTTCTTGATTGAATATTTCCTGGTTTATGCTATAATAAAGAAATATTCAATCAAGAAAATGTATTTTGATGGCCGATCAAAATGATGATCCAACACTGGATTGAGAGGTGGAGAAGGAGACGAGAGGATTGAGAAGGGACCTGAGAGAGGTGTTTACGATTGTGAAAGGATCCAATAGGTGGACATTATTAGAGTGTTTCCAGTTGTTTGTGAGTCAAAATCCGAAGGTATAATATAATATTAGATAAGTGTGGATCTACACCAACAACAACTTGCATTTATGTAGCACCCTTCAATAGGGTAACATGTTGCAATGTTCTATGTTTCTATATGTTAACCTTACCTTATTGAATTCAAGATCCTTGTCCTCACTTTCAAGGCCATTCACTGCCTTGCCTCTGCCTATCTCTCTGACCTACTGTCTCCCTATGAGCCTGCCCGCACCCTCCATTCAGCAGACTTGGGCCTGCTCCGTGTCCATCGCCCTAACTGCCCAACCATCGGCGGCCGGGCTTTCAGCCTCTCTGCTCCCACACTGTGGAACTCCATCCACAGCCCCTCCGCCTTGCTTCCTCCCTTTCCTCCCTCAAGGCTGGTCTCAAGACCTTCCTTTTTGACCGTGCCTTTGGCTGCCCCACTAACTCTTCCCCCTCTCCCACTCTCCTTCCGCTTCCCCCTACCCCTACCCTTCCCCACCCCCGACCTAACTGTTCAGCGCTTTGGGACGTCCTCCCGATGTGAAAGGCGCTTTATAAGTGCAAAATATTCTGATTTATTTTATGTACAGTAAAATATTATAAACTATCTGTTCCTATATTTAAGCAAGATGAAGTATACACAAATAAGAATTCATTCACTATGTGTGACTGAGAAGGGAGTTTTCAAAGAAAGGAAGAATGTACCAAAGATAATGATAAAAAGAAAAGACAAATGGATCATCTGAAATTTAGAATGTTGTATACAGACAGACATAGACAAATCTGCAAGTGTGATGTATATGAAGTAGGACAAGGGATTTGTGGTTTAACTGAAGAAGGTATCAGGAAAATATTAAGTGTCCAGTTGAACATAAGAACATAAGAATTAGGAGCAGGAGTAGGCCATTCGGCCCTTTGAGCCTGCTCCGCCATTCAATAAGATCATGGCTGATCTACTCACCTAACTCTGATTACCTGCACTATCCCCATATCTGCTAATACCTCTATTTTTCAAAAATCTATCAGTCTCAGCCTTGAAAATGTTCAAGGACTGAGCATCTACAGCCTTCTGGGGTAGTGAATTCCATAAATTCACTACCCTCTGAGTGATACAGGTGGGCACCAGAGCATTGTTTACGGAAATACAAAAATGGCAGATATCTAAATCAATATATATTCAGCAAATTTTACAATTCCAGTCCACTGACATTGAATTTGAGTAAGTTAATGAAAGCAAAAATACGTATTTGATGGAAATTTCCATTAATATGGATAAGGTTTAAAGACGAATGAAAGAAATGCTCTCTGCTGGTGACTATCAATGATTTATGGAGGGGTCATTTGAGGAATTCATCTTTAAAATCTTTATAGTAGGTCAATTTATGCTAGTTGTGATTTTGTTTATTGCTAAACTAGGAGGGAGAGTAAACACCGAGGATGAGATTTAAAAAATGCAACGCGATATAGATAGGCTAGGTGGCAGATGAAGTAAAATGTAGGGAAGTGTGAAGTCATCCACCTAGGTGGTAAAAACAGTAGAGCAGATTATTTTTAGAAGGGGAGAGACCAGATAGTGCTAGCGATCAGAGGGACTTGGGTGTCCTTGTACACCAGACACAAAAAGTTAGTTTGCAGGTACAGCAAGCAGTTAGGAAGGCTAACAGTATATTGGCGTTTATTACAAAAGGGTTAGAATATAAGAGAAGGGAAGTCTTGCTTTAACTGTATAGGACCTGGTGAGACTGCACCTAGAGTATTGTGTGCAGTTTTGGTCTCCTTATTTAAGAAAGGATGTACTCGCCTTGGTTGGTACCTGGGATGAGGGGGATGAGCTATGAGCTATGAGGATAGGTTGAGCAATCTAGGCCTATATAGGCAATCTAGGCCTATATTCTTTAGCATATAACAGAATATAACAGAATCAGGGGTGATCTTATAGAAACCTATAAGGTTACTAAGGGGCATGACAGAGTAGATAGTGCGAGACTATTTACCCTGGTTAGAGAAACTATAACCAGGGGTCATAATCTTAAAATTAGGGGTCAGCCCTTTCGCACTGAGTTGAGGAAAAACGTCTTCACTCAGAGGGTAGTGAATTTATGGAATTCTCTACCCCCAAAGGACTGTAGATGCTCAGTCCTTGAGCATATTGAAGACTGAGATTGATAGATTTCTTGTGAATAAAGGGATTAAGGGATAAGGGAATAAGGCGGGTAGATGGAGTTTGATTAGAAGATCAGCCATGATTTTATTGAATGGCAGGGCAGGCTCGAGGGGCTGAATAGCCTACTCCTGCTCCTGCTCCTAATTCTTATGTTCTCATAATTTGTTGTGGATGACGGATTATGCACAGATAAAAAGGAGATTTAAGAAAGTTAATGTAAAACATGAGTACTTTCATAAACAATTAAGAATGATAAACATGTTAAAGTAAGTTGGAGATCAATTGTGGTGGCAAAGATGAAGAGAATTGTACTGATTTTAATTAATTTACGCAAATTAAAGTGGGCCTACATTTATAACCTTAACCCACTTCAGTTGGGAATGTAAGAATTCTGCAATTAATGTATTAGATATTATCTGAAAGTATAATTGTAAAAGATTGAATTAATCTGTATATGCATTCAGAATGTAATCTATCCATAATCCTTTAATAATGACTAGTGTAGCAGTGGTTAAAAGTAACTTTGCTGGGTTGATCAAGGTCAGCTTCTGGTCACATTCCATATTTTCCTGGGAAAATGTTTACTGCGCTGAGATAATGAGCAAATCGGGTCCTTGAGCATAGATGTATGAACAATGGACCATAGAAAGAAAAGGCTACACCCTCAGGCATCTTCCTATCTCAAGGCTAAGATACAAACAAGCAATTGAAGGCTGCCCAGAAATTCTCCGGATCTCTCTCTGCAAAGCAGCTTGAGGAGGGTGGGAATTCACTTAATTTTCGTCTACAGGAAAAAGCTACAAATGAAGAAACCATCTTATAAAATATGAAGTAGGTGAAAGGTCATCTACCAACTGGATAAAGAGAGACCGATTCAGGAAGAAAATCAGAAGAGACAGTGAGTTGGACCTTGGAGTACCGAACCATATTCCAGCTTTTAAAGAAGGAAATTCAAGACCAAGACTTATATGACCATCAACAACTTTATTCATGCTCTCAAACTAAGCAACAGTACCACAGTACCAGATATTGTTTTGCTGATTGAAGGGGAGGCTGTGCAGCAGTTCCTGAATACCTTTTGGTGGACATTAAGTTGGACAATAAATTCCTCCATCTGTTCCATAACATTTGGTTTGGCCAACCTTATGTGGATAAGTAAGCATTATACTGTTGTATTCTTTTAACTACCTATAACCATTACTAATTTGAATGAATAAAACTTGATTAATTGTACAAGGTTTGTGTCAGTTTTTACTTCACTGCAGCGTTAAATTGGACATCTTACATCAGTGAACCCTCAATCGTGCTTCAGGATCAACAACAACAAAATTACACTTTCACGTCAAGAGGACTTCCCAAGGTGCGGGAGTAACTGTGTCAGACTCGAGCTAGGGACTGGGTGGAGAGGGAAGAGTGGAGATTAGGAGTTGCTGATGGGACCATCGAAGAGGACAGTTTTGAGACGGGACTTGAAAGAGGTCAGGGAGGGGGCGAGGCAGAAGGACTGCGGGATGGAGTTCCAGAGGTTGGGCAGAGTGGCTAAAGGCTCACCTGCCAATGGTGGGGCAGATGGGTCGGGGGACATGGTGCAGGCCAAAGCCTGCTGAGCGGAGCGGGCGGGCAGGTTGGTAAGGGGTTAGAAGGTCATGGATGTAGGATGGGGAGAGGTTTTTGGAGGGCTTTGAATGTCAGGACTAGGATCTTGAATTGGATCCTCTAGGTAATGGGGAACCAATGGAGTTGGGCAAGGATGGTGGAGATGGGGTCATAGAGTCTGTAACGGTAGAGGACACGGGCCGCAGAGTTCGGGATCATCTGCAGCCTGTGGAGGGAGGAATTGGGAAGGCTGACAAGCAGGGCGTTTGCAGAGTCGAGCACAGATTTAATGAAGGCATGGATGAGGGTTTCAGCAGCTTTGGGGGTGAGGTAGTGGCGGAGTCGGGCAATGTTGCGGAGATGGGGAAAGGTAGAGTGAGTCATTGCTTGGAGTGGGGGAGGAAAGATAGTTGAGGGTTGAACAAGACACCTAGGTTCCTGACTGGCTTGGAGAGGTCAAGTGAGCAACCATGGAGGTTGATGCTGCCACTGCCTGATGCATGAAGGCGCTTGTGGGAGCCAATCAGTGGGCCTCTGTCTTGTTGACATTCAACTGTAGAAAGTTAGCTCTCATCCAGGATTTTATATCTGACAGGCAGTCTGTCAAGACAGTAATAGTCCAGGAGTTGAGGGTAGAGGCATAGAGTTGGCTGTCATCCACATACATGTGGAAGTTAACCCCATGTCTGCAGATGATCTCACCAAGTGGGAGCATGTAGATGTTGAAAAGGGGCCAAGGACAGGGCACTGGGGGATGCTACAGGTGACAGTGTGGGGGCTTTAAGAGAAGCCGTTGGTGGTGACAAAGTTTAGACAATGGGAGAGGTAGGAGTCAAACCAGGCGAGGGCAGGTCCGCAGAGATTGAGGAGGGAGGAGAGGCAGTGTAGGAGGATGGAATGGTGGACAGTGTCGAAAGCAGCAGAGAGGTCAAGAGAACAAGGAGGCAAAGAGAGCACTGGTCGCAGATGTTTAGAATATCATTAGAGACTTTGATCAGGACTGTCTCCGTGTATGGGCATGGTATTCAAGAGAACCTTGTTGAATACATCCTTCAATAGCAGCATGTATTTATGTGTCATATGCTTGCCAGGAGGGTGGAAGGTGACCTGGATGGACCTTGGTCTTCATTTGCCAAGTAAATTCTTATGTTTTTATGTTCTGATCCCATGGAATGATTGTTGAAGTTCTGGTTCATTTCCGCAATTTCTACTTTCACAAGATGGTTTCTGGAAGTTAATTTGAACTATTTAAATATATTGACAAATTGCTAAGATTTGGAGGGAAACCACAAACAGCTGCTTTGCAGTTTCTATTTTACTCAGGATTACTTTGCAAAATCTTGAAACATAGAAGATGTTTGGAGAAGTCACAGAAGAGAATATTGATAATAATACTTGATTATTTGATATGGCACATTATCATTTTGAGATATCTTGATCTACTGAGACCAGGAACCAGTAGTGGCTGGAATGACGGATGTGTGGAGTTTGGTGCAAATGAAAATTCTGGTGACAAAGTTTTGATTGGTGGAGCTGGGTTGACCAACAAGGAGAGAAAAAGGCTATACCACTGTTGACTGTGACAAGGGTTGTATATCTATTTTGTTGTGGAAGGAAGATCAAGGTGAGAGGCTCAAGCAGGAAGTGGAGGGAATCACTCTTGGTTTCCCAACCTACAGTGAGTGATAGTCAAATGTTCTTCAACACTTTTCACCAATGTAAACTGACCTGAATATAACACTGGTGATATTAAAGGCATAGAACAATAACAACACCTTGTATTTACGTATCCCCCTTCACCCAGGGAAGCAGTACAATGCAACCCTTTTCCCATTTATGTAGCATATACCGTGTGGGGATGATAGATAAATAAACTTTATCTTCTTTTGCCTAGCAAATTCTTTTAATCCTTTGGGGAGCAATACAATGCATTCTAAATACAATACATTTTCTATTGGCTTCTGCTACAACTCTGTTACAGAGTTAGTAGCAGAAGCACTTATTTGCTTGATGGCCATTTAGGAAGAGAAGGGGAGATACCTCATTTATAATTACCGTGAACAGCGCAGAAACCAGATTAGAGGGCTATTCTATAATGTACCCCATTCTTATGAAGGGCATGATTTTATACTTTCATCTAATTGTGGGTTTCGACTGTAGAGTGAGGAATGTAATATTGGATGTGCGCAGGAAATAAAAGCTTTAGAAAAACTCTCAAAATTTTTAGGGCCTGCTTCATATATATTTCTACCAAATGGAGGAGTGGTGCCAAATTGTAAATCTGCCAGGATAGTTATATGGGTGGAAGGTATCCAATATGGAATTCACAACTAGGAAAGATCATTATCGCCATAGGATCAAATATGAGTAATGATCCCTATATCGGCTATAAAATATGAGTTAGTACCTTAAAGGGAGAGGCAAGAACACAGGAAAAAATCTCATCACATTTATTCCATACTCACTATACCAGTATACCAGTTATTGTGAGAATAAATGTAGCAATCAACACACCAAATAATCGTACGTATTGCCACACCCACATTCATTGTAAATATTCAATCTGTTTTCTCAAAACAAATCACAAATAAGCTTATAGAATCTATTTGGTTTGCCAAAAAAGTAATCATAGAAATAACAAAATGCCATAAATCGAGAAATATTCAAATCAAGAAATGTTTAGTTTGTTGGCCAACCAAAGAGAGTGCTATTCTTCTGCATTCCTCTTCACTATTTACCATGCCTCCCAGTTCAGTATCATCTGACGATTTTGAATGCACCCCTCCCATATCTCAATTCAAATCATGTATCACATCTTCAAGGCACTTCAGAGCACTTCTCAGGACTTTACTATCAAATGCGATGCCAGTTTATTTGTAGGTGAATGCACCAATCAATTTGCACACAGCAATGTCACACAAACATCTGTGAAGTGAATGACAAATTTTATTTGGGGGATTGTTGGCCAGGACATCATCACAATGTACAAGTAGAAGATGAGGAAGATGGATAATCAATCAATGGAGGGCTGCAGGTATGGAGGAATGGTATTTTTAGTACAACAGATATCCAGCCTGTGAAGATCCTTCAGAAATGGGAAAGAAAGCCAAAAATTAGTTTTCAACATCTTGGGATGTCCACCCGAAATAAAAGGAGCAATACAAATGTAATTTGTTGCTGTTGACCCAAGTGGCTTTTAGTGGCTTTACCTTTACTGTATGCACAGCCGCGAAGCATTAGCTCTTTACCAGGAGAAAAGTCCATCAACAGGACCAAAGTGGAGCTTCAATGTAAACCCCTGTGCTGACACTGTTTACTGGTGAATAAAAATATGAAATGTTTTAAAAACAAGTGAGTAATTGAATGAAAATAGAGGTTTGTTGGTTTGAAAAGTAACTCAGCATTGTCCTAACAATTTGCTTTTAAAACAACTTGAGGGGGAATTGAGGAGGAATAAGCAATACTGTGGGTATGCAACAGACATTAATTTGTGGTTAAATTTTATATTGCATTAGTTGAGCTGGAGGTGACCCCTCTTATACTGAGGTGCAGTGTGTGGTGATGTAGGTACTCCTGACCTAAGCTTAATTTGCCATGTCAGATAGCTGTTGATCTCTTTTTCTTGGAGTAACAATTTACCAGACATTTTACTGTATTTAAAAAAAAACAGCTTGATGCTGTGCTGGAGAATGACACGTTTGATCAGTTCTCTTACTGGAAAGCACACTCGTGCTAGCTCAGGATAATATTTCAGGAACCAAAAGTTTGTCTATTTTTGTATGCTCACCATGTCAGCCTATTTGGTCACTTGCATATCCCCCACTTCCTCAAAAGGAAAGTACAGTCAACAACAACAACAACAACTACTCCGATTTATATAGCGCCCTCCACGCCGGATGGCGTCTCAGAGCGCTTAAATCTATGCAAGCAATTACCTCCCTTCTTTTTAATGTCAATGACATGGAATAAGGATATCTATTTTGCAATTTTCGTAGTGGAATTCCTTAATGAAGAATCTGGTGAGCAAAATGTTGTTTAGAGTTACACACGATGCAGAACTATATTGGGAAATCCAACTGAAGGCTGACTTTGTCAAAGTAGTAAAGTTAACATTGTGGGATATACAGTATAACATCCACCACAATAGACAGATGAGATTTAAACCCGCCCCACTACCCACCACCACCCTTTCATTTGGCCCACCCACTCCCTCCATAATCCATACGTTTTATATTATGTTTATGTAAGAGAAGCACAAAATACAAAAAAACATTCTGTTCCGACTTAGAAGTATGAGTGCTAACAGCTGAGCAAGACTGAAACCACAAAAAATCCTTATCTAATGCTACAATTTGGACACCATCCATTTTGGTATTCATGTTGAAGAAAGAAATGTTTTCCTACCCCCGTGACTGTTTTTCAAATCCACCAGGGTAGGTAGGGTAAGTTTAGTGTAAATTGTATTATCCTTCTGCTAGCTTGTCCTCCTTTCCCTCCCAGTCTCTAGCACATAAACTATTACCGGAATCCCCTCTGTCCCTCTCCCCTTGCACTATCTCCCGTAGCCCACAAGCTGATGTTTTCCTCCTAATCACTCATTCCTAGTATCTGCGTGCGCATTTTGGCTGCTGCCCCGACCCAAGCCACTCCTCCTGAAAATGTTCCTGCTCCTACCCCGCACACTCCACTGTCCTTCTCTCCCACCACACTCCTTGCCTTTTCCCTCTCCTGGACACTACCATTACCTCCCTTTGCTCCAACCTGGGCATCCACTGCCAAGCCAAACGTGGCTCTCAGGGTTGGTTGTCCAAAAGCGGCCTTTCTACGCACTAACCACCTTTGAAAAGCAAACACCCCTTCCCTATCCCTATCCATACCCTCTGCAACTATCCCTGCTCCTCAAAGTCAATGGTCATTTCTCCCCCATGATCCCAAATCCTCGCTATACCAGCAATACCACTTCCTCATCTCCCTCTCCTCCCACATCCCCCTCTCCTCTTCCAAGCCCTCCACCTTTTTTTCTGCTCCGGGAAAAAATTTCCCCCACCCTCACCCTAGTCGTTAAAAAATGCTCTCTCTTCCTCAGACCTCCTCCCCCTCTGGCAGTGCACCCACAGCAATCCTTATTGCATCAGGAGCCATGAGTCCTGTAGCTCAGTGGTTAGAACACTCATCATGTAAGCAAAATACATGGGTTCGATTCCAGGCAAAGCAAAACCTTGGACAAGTTTCCTTACTCTACACACTGGTTAATAAAAAAATAAAAAAAATTGGTCACTTCAATCCACGACTGTTTGTGGGACAGTGCTGTGGACAATTGGCTGCCACGTTACGACAACAAAATATACAATCTACAATATACAAAATATACAATCTATTCACTTTACAGTATATTCTGTGTAGTGCTTTGAGACGTCTGGAAGATGTGAAAAAGCACTATATCAAGTGCAAGGATTATTATTATCAGAATTAGAGAAGAATTTAAAGAGGAACGTGTAGTAAGGGTTTAGGAAATTGAGATGGAGTAGGTAGTTAAGATGAATAAGATAGCTTTATCTCAAGGCTCAAATGAATGAATGGCCTCTCTCCCTGTTGTAACTTCTATAATTCTATGTCAAAGCACATGAGAGAGGGCATACTGAATATGTTTGAGTTGCTATCCTGCACACATACTTCTGCTATTTCATGCAATGAGCTGTGAGATTGTGGAACTCACTGCCTGAAGCTGTGGTTGAATCAGTCAATATAGATGCCTTCAAGAGGAACCTTGTCCTTCACATGAGGGAGAGAAGAATAGTTGAGTATGGGAGAAAGTAAGGAATGGGTGAAGACTCGTGTGGAGTTTAACAGCAGCACAGACTGGGTTAGCTAGGCATTCCATTCGGTACATTCTTTGTAATCTCCCTTGGTAAAATATATATATAGCAATGAAACAGGACATTTGACCTGAGACAACAACAAGAAAATGATGCTTGTATAGCGCCTTTCACGTCAGGATGATGTCCCAACATGCTGGACAGTCATTATTACAGACCTGAGCTGGCACAAGGAGGGTGGAGGGAAAGGGATTTGGGGTGACTGATGGGACGATTGAAGAGGAGGGTCATGAGGCTGGACTTGATGGAGGCCAGGGAGGGGACTGTGGGATTGAGTGAGAGGTTGGGGGCAGAGTGGCTGTAGGCTAACCTGCCAATGGTGGGGTGGGTGAGTCGGGAGATGTGGAGCAGGCCAGAGCCTGCTGAGCGGAGGGGGTGGGCAGGTTGCTAGGGGGTTAGGTCAGAGGTAGGGTGGGGCAAGGCCGTGGAGGGCTTTGAATGTGAGGACCAGGATCTTGAATTGGTTCCTCTGGGTGATGGGAAGCCAATGGAGTCAGGCAAGGATGGGGGAGATGGGGTCATGAAGCTTGGAGCAGTAGAGGACACAGGCTGCAGAGTTCTGGATTATCTGCAACCTATGGAGGGAGTAATTGGGAAGGCCAACAGCAGGACATTGGCATAGTCGAAACAGGATGTGATGAAAGCATGAATGAGGGTTTCAGTGGTCTGGGGGGTTGAGGTAATGGCAGAGTCGGGCAATATTGCAGAGGTGAGGGAAGGCAGAGCGGGTTATTGCTTGGATATGGGGGAGGAAAGTCAGTTGAGGATCGAACAAGATACCTAGGTTCCTGACTGGGTTGGTGAGGTTGATTATGAGTGATCTTGGAGTCGAGGGTAGAGGCAGAAAGATAGAGTTGGGTGTCATCCGCATGTGGAAGTTGACCCCATGTCTGTGGATGATGTCACCAAGAAGGAGCATTTGATGTTAAAAAGTAGGGGGCTAAGGACAGAGCCCTGGGGGATGCCATAGATGACAGCGTGAGGGCTGGAAGAGAAGCGTTGGTGGCGACAAAGTGGAGATGGTGAGAAAGGTAGGAGTCAAACCAGGCGAGGGCAGGTTCGTGAAGATTGGTCCATGAAGAGTGACCATATTTATATACACCTCTAGCTATTCTAATCGTCTCTCACTTGCATTCCCTCATACCCCTCTCATGCGTCCTCTCACATATATGTAGTCACTCCTGAGGATCTGAACTCCCCAACCTTCCTGGACTTTCCCTCAGACTCACGAAACCAGTGCGCAATCTGAGCATCCAGTTTGACCCCCAGCTGTCCTTCCTCCTCCATATCTGGAACCTCTCCAGGCCCGCCTTCCTCCACCTCCGCCACATTGCCTGCCTCCTACTGTATTTTACCCCCAAATGCAGCCGAAACCCTCATGCATGCGTTTGTCATTTTCTGCCTGGGTTACTCAAATGCACTCCTTGCCAGTTTCCCCAGCTCAACTATTCAAAAAATCCAGCTCATTCAGAACTCTGCCACCTGCATACTTAGCCAGAACAAATTCTGCACCTGCATCTCACCAGTTGTGGCCAATTTCCGTCACCAATGGATCAACTCCTTCACATCGTGTTCAAATCACTTCACTCTCTGGCACTTCCATACCTCTCCAATCTCCTCTGTCCCCAATCCACCACCCGATGCCTCTACTCGACTGGCACTGGCCTCAGAGTCAAGTTCTGCTACTGTTAAGCACTCTGAGATGCTACCGTATGAGGAGTAAGTGTAAGTGTTGTTTGTCTGCCCTTCCAGGTCCAACCAATGAGCCAGGCTGTCTGTGCTGCCATCTGCAGTGCCCTGGAGAACTCCCGACGTGAAAGGCGCTCTATAAATGTAATTTGTTGTTGTTGTTGTTGTTGTTGTTGTTGTACACCAGTCTAGCTCAGGAACCGGACGAGACAACAACAACAAACAACAAAATTACTTTGGTAGAGCGCCGTTCACATCGGGACGATGTCCCAAGGTGCTGAACAGTCAGGTCGGGACCCAAGAAAGGGGTTGGTGCAGGATAGGTGGGAGAGGAGGGAGAGAGTTGGGAAGGCAGCAGAAGGCACGATCAAAGAGGAGGGTCATGAGACCAGTCTTGAAGGAGGTAAGGGGGCAAGCGAGGCAAAGGGACTGTTGGATGGATTTCCAGAGCGTGGAGGCAGAGAGGCTGAAAGCTCGTCCATCGATGGTTTCGGCAGCCTGAGCGATGAGGCAGTGGCGGAGTCTGGCGATCTTGCGCTAGAGACTGTCACAGAGGGCTGACTCAACTCCAACATTCTGCTCCAAACATTCTTGTAGAATTCTGTAGCAAATAGGTTACAGCACTTGCCTCGATAGCATGAGGACCCGTGTATGATTCCCGGATGGGGCTTACACAAGATTGCTTACTCTACAAGCCGATGGTTTACATAGGAATAAGTAGAAAACCAGTGGTTAGTCAATTAGCAGATCACTTTCTCGAAGAAATAATCCCTTGAACAAATAAATAATAGATAATTTGGTCACTCAATCAACAAATATTTGTGGTACTTGGCTGTGTGAAATTGATTGTAACATTTTGCAAATGCACTGTAGAATTCTGTGCAGTTGTATGGCAGAGATTATAGCTGCAGAGGCTTGGTGACCTTATTACCCCTTCCTCCCCTGGCCTCATTGGCTCCCCAACTTCCAGAGGATAGAGTTCAAAATCCTTGTCCTCACCTTCAACAACAACAACAACAACAAAATGACACTTATATAGCCTCTTTCACATCAGGAGGACGTCCCAAGGTGCTTCAATGCCCTCCATGGCCTTGCTCCTTCCTATCTCCATGGCCTGCTAACTCCTCTTCGACCTGTCTGCTCCCTTCACTCAGCAGACTCCAGCCTTCTCCACATCACCCACTCAGCCCGAGGCACCATTTGCAGTCAGGTCTTCAGCCTCACTTTGGAACTCCATCCAACATTCTCTTTGCATTGCACCTTCCCTTGCCTCCTTCAAGGCCCGTCTGAAGACACTCTTCAATTGTGCCTTTGGTCACCCTCCTACAACTACCCTCCTGCCCTTCACTCCACCTGATACCAACATCTGGCTCGGATCGATATCCATGATGATCCAGGGCCTTGTGACATCTTCCCTACATGAAAAGCGCTATATAAATGTAATTAGTTGTTGTTGTTGTTGTAGCTTTTGCTAATCAGCGGTACTGTATTCTGGGCTCAGCCTGTGAGTATGATTAAGAATCTTATACGGAGCAAAGTATATGGTGCTCATAGCATTTCCTTTGTGTTAAGTAATATTTTATGTCCTCCTCACATGAAAGACGCTATACAAATGTAATTTTGTGTGTGGTAAAGTGATTGTGAAGGCAAACAGCCACTGACAGTTATAAGAACATAAGAATTAGGAGCAGGAGTAGACCATTCGGCCCCTCAAGCCTGATCTTCTAATCTAACTCCACCTACCCCAGAATTCACTACCCCAGAAGGCTGTAGATGCTCAGTCCTTGAACATTTTCAAGGCTGAGACTGATAGATTTTTGAAAAATAGAGGGATTAGGGGATATGGGAATAGGGCAGGTAATCAGAGTTAAGAGTAGGGAAGTAGGTGAGAAGATCAGCCATGATCTTATTGAATGGCGGAGCAGGCTCGAAGGGCCAAATGGCCTACTCCTGCTCCTAATTCTTATGTTCTTATGTACCCGCCTTATCACCATATCCCTTAATCCCTTTATCCACAAGAAATCTATCAACCTCAGGCTTGAATATGGTCAAGGACTGAGCATATACAGCCCTTTGGGGTAGAGAATTCCATAAACTCACTTCCCTCTGAGTTTTTCCTCAACTCAGTGCGAAAGGGCTGACCCCTAATTTTAAGATTATGATCCCTGGTCGTGCCCCTTAATAACCTTATAGGTTTCTATAAGATCACCTCTGATTCTTCTATATTCTATAGAATATAGGCCTAGATTGCTCAACCTATCCTCATAGTTCATCCCCCTTATCCAAGTTACCAACCTAGTGAATCTACTTGTACCCCATCCAAGGCGAGTACATCCTTTCTTAAATAAGGGAGACCAAAACTGCAAACAATACTCTAGGTGCAGTCCCACCAGGGCCCTATACAGTTACAGCAAGACTTCCCTACTCTTAAATTCTAACCCTTTTGTAATAAAAGCCAACATACAGTTAGCCTTCCTAACTGCTTGCTGTACCTGCAAACTAACTTTTTGTGACCGGTGTACAAGGATACCTAAGTCCCTCTGAAAGCTAATAGTATCTAGTCTCTCCCCTTATAAAAAATAATCTGCTCTACTGTTTTTACCACCGAGGTGGATGACTTCATACTTCCCTACATTGTACTTTATCTGCCACCTATTTGCCCACTCATCTAGCCTATCTATATTGCATTGCATTTTTAAAATCTCATCCTCGGTGTTTACTCTCCCTCCCAGTTTAGTGTCATCCGCGAATTTGGATATTTTAAATTCGATGTCCTGATCTGGATCGTTGATGTAGATTGTAAATAGTGGAGGCCCAAGAACTGATCCTTGTGGCACTCCACTAGTCACATCCTGTGAATCTGAGAAGGACCCGGTTATCCCTGCTCTCTGTTTTCTTCCCATTAGCCATTCTTCAATCCATGCTAATATATGCCCCTTAATTCCATGGGCCCTTATCTTGTGGATTAACCATTTA
The DNA here is from genome assembly GCA_035084275.1 of Hydrolagus colliei. Taxonomy (NCBI): domain Eukaryota; kingdom Metazoa; phylum Chordata; class Chondrichthyes; order Chimaeriformes; family Chimaeridae; genus Hydrolagus; species Hydrolagus colliei. The sequence goes on along the minus strand of CM068742.1, from coordinate 21,040,790 downwards.
TCAAATGCCTTTTGGAAATCTAAATACACCACATCTACTGATTCCCCCCCTATCTAATCTACTTGATAGCATAGAACCATAGAATGTTACAGCACAAAAGGAGGCCATTCAGCCCATCTAATCTGTACCAGCTCTTAGAAAAGAGCAACTCAATCCCACTGCGCAGCTCTCTCCCCATAACCTAACAGACCTGTTTTCCCTAAATAAAGATGTAATTCTATTTTAAAAGCTGGTACCATTCTAGTAAACCTTCTTTGTACCTTTCCAATGCTTTAACATCCTTTCTATAGTGTGGTGACCAGAATTGGACACAGTACTCCAGCTGAGGTCTAACCAAAGTTTTATAGAGGTTAGTCAGTACTTCCTGACTTTTGTACTCTATATCCCTATTTATAAAGCCTAGTATCCCATATGCCTTCTTAATGGCTTTGTCTACCTGTCCTGCCACCTTCAAAGAGTTGCTAACACAAATCCCCAGGTCTCTCTGTTCCCTCACACGCTTTAAAATAATACTATCTAGCCTATATTGCCTCCCCTCATTTTTTCTCCCAAAATGTATAACCTCACACTTCTCTGCATTAAACTTCACCTGCCATGTGTCTGCCCACTTTACCATTTTATCTATATGTTCTTGCAGATGGTTACCATCCTCCTCAATATTCTCCCTAACTTAGTATCATCTGCAAACTTGGAAACTGTGCTCCCTACACCCAAGTCAAGATCGTTAATATATATTAAAAAGAGCAGTGGTCCCAATACCGATCCCTGGGGAATGCCACTGCACACTTCCTTCCATTCTGAAAAACAGCCGCTCACCACAACACTCTGCTTTCTGTCTCGCAGCCAGTTGTGGTTCCATGCTGCCACTGTCCCTTTAACGCCATGGGCCTCTACTTTCCTAATAAGCCTCTCATGTGTCACTTTCGCTAATGTCTTTTGAAAGTCCATGTAAACTACATCAACTGCGCTAATCTTGTCTACCCATTCAGTTACCTCATCGAAAAATTCTATCAGATTTGTAAGGCAAGATTTGCCTTTAACAAATCCATGCTGGCTGTCTTTTATTAGCCTATATCTTTCTAAGTAAAGATCTATCTTGTCCCTGATTATAGACTCTAAAAGTTTTCCCACTACCGACGTTAGACTGACTGGCCTGTAGTTCCCAGGTTTGTCCTTCTGCCCCTTTTTATACAGGGGAGTAACATTAGCAACCTTCCAGTCCTCTGGCACCACCCCTGTATCCAAGGAAGATTGAAAGATTGTGGCCAGAGTCTCTGCTATTTGCTCCCGTACTTCCCTCAGTAACCTAGGATGCATCCCATCCGTACCAGGTGATTTATCTACCTTGTGGAGCTCCTGTGGCTTAGTGGTTAGAGCACTTGCCTTGCAAGCTGGGGAGACCAAGCTGGGGAGATCTGTGTTTGAATCCAGGCAGGTCAGGGCAAAACCTTGGGCAAGTTTCCTTACTCCACATGCCTAATAATAATCTGTCAAAAAAAAACAGAAAAATAAAATTGGTCATTTCAATCCACGACTGTTTGTGCGACACTGCTGTGCGCAATTGGCTGCCGCGATTCACCCATAAATACACAGTCAATTCACTTTACAGTATATTCTGTGAAGCGCTTTGGGATGTCGATAAAATGCGAAAAGCGCTATATCAAATGCAAGGATTTTTAAATTTTATTTTATTTGAGCGCCGTCAACCTTTTTAGTACTTCCTCTCTATTTATACTAATCCTATCCATTTCTTGTACCCTCTCCTCCAATAATGTAGCATTGGCTGCATTCTCTTCTCTTGTGAAGACAAAGGCAAAGTACTCATTCAGTACATCAGCCATATCCTCTCCCTCCACAATAAGATTTCCTCCTTGGCCTCTAATTGGCCCCACCCTACCCTTGACCAATCTTTTACTCTTAATATGTTTGTATAATACCTTAGGGTTCCCTTTAATGTTACCTGCTAATTGTTTCTCATGCAGTCTTTTTGCCCTCTAATTTTCTTTTTGAGTTCTCTCCTGCTTTTCCTATATTCTGCTTGGATGGCCTCCCTATCTTGGGCCTGACACTTGTCATAAGCCTCCTTTTTTTGCTTTATTTTCACCCCAATTGCCCTAGTTATCCAGGGAGGTTTGGATGCCCTACATTTTATCTTTGTTGGAATGTTTTTGACCTGTGCCCGAACTATCTCTTCCTTGAAGACTGCCCATTGCTCGTTAGCTGTTTTACCAGCCAATCGTTCTTTCCAGTCCACCTCGGCTAACTCCCGTTTTAACTCACTGAAATTTGCCTTCTTCCAGTTGAGTGTCTTCACCTTTGATTGTTCCTTATCCCTTTCCATTATTACTTTGAATCAAATTATATCGTGATCGCTATTTCCTAGGTGCTCACCTACAGAAACCTGTTGTACTTGCCCCACCTCATTCCCCAAAACTAGATCCAGCACTGCTTCACCACTGCTTGGACTGGAAACATACTGATCAAGAAAGTTGTCCTGTACACGTTTCAGGAATTCTTCCCCATCTTTGCCCTTTACATTACTATTCTGCCAGTCAATATTGGGATAATTAAAGTCCCCCATTATCACTACTCTATTGGCTTTGCATCTTTCCCAAATCCGCTTGCAGATCTACTCTTTTATCTCCTTCCCACTATTTGCTGGTCTATAGAATACCCCTAACAGTATAACTGCTCCTTTTTTATTCCTTATTTCAACCAGATAGATTCGTTTTTTGGGCCTTCTTCCACCTCGTTCCTTTCTAAGGCTGTAATTGAATCTTTAACTAATATTGCTACCCCGCCTCCTTTTCTCCCTTCTCTATCCCTCCTGAATATATTATAGCCAGGAATGTTGAGTTCCCATTCCTGCCCTTGTTTGAGCCAGGTCTCTGTTACTGCTACCACATCATATCCCCTTGCAGCAACTAGAGCTTGCAGCTCACCAATTTTATTTGTCAAACTTTGTGCATTTACATACATGCACTCCAAGACTGAATTTATCTGCTCTGTACTTTTCTCCTGTCCTACCCCTCTCCTTGTCCCCTGTCTTACCCCTCCCTTATCTGACGTTTGCGATCTTCCAATCAATCTTCCAACCGTTCCAGAATCCAAAGAATTTTGGAAGATCAAACACAAGGCCTTCCAGGCCCTTACGCAGGATTTTTAATGGGGGGGTGCGAATTGCTAGTGATGGGACCAACAATGGCCGGGGGCTTGGGGGCTGCCCCCGAAGCCACCTCGAGGCTCCGACGTTTTACACAGTTTGAAGTCTTATTTAATTGGTTTAGAAGATCCAATATGAACGGTAAATGTTTCATGTCCTTGGTTTTTAAGAGCATCATTATTTATTCAGTGTTTTTGTTTTCCCAGGTAGTCCATGTCTAGATCTTTTGGGAAGGTCGAATGTGTTCGCCGATAAAAGCAAACATGATTGTTGACACGATGATGTAAGGAATGTGAACGATAAAGTAAATTACAATCCAATTAAAACAGTACAATGACGAATGCTTGATAAATGTATGCGTATAAGAGAAAATTATCGTAAAATACGGATTGACAGTAATTAATATGTTGTTCTGCAACATTTTTCTTTACATCATAGAGGTATTCTCAATATTTCCATGCTTTAACTGAATACATATATTGTGTTACTTGAGCACAAATACATATCTTATTGTTATCCTAAGACTCAATTTATTTCGGACTGTAATGAACAATAATGTAAGAGTAAAGTATGAATTATGTGCTCAGATATTCCAGTAAAGCAAATTTTATAAAAGACAAGAAAATATACAGAAACTGAAAATCAGTGTAAAACAGTTAATTCACACGTATTACAAGCCTGTTATCAGCATTATCCTGAAAATATCATTGAACTGTGAGCAATAGTGTAGTTAGTTTTTATTTATTTAGAATCAAAATGAAAAGAAGTGACCCATCAAGCAATACTGATCTGAAGAAAAAATACTTGAATAAATAAGGGAGGGGAAATTAATTATTTAATAGCATTCCATATTCGAGACGCCTTGGTTCCTTTGAAGAGAATACGTCAACCACTCTACCAATATCGATTTCCATGTTATAATGAACGTGCATTAACGCGAGTGCTGAAAGTCATTCTTGCGTCATGCTTGCTCGTAGGTAGGTGTGTAATCTGCGTAAAGCACTTGCACTTCGTTCACATTCGCAACTTGTTGCAGGAATAGTGCAACACAATCTTAGAAGCGCAGAGATATTAGGGAACATGTCATCATCACACTCCATCATTGCTGCTGCTGCCGTGGATGGACATTGGTCAAAGGATAATGGTAGGAATCTGTGTTTCCATCTGAATAATTCTTGTGGGAACACTTCCGGTGAGTGCATATCTTCAGCGTATACTTCAACTACCTCTTCGAGTGATAGTACATCATCCCCACATAACACTGACGGGACTAATCCCAATAGCCTTGATGAAAGCACTGATAAATCGGAAAACTGTGAGTCAAGCTCAGATTCGATGTGGCTTAGGAATGGAATCGCAACGTTTCGATGATAATGCTCCTCAGGTGTAGCTGCAGGCACGTTACTACGCATGGTCTGCCGACCAACAGTCCATGGCATTGATGGCATGACATTGACAGCATTAGCCATTCTAACAGCTTGCTTATACGATCTTGAAAATTCGACTTCTACATCATCGCAGAGCACTTTGTATACCGCTTTCACGGTTGAGATCTCACTGTAGGCCTTGATGATGTCAACAGTCTGCCCTTGCAATTTTACTGTTATGCCAGCGAGATGTGACAAGAAGTGATAGATCGTAAGAAATGTCACAATGAAGTCGAAGGAAGTGAGACTTGCCAATAGAGATGCTGCATTACAGCGACTCTTTGGATCCCAACTAGCTTCCCTAAAATCTATGCCACATGATTCAACGTTGGCACCATGAGCAATATTCTCCAATGCTGTAATGATGTAGATATATGCCTGATAGAAATGAGTATATGCCTCGTGTCTGGCAGCCCATCGTGTCTTGCACAAGTCAAGAAGCCCCTTTCGATGTTTTGTTTCCTCTGGCAAAGCCTTTCTAATAATCGATTGCAGGAGACCATTGCGCTTTGGACTTGCCAGGAAGAACCAACAGCATGCCTTTAGCTTGTCAATTGTGTTTCTTGTGCGGGGGAGGGAGCATGAATGCGCTATTACCAAGTTTAGGCAATGACCACTACAATGAACGTATACAGCTTTTGGTGACTGCTGTTTTATTCGTCGCTGAACACCAACATTATCACTTGACATGTTTGCAGCTCCGTCATAGCCTTGTCCACGGATGTCAGTAGCATCAAGGCCCGTCATCTTTAGAAAGTCCAAGGTGGTACTGGCGATGACTTCACCGGTGATCCTTGGCAATTTAAGAAAAGACAGAAATTCCTCCCTGATATCATTATTTCTGTCAACGAAACGGAAACAAAGGGCGAGCTCCTCTTTGTTGCTGCTAGTTACCTCATCAGCAAGTACACTAAACCATCGAGCAGCTTTGATTTCATCAATCAAATCACTGCGGATTATATCATGGCCGATGATTGTGATGATATCGTTCTGTATTCTAGGTGAGGTATATTTAGAATTCCTATTTGCGAGCCCAATACTAGCAAGGTGATGTCGAAGAACCTCGTCATGCTTCGCAATCATCTGTAGGGCTGCCAAAAAGTTTCCCGGATTACCATTGTATTGTGTGACGTCACTCGTAACGGTGTTACTTTCCACGACTCTTTCATTATCTCCTCTAAGTGCAATGCACTGGCGTCCACAGAATAATACAGCTTCGGCAACTGTTCTTATGATATGTCGATTTCTTTCAATGTTTTTCTTCTTTTCATCGACCAAACGAATGTCTATCTTATGTTGTGGGTTCGCAACAGAGTCGCGCATTGATGCCGATCTAATCATAGAATTTACGTGATAACCATTTCGTTCATGTTCCTTCGCCTTCTCGTTTAGTTTGTAGAACATGGTAAAGGGTGTATTAACAAATGCCCCCATCCGTTTCCTCTCACTTGTTTGGACCCTCAGTGCACAGTGAATGCAAAAGGCAGCATCTAATGAAGGACTGTAGACCATCCATTGGCTGTCCATAGTGCTATCCTATGGGAACCATTGCACGGTCACAGAACACGAGGTAGACCGGCCCTAACCTACATCGATACTCTGGAGCGCGATTCGGGTATTGGCAGGCGGGAGTTGTCAGGCTGCATGGAGAGAAGGGATCAGTGGAGAAGTATGGTTGTCAATGCCCGAGTTCGCTCGATCAGATGATGATGAAACTATTTTTAGGCCAAATTCGTGCGACATTGATGTTTTTGGAATGTAGGTAAACTTGCTCCGGTAAATAAGGCCCTCATCTGGTAAAGAGGCCGCAAGTGGTAAAAAGGTAAAAATAGCCCCGAGGAAACAATTAAAAAAAAGTTGAACATGATATGAAGATTAATCTGGTTAAAAATAGCTTCACTCTGGGTACAAAATTGAATGTGAAATAAAGTAGCACTGTTTATCTTTGCGGTCATTTTTTTTTGCATGCCAGTGGACGTCTCTAAAAGCAATTTTTAATTACAGGAATACATTTTTAATAATATAAATCAAATGTGATAATCAAGACAAAACAAGAAACATGATATTTCAGAAACACGCCTATCAAAACCTAAGTCATTTTTACTTAGATTTATCAGATTAAAATATGATTTCAGTTTCCACAAAGTGGTGCTACCCTTGTGGCTGTATACGGGATGATTTCCAAACGAGGATGGATTTGAGTCTTAGCGCGCGCCTATGTTTACGCAGTGAGTCACAGACTCGCCGCGTCATTGACTAGCGCGTCGATAGACGCGGTATGTTTTGGGTAGACGCCGATTCTGGTGTGCGACTAATTTTATATTAATACTAAAACATTCAAAGATGTGTATTTATAATTAATACATAGTTTTGAAGAACTAATTGTTACACAAATGCTCAATAAATTTACTTGGTATTTAAATTTGATAAAAGTACAATTCTCTACCCTGGAAAATGTGGACCTTTTATAATTTGGGGGGGTGCGTACGCACCCGTCGCACCCCCCCTGCATACGGGCCTGCCTTCACTATCTCATGAGCCACCTCTTTTAAAACCCGAGGATGCAAACCATCAGGTCCAGGCCACTTGTCACTTTTTAATGACAACAACAATTTTCCTAACACTAATTCTTTGCTAATGTAAATTTCCCTAAGTTGCTCCCTATCATTAGCCCCTGGGTTCATCTCTATTTTCGGTAAACTTTTCGTGAAGACAGAAGTAAAGTATCTATTTAGGGACTATAAAAATAGCAATACAGGTATCCCGCTCCAACCTCGGCCTCGCCAACCATGAAACACGCGCATTCACGGTTTGCTAAATGCGACAACCCTTGCAAACCGCGTTTTGCGCGTCGCGATTTAAATCCGCGGATGTAAATTTTCAAGTTTAGCATTGCGTTTAGCACTACGACCCTATTGCTATGTCGCCCTCCGTGTCAACCACCGCTCGCTCCCAACCTCTGTGTCACCCATCCCCCCCCACCCTCCGTTTTATCAACCCCCCCACCCTCCGTGTCACCCACCCCACCCACCCTCCGTGTCACCTACACCCCCCAAACCTCCGTGTCACCCCCCCCCCCCCCAACCTCTGTGTCACCCACCCCACCAACCCTCCATGTTACCCACCCCCACAATCTCTGTTACCCACCCCCCCCACCCTCCGTGTCACTGACCCACCCATCCACCCTCTGTGTCACCCACCCCCCCACCCTCCGTGTCACCCCCCCACCCTCCGTGTCATCCCCCACCCGCCCTCCATACACCATGATTTCTCTCTCTCTCTCTCTCTCTCTCTCTATGTAGACCAGTCAGTCAGACAGACAGTCTCGCGGAATGCTGCAGATGCACCTAAACTTACTCCCACTATCCCTATGTATGTTATAACTGTATGTTTTTTTTTTGTGTTTAGTCTTACTAAATGCGAACTTACTCCCCGTATCCCCATGTTTCCCATAGGGCCCTGCATTTTCCAACCGCGATTTTACCAACCGTGGAGGTTTAGAGGAACGTATCCCCCGCGGTTGGGGAGGGATACCTGTATTTGATTATTCAGCTCTCTTCAGATGAAAGCATTTGACAATGCAGTGGCAAATGGGTAGGAAGGAAATGCAAAGATTTAAAGATGTTTAACAAAGGTTGAAACCTTGGTTACCGATGGTGAAATGAGCTATGGATCATGGCTGAACTGGTCGAGATATGGACTGGAATGTAGGGCTGGAGAGGATTGCAGAAATAGGATGCGGCAAGTCCATTTGTGGACCTGCCGAGGAACTTAAGCACGATCCTCTGAGGTGCTTCCTCAACCTAGATACCAGGTGTTCAGACAGACTGTCTGTCAGACATCAAGTCCCGGTTGAGAGACAACTTTCTGCAGTTGAATGTCAACAAGACAAGAGGCCCTCCCGTGGCTCGCCCCAACACCTTCACACCTCAGGCACTTGGCAGCATCAGCATCCACGGATGCTCACTTCACCTCACCGAGGAACCTGGGCGTCTTGGCATCGAGACGTCTCAAAGTGCTTTGCTGAAGATACCGAAAGCAAAGTGACTGTACATTTTGTGGGTGAAACCAAATGGGCGAAAAAATGTAACGATTATACAGGTGGACAGTGACGAGTTGGTGATTTGGCCTGTTTTCATAACCTTCGTGCATTTTCGGTATTACCTTGTTTGTTTGTTTTTTTAATTTGCCGTTTGGTTGTTGCTGCGACTTTCAGTTTCACTTTTTGTGATGACGGAGGGAGGGAGGGAGGGAGTGGTTGGGGAATTCAGGGACCTTCTAAAAACAGGAGCCAGAGTTCTCTGTGAGTCGCAGGCATCGAGGCAGTTCCCTTCACACCAGCATCTGAATCACTCCAACACACACACACACACACACATTACCTGTGTGACTACACAGAGTTAGAGAGCCCACCTCTCATGCATTGCTTACCTTTTCCACCCGGAAACAATTGCTTAATACAAGAGGGAGGAAGAGGAGAAGAGGAGAACGGCTTCAGAGGAGACCCGACCTCCCCTCATCTTCATCTTCTTCACCCTGTGCCGGCTGCAGAGAGAGGCTTGTCGGCAGCACTGATTGATTGAGTGAGTGAGTGAGAGAGTAAGTGAGTGAGTGAGCGGCGCCCAGGCTCTCAGTGACCATGAGCAGAGGCCAGTGGCCGTCCCTGGTGTGAAAGGCAGGCGGATGCGCTCTCTTGTGGCTCTCTCCCTCACTAAGCTGTCCTTATGCAGTTTGCTCTCTTCAAACAGGTAAGCCAGACGCAGGTCTTTTCTTTTATATATAGATTGATACATGAATACAAAAAAGACTTAATACTATAAGTATGTGTTTATTTATTTATGTATATATAATAATCCGTTCCCCCCCCCAAAAAAAAACCACAATAATAATATTGGTCATTTCAATCCACAACCAGGGACGCTGCCGTGCGCAACTGGCTGCCGCGTTTCGCCCACAAGTATATACAGTCAATTCACTTTACAGTATATTCTGCGAAGCGCTTTGAGACACTCTAGAAGACATGAAAAGCGCTATATCAAATGCAAGGATTATTATTATGTGTGCGTAATGTTATATATGAATAAATTTAAGTCTATTCTTATAGAAGACATATGGATACATGTGTGTAATAACAACAACAAAAAGATTACATTTATAGAGCGCCTTTCATGTTGGGAGGACGTCCCAAGGCACTGAGCAGGTCATAAGAATTTGCTGGGCGAAAGAAAATCAAGGTCTATCTAGTTCATCATTCATCACCCTGGCAGTCGCATGCCACATCATATCACAAACTATATATTGTTTCCCGAGATATTATTTCGTTACTTAAATCTGTTTATAAGAACATAAAATATACGTGTGTGTATTTATTTATTTATAATATTTATATATGGCTTCAGAAAAAAAATGCAATGTCTCTGTCTCACAGTGACCTGATATTAACAATGGACTTAGAGTTGCAAACTCTGAACTTCACATTGTAAAGCAAAGCCTTATTCAACATTGGCTGGCATTATTGTAGGGCTACAGTTAGTCACTAATCACACACTTGTGCTGCTGGGTCAAAGCTTGCTTTTGTTCTAGTATATTCTGTGCGAAAACTCCTTCAAAGAATTCACAAACTGAATTTTTTTTTTGTTTTTTTAACGGGATTCCATCCTAAATAACCTGGAGGATAAAAAGGTACAGCAGTTCTTTTTAAATTAGTATTTAAAATAAAGCGCATACTTACTTACTAAATCTTCATGTCATAAGCTTTGTATCCCTTCTTTGTACCAGTTTCCCACTACAGTTTCAGTAATAGTTTTGCTCACAAAATATACTTTCACTTTACAGTATATTCTGTGGTGCATTTGGAGACGTCTGAAAGAAGTGATAAGGCGCTATCAAAATGCAAGGATTATTATATGCAAGGTTACCAGCAATTTGCAATGGGGAATGGAATTTTGAGCGGATGTTGAGCAGATGGTGATGAAGTTATCATTTTGATTAAAAAAATTCCCAAGAATTCTAGTGGTTGGGCAAGAGTCAGAAATAAATATTGTGATGTTTTAGGTTGTACCCTTCAACAAATAACTGCAGATGTTTATTGCATAGAAGAAAACCGTTTGACCCTGAGCTGACTTTTCCAAAGAGCAATCCATTCAGTCACATTTCCATCCACTCCTGCAAATTACTGCTTTTAGAAATCCAACTAATTCCCTCTTGAAAATTGAAATGGGTGTTGTCTCAGCCACATCTGGTGGGGAGTTCATTCCCTGGCCTATCCTATCGATTGTATTGGTGGGACATACTTTCTGAGCAACTCACAATACATCCAAGCAATGACTCGCTCTGATTTTCCCCATCTCTGCAACATTGCCCGACTCCGCCACTACCTCACCCCCAAAGCTGCTGAAACCCTCATTCACGCCTTCATTACATCCCGGCTCGACTATGCAAATACCCTGCTGGTCGGCCTTCCCAAATCCTCCCTCCACAGGCTGCAGATAATCCAGAACTCTGTGGCCCGTGTCCTCTACCATTCCAAACTCTGTAACCCCATCTTCCCCATCCTCGCCCAACTCCACTGACTCCCCATCATCCAGAGGATCCAATTCAAGATCCTGGTCCTCACATTTAAAGCCCTCCACAACCTCGCCCCACCCTACATCTGTGACTTCCTATACCCTTATCAACCTGCCCGCCCCCTCCGCTCAGCAGGCTCTGGCCTGCTCCATGTCCCCCGACTCCCGCCCCCCCCCCCCCCGCTCCATCGGTGGGCGAGCCTTTAGCCAGTCTGCCCCCAACCTCTGGAACTCCATCCCACAGTCCATCCACCTAATCAAATATTAACTAATAGGTTCCCTGAATAAGCATTGTGAGTTGCAAACCTTTCATATATTCATGTATGAGTGAATATTTAGTCACGGAAGGGCTGGTGGTTTACTTATTACAGTATCAGCTTTGCTCAGTAGCACTCTCTCTTCTGAGTCAGAGAATTCATAGAATCATAGAACTTTACAACAACAACAACAACTTTGATTTATATAGCTGCCTCCATGCCGGATGGTGTCTCAGAGTGCTTTACAATAGCGGATCCCGGGACTAAGCTTGGGGCAGGGGTAGAAAGGTGACCAAAGGTGAGGTCGAAGAGAAAGGTCTTCAGCTGGGACCTGAAACTGAGAAAAGAGAGGGTGAGGCGAAGGTAGTGAGGAAGGAAATTTCAGAACCTTGAGGCGTAGTGGCTGAAGGCATGGCCGCCGAGGGTGGAGTGGAGGATTCGTGGGACATGGAGGAGGCCAGACCCAGTGGAGCGAAGGCAACGGGAGCTGGTTTGAGGAGAGAGGAGGTCAGAGAGGTAGCGGGGTGCAGAGGAGTAGAGGGATTTGAAGACAAGGGTGAGGATCGTGAAGTCGATCCTTTCTGGGATAGGGAGCCAGTGAAGTCTGGCTCCCTATCTAGGGTAATGGTGAGCGAAGTTTGGTGTGGGTGAGTATGCGGGCGGCAGAGTTTTGAATGAGTTGGATTTTATGGATTGTGGTGGAGGGGAGACCGGTGAGAAGGGTGTTGCAGTAGTCCAGGCGAGAGACAAAGGCATGGACCAAGGTTTCAGCGGCTTTTGAGGTGAGGTATTGCCGGAGATGGGCGATCCGTCGGAGGTGGAAGAAGGTGGTGCTCATGAGTGACCGGATGTGGGGGAGGAAGGACCATTGGGGGGTCAAACCTGATGCCAAGGTTGCACACAGGTTCGGAGAGTTTTAGGGGCAGACCGGGAAGTTGAAGGAGGTGAGAGCCATGCGAATGGAGATGTTGACGAGAGCCAAAGAGTATGGCCTCCGTCTTGTCAACATTCAGCTGCAAGAAATTTGCACTCATCCAGCTCCTGATGTCTGACAGGCAGGCTGACAGAACATCAGGGGATTGGGGGTCGCAAAGTAAAGTGGAGAAATAGAGTTAGGTGTCATCCGCGTACATGTGGAAGTGTGCCCCATGTCTGCGGATGACATCTCCAAGAGGGAGCATATAGATGAGGAAGAGGAGGGGGCCAAGGATGGATCCCTGGGGTACCCTACAGGTAACTGGGTAAACTGTTTGTGGAGATGTACTGCTGGCGGTTTCTGAGGTAGGACTCAAACCCGGCGAGTGCGGTCCCACTGAGGTGGATGACGGAGGACAGGCGGTGGAGGAGGATGGCATGGTCGACTGTGTCAAACGCAGCGGATAGGTCCAGGAGGATAAGGAGGCAGAGGGAGCCCTGATCGCAGATAGAGAGGATGCCGTTTGTGACTTTCACAAGTGCAGTCTCTGTACTGTGGGCAGAGCGGAAACCAGACTGGAGGGGTTCAAAGAGGGAGTGGGAGGAGAGGTGGGCGCCTAGTTGGTTTGCAACATTGCATTCCAGTGCTTTTGAAAGGAAGGGCAGGTTTGAAATAGAGTGGTTAGGGTTTGAGGGATCTAGTGAGGGTTTTTTAAGGAGAGGGGTGATGGCAGCAGTTTTGAGGGGGCCAGGGACTGATTCTGTGGAGATGGACTGGTTGATGATATCAGCCAGCAGTGGGCAGAGGAGCGGGAGCTGGGTGAGCAGAAAAGGAGGCCATTCGGCCCATCAAGTCTGTGCTGGCTCTTTGAAAAGAGCAATTTGATCCCACTCCCCAGCTTTCTCCCCATAATCCCGCAAACCTATCCTCCCCAAATAACCTCCCACCCCTCTTTTAAAAGTTGTTATCAAATCGGCCTCCACCAGCCTTTCAGGCAATGCATTCCAGATTCAAACAACTCGCTGAGTGAAACAATTTATCCTCACCTCCGCTCTGCTTCTTTTAGAAATTATTTTAAATCTATGACCTCAGGTCACTGATATGCCCACCGGTGGAAACAGTTTTTCCCTGTTTATCCTATCAAATCCCCTCATAATTTTGAAAACTTCTATTAGGTCTCCTCGTAACCTTCTCTGCTCCAATGAGAATAATCCTAGCCTCTCCAACATTTCCTCATAACCAAAGTCCCTAATTCCTGGTAAATCTTCTCTGCACCCTCTCCAATGCGTTAACATCCTTCCTGAAGTGTGGTGCCCATAACTCAACACAGTACTCTAGCTGAGGCCTAACCAGCATTTTATAAATATCATCACAATCGCTTGACTTTTGTGCTCTATGCCTCTATTTAAAAAGCCTAGTATCCCGCATGCTTTTTTTTAACACAATGGGGTTGTGAATTTTGAACTCACAGCTGGCCCTCCAGCTAAGTTCTTGTTCATTTGGATGTTAAAGCTCCTATAGCAAAATTGAAAGAGAGAAGGGAATTCTCTCAGTTTCCTGGCCGACAATCCTCCAGATAGAATTACAGTAGATACTATCATTATTAATAATAATAAATGCTCTTTGGTAGGAGAAGGAGTCTTCAGGATTTAATAATCATTAATTATCCTTGCATTTAGTATAGTGCTTTCATGTCAGGAAGATATCTCAAAGATGCATGCGGCAGCCAGTAGATGTACAGCAATGTCCCATATTGCCACTGATTTATAAATTATATATTGAAAATAATAAAACCACCAATTTGGAATCTGTTTTTACTGTTTATGACCATACCTATGTATCATGATGTAAGCCTTCCCAATTCCCTTCCCTATTCCTCCCTCCACAGGCTGCAGATAATCCAGAACTCTGTAGTCCATGTCCTCTACCGTTCCAAACTCTGTGACCCCATCTAGTTCCTCGCGCAACTCCATTGGCTCCCCATCATCCAGGGGATCCAATTCAAGATCCTGGTCCTCACATTTAAAGCCCTCCACAACCTCGCCCCACCCTACATCTGTGACCTCCTATTCCTTTACCAACCTGCCTGCCCCCTTCACTCAGCAGAGGGGGCCTGCACCACATACTCCGCCCCACCTTTGGCGGGCAAGCCTTCAGCCATTCTTCCCCCAACCTCTGGAACTCTATCCCACACTCCCTCTGCCTCTCCCCTTCCCTGGCCTCCTTCAAGTTTCGCCTCAAGACACTCCTCTTAGATGGACACATCGGCCACCCCCACCCCCCCACCCACCCCCACCACCTTGGGACGTCCTCCTGACTTGAAAGGTGCTATACAAGGGTAATGTTGTTGTTATTACCAGGGTAATGTATTTAAATAATCTTTCCTAGAGGATAAAGGGCAGGGTGGGGACTAGGGAACGGCGATGTGGGATTTTTCCGGATATGGATATATCGGTTTGCTCATACCTGCTTAAACCGATCTATCGAGTTTTTATACTGCGCATGCGCGTGGATTCGAAGTGCGCGTGCATTGATGGCGCGCGCGCATTTATGGTGCGCGCTCAGTCGCGGTGCGCGCGCATTGACGGTGCGTCCGCACTGACGATGCGCGCGCAGTCGCGGTGCACGCACATTTCGAAATGCGTGCTCTAGGTCCAGAAAGTTTGTAATGTTGGTGTCAAGGTCTGTTGAATTATACGATGTTGTTTGCTCTCTACCTCCCCCTCTCCTTCTCTCCCTCCTTTCCCCTCTCCTTCTCTCCCTCCCTTCCCCTCTCCTTCTCTCCCTCCCCCTCCACTCTCCCTCTCTCCTCTTCCTCCTCCCTGTCTCCTCTCCCTCCTTGCCCCCTCTCCTTCTCTCCCTCCCTCCCCCTCCCTCCCTCCCCTCTCTCCTTCTCTCCCTCCCCTCTCTCCTTCTGTCCCTCCCTCCCTCCCTCCCTCCCCTCTCTCCTTCTCTCCCTCCTTTCCCCTCGCTCCTTCTCTCCCTCCTTTCCCCCTCTCCTTCTCTCCCTCCCTCTCCTCTCTTCCTCTCTCCTTCTCTCCCAACTTTCCCCCTCTCCCTCCCTCCCCTCTCTCCTTCTCTCCCTCCTTTCCCCTCGCTCCTTCTCTCCCTCCTTTCCCCCTCTCCTTCTCTCCCTCCCTCCCTCTCCTCCTCTCTCCTTCTCTCCCTCCTTTCCCCTCGCTCCTTCTCTCCCTCCTTTCACCCTCTCCTTCTCTCCCTCCCTCTTCTCTCTTCCTCTCTCCTTCTCTCCCAACTTTCCCCCTCTCCTTCTCTCCCTCCCTCCCTCGCCTCTCTCCTTCTCTCCCTCCTTTCCCCTCGCTCCTTCTCTCCCTCCTTTCCCCCTCTCATTCTCTCCCTCCCTCTCCTCTCTTCCTCTCTCCTTCTCTCCCAACTTTCCCCCTCTCCTTCTCTCCCTCTATTTCTAAACACAAAATAGAACACACACACACCAAAAACAAAATCTAGAGATTTATTCTCCTCCATTTCTTGCTTGAAAGTAGCATGTAATTATCACTGCTGTGTGTGTCTGACTAGACACACACATAGAAGCAGTGATAATCTGGCTTCTAACTCTCTCACACACAAAAATAACACTTACAGCCACAAAATGCCACTTATTTTTATGTAGTCTGAAGTCTGAATTAATGTCCTTCGCCATTGGCAAGCTCTCCTTTGCTATGCAAAAAGTGACAGCGTTCGTGATACTTTGCCACTTTTTGTCCCCTCTCTGGTACAATGTTCTCCTCTTAAATAAAGCAGGAATTGTTTGAGCTGCACTGGCCCCACTACCTGTCGCTTTCTCCGAAGCGCTGGTTCGACTTCCTGCTGTTGTCGACAATGATTTCGCTCTGAGGGCAGCGTGCTGGGCGGGGTGGTGCTGCTTAATGTGATGTCGCAGGTTGCTCGTGCTCGAATCAGATGTCTTAACCAAGACCTTGCAAACTGTACATCTATACACACCATTACTGACTGCATTGTTTTCAAAGTAGTCCCATACGGGGCTTCTTTTCCCCATGATGAGAAAGGTAAATTTTCAAACTACAATTTTCAGCGATGCGACTTTGTTACGACGCCACGACTCACGTCGAGTATACACAGTAAAGTGTGCGTGCGCATCGGATGTGCGCGCCCGTTAATTGTGCGCGCGCACCGAATGTACGCGCATTCCATGCTCTAGATCTAGGAGGTTGCAATGCCGGCGACAAGGTAAGCTGGAAAAGATCGCATTACACTGATAATACCAACAATATTGATATATTGCCAGGAACGATATTAAAAATATATCGATGTATATTTTTTAAATCGAATCTCTCGATATAACGTTTTTTTTAGAATCACCATATCGGCATACCGATCTGAAAATCATATCGGGTTTAATCGAAAAACCGATTAATCGCCGTTCCCTAGTGGGGACATTATTTTTCTTTAAGAACACATGAATGCTTGCATATGAACTTAGTACTTCAAGTCATAAATTTTACATCCCAGCTATTTTGAGTTAGTCAATAATAATGGAGCATATGGGCTGCAGGGTGGTTAGATGTTATGACCCTGAGGTAAAATAGGAAAGAGGAGGGAGGGAGGGAGGTAGGTCCAGCGTGTCTGGGTGTAGTGGCTGAAGGTACAGCCGCTGACGGTGGAAAGAGGATTTGGTTTACGTTTATACCCCAAAGTTCAGACACATGATGTTGAAATAAGAAGGTGTAGCCAGAGGCTATTCTATCTAATCATAGTTTACAATTATGATTGTACTGTATGCCTGAATTGATTCATCCAATCATCTTTCCACACCTGGGAGGTCCCAAGGTTACCAAGATTACCAAGGCAATCTCGGCAATTTATGAGTTCCCCTGATATCAAATGTGAAGAGTTCATTTTGTCAGTTAATTGTCCTTCTTTGACACATTCATGGCATAAAATCCTTTCAAGATCTAGTCCAAGCATCAAGAGTTCAATTAATCAGGACCACGTTAGGTTAATTGGATGCTACACTTTTCTGATCTTGTGAATGTTCACTTTTGGGTCTTCTTAGCTGATTGTAGAGTTTCTTGAACAAACACTATGTCCATTTCATTTACTCGAGATAGATGTTAGACACCATTCTTCCAACCGATTAGGAAGCTAAATATCAGTTGTAGTCAACTTCCACATTTATGTGTTGCCTCCCAAATCTGCTTCTTCTTGTCCAGCTGCTACTCCATATCCACTGATGTTCTGCTGGCTTGCTTGTCAGACATCAAGGGCTGGATGATCACAAATGTCCTGCAGTTAAATGTTGACAAGAGGGAAACCGTGCTTCTTGGCTCCCGTCAACAACTCTCCTGTAGTTCTGACCTCCTTGACTTCCCCAGCCTGCCTATAAGGCTTAGTTAACCTGTGCATAATTTAGGTGTCAGGTTTGAACCCACTCTTCCTAACCCATATCTGATCCCTGTCCAGGACGGCTTTCCTCTACCTCTATCACACTGCCTGTCTCCTCCGATTGTACCTCACACCCAACAAAACTGAAATTCTCATCCACACTTTTGTCACCCCTGCCTCAAGTACGCCATTGCCCTCCTCACTTGTCTCCCAAGTTGCATTATTCACAAAATCCCAACTAATTAAAACCCACCGTCCATATACTCACCCATTCAAAAATCTATACCCCCATCACACCAGTCCTCACCATGCTCCACTGACTTCCTATCACAGAACAGATCGACTTCAAGATCCTCACACTCATTGCTTTTGTTGTTTGTTGTTGTTGATTAATCCCCCACTTTTGCGCACCCTAACCCTCCCCCCCCCCATTTTCTTCCCTTCCTCCCTTTCTTTCCCCCTTTGTTTCCCCCTTTCTCCCCATTTTCTCCTGATTTTAAACCCCCCAACACCTTTCCCTCTATCTCCCCCATACCCTGCTTTCTCCCCCTTTTTCCTCCCTGACTTTACCCCACCTTTGCCCCCCTCTCCCCCCTTATCCTCTTTTCCCCCGTTCTCCCCTGGCCCCACGTCCACGACTGTTTGTGGGATACTGCTGTGTGCAATTTAGCTGCTGCGTTTCGCCCACAAATACACAGTCATTTTTTTGCTCTCCTTCCCCCTACCCTTACCCTGGCCGCTCCCTTTCCCCTCTTTTCCCCCTTTTCCCCCAAACCCCACTTCCACGACTGCTCGTGGGACACTGTTGTGCGCAATTTGGCTACTGCATTTCTCCCACAAATATACAATAAATTTTCCTACTTTCCTTCCCCCAACCACGACCCCTTCCCACCTGCTCTGGTCCCTACCTCTTTTCCCCCCTTTCTTCCCTCTTTTCTTCTCCCTACCCCGAACCCTCCCCCCCTGCTCTGGTCCCTACCTTGGGACGTTGTTGTATTCTGTAAAGCACTTTGAGACGTGGATAAGATGTGGAAAGCGCTATATAAATGTAAGGATTATTATTATTATTATTATTTATGAATCCTTCGATGCTCTGACACCTCCCTATCTATCCGACCTGCTTACTCCTCACCGCTGTCTCTAATTGGCTGGCTCTGGCCTCAATATCTCCATTTTGCTCCTTCTTTTCCCATTTTTAGATAATTCCTCTTCCGCCGGCCTTACGGTCAACTCTACCTTCACCCCACAGCGAGGCGTCAGGCTCCGTTAAGCTACTCTGAGTAAAGGGCAATATATAAATGCAAGTTGTGTGTTGTAATAAAATAAGACATAGAGAAGTGCAATGTTTGTTTAAAAGATGAAGCTTTTTTTATTTTACTGATTGCTGTGTATCTTGTTTTTCTGCAGAGACATGTGAAGCGGGTTTGTTTCTGCTGTTATCTCAACCTTACATTGGACGTTTTCACCTTTATAAACACTGAGGCTGGGCTTTGTCTCCTTTTGCTGTGGTAATATTTTAAATGTGTATTTATTATATCATAAAAGACAATATAAATGTTCTCCCAAATTATATGAAATCTTTCATTTGCTGAAAAGGTAACCTAATGCTTTCATCTGTAAAATCTGGATACATTGCTTTAAAATTTTAAAACCTGTCTACTATTTAATAATATTGATTTTCCTTGCGTTTCATGTACCACATCATTGAGCATTTCAAATCGCTTCACAAAATTGTATTATAAAGTACAACGACTGTGTAAGTGGCATGGCAACCAATTTTACAGTAATTCTTGTAAAGCACTTTATGGTGCCCTTTGGCCATGAACGGTGTTACAAGGTCATGAACGGTATTTACAAGGATAATTATTATTATTAGGAAATGCAAACAATAGTATTATTGTTTGCATAATAGTATTATTGTCTTTCTGCCATCCTTGCAGATAACATTAACTTTTAAATGCTTAATCACCACACCACCACCTACAGCACCCCCAACCCCACCCACAATTTGTCAGTCTGTTTTGGAAGTACTGTACACTGTTTTGGAGCTCCTGTAGCTCAGTGATTAAAGCACTCACCTTACAAGTACGAGACCTGTGTTTGAATCCAGGCAGGTCAGGGCGAAACATTGGGCAAGTTTCCTTACTCTGCAAGCCCAATAATAACCAGTGCAAAAAAAACACAATAATAAAAATCGGTTGTTTCAATCCATGACTGTTTGTGGTGACACTGCTGTGCGCAATTGGCTGCTGCGTTTCACCCACAAATATACAGTCAATTTACTTTACAATATATTCTGTGAACCGCTTTGAGACTTCGATAAGATGTGAAATGTGCTGCATAAAATGCAAGGATTATTATTATTGAGTACTCTATGTTACTCTAGTTCAAAGGTGTACGCTGTTATACTTGGAGAATGGACAGTTTGCTGGCCCCATATTTCAAGTATTTTTTGTTTACAAGTGCCAGTAAGTTAACATTTTTACTGTGATAATATTTCTGTAAGAAGTGGAGTGATGCAATCATGCAGTTGTTCATATATTTTGCTTCTGAAATGTGTAATGGTTGAACTATGCATGGACACAGGGCCGTACGCAGGATTTTATTTGGGGGGGTGCGAATTGCTAGTGATGGGACCAACAATGGCCGGCGGCTTGGGGGCTGCCCCCGAGGCCCCCTCGAGGTCTCCGACGTTTTACACAGTTTGAGGTCTTATTTAATCAATTCGGAAGATCCAATATGAACGGTAAATGTTTCATGTCCTTGGTGTTTAAGAGCATCATTATTTATTCAGTGTTTATATTTTCCCCGGTAGTCCGTGTCTAATTGGGAAGGTCGAATGTGTTCGCCGATAAAAGCAAACACGATTGTTGACTCGATGATGTAAGGAATGCGAACGATAAAGTAAATTACAATCCAATTAACACAGTACAATGACGAATGCTTGATAAATGTAGGCGTATAGAGAAAATGATCATAAACTACAGATTGACGGTAATTAATAAGTTGTTCTGCATTGTTATCCTAAGACTAAATTTCTTTCGGACTGTAATGAACAATAATGTAAGAGTAAAGTATGAATGATGTGCTCAGATATTCCAGCAAAGCAAATTTTATAAAAGACAAGAAAATATACAGAAACTGAAAATCAGTGTCAAACAGTTAATTCACACGTGTTACAAGCCTGTTATCAGCATTATCCTGAAAATATCGTTGAACTGTGAGCAATAGTGTAGTTAGTTTTTATTTATTTATTTAGAATCAAAATGAAAGGCATCAAGCAATACTGATCTGACGAAAAAATACTTGAAAAAATAAGGGAGGGGAAATTAATTCTTTAATAGCGTTCCATATTCGAGACGCCTCGGTCGCTTTGAAGCCAATACGTCAACCGCTCTACCAATATCGATTTCCATATTATAATGAATGTGCATTAACGCGAGTGCTGAAAGTCGCTCCTATACGGAGCAGAATGCTGGACACTTAGGCAAACCCAGGAGATTAGGTGACTCGTGAGGTATATACCAGGCTTCTAAGAGACGCCCTGAACGTTTACTGGCGACAGCATCTGACAAATAGTGAGCTATATGGTACACTACCACACTGGTATCACAGACATTACCGCAGAGGCGTCTTAGGTTTAGCGGACATAGCTGGAGAAGCCGGGAGGAAACTGTCCATAGTGCTACTATCCTATGGGAACCATTGCACGGTCACAGAACACGAGGTAGACCGACCCTAACCTACCTCGCTACATGAAATGCACGGATTATATTATTATTCAAAGAGAGAAAGAGTGACTTTCAGAGGAGGCACGTTGAAGAGATTTGTGTAGGAAGAGCTGTTGCTTTGCAGACTCGACTGCACCTGTCCTTTATATCCCGCTGGTGTGAGGCAGCAGTTCTGGGGACCTCAACTCTAACAGGTGCAGGTTAACAATCCTTTAAGTTATAGCCAATTACGTGACACTGCCCACAAACCCTGAAAAGAAATCTCAGTTGTCAATCAGTCAGATATGCAACCTCGACCTTGGGAATGTCTTCAGATTCAGAGGCACTGAGTAGGAGGGAAAGAAAGTTTCCCACAGGTGATAGAAGACAGCAGCATCACCTGTCCCATTGTTAGAGGCTCTGTTCTTTTGGTTGAGATGCTGAACCGAGGTCTGATCCGTCTGTTTAGATGGATGTGAAAAGATCCTCTGACACTACTCGAAAAGCGGAGGGAAGTCTCTCTCCTGTTGTCCTGGCCAACAAACGCCCCCAAATAAAATCGGTGACTCACTCCATCGGTGTTTGTGGGACAATCCTGGGCAAAAACTGGCCACTTTACAGTACGTTCTGTGAAGCGCTCTGAGCTGTCTCGACAATGTACTAAGGCACTATTATCAATTGCTAACATTATCAGATTAAAATACGATTTCAGCTTCCACAAAGTGGTGCTACCTTTTTATGTAGTGACTGTATACGGGATGATTTCCGATTGACACACCACGTGGAATAGGCGCTAAAGCATAGGCCTACGTCCATGAGTATTTTTTTTAAAGATAGGCATTCCCGTCCAGACACATATAACTTTTTTGTTGGGTTCTCAAAAGCTTTAAGTTCTCAGAAGCTTGTAAATATGTTGTCATTGTTTGCTAGCATTACAGTCACACCTCTCAAAACTTGAGTCATTTTTACTTACGGTGATCAGATGAAAAGATGATTTTAACTCCAGAATTGGTGCTACCTTTGTGGCTGTTTACGGGATGATTTCCAAACGAGGATTTGAGTCTTGGCGCCTATGTTTATCCAATCACGAGTCACAGACTCGCCGCGTCATGGACTCGTCTATCGACGCGGTATGTTTTGGGGAGACGCCGATTCTGGTGTGTGACTCGATAATTTTATATTAATACTAAATCATTCAAAGATGTGTGTTTATAATTTATACATAGTTTTGAAGAACTGATTGTTGCACAAATGTTCAATAAATTTACTTGGTATTTAAATTTGATAAAAAAATGCAATTCTCTACCCCGGAAAATGTGGACCTTTTATAATTTGGGGGGGTGCGTACGCACCCGTCGCACCCCCCCTGCGTACGGCCTTGGGACACATCTGAAATGGCTGTTCAACGGTGCATCAACGTTTTTGTGCTGGATCAACTAGAACAGCAGGGCACAAATAAGGTTTGATGGGAATGATTGTAAAACCATGTTGGGTTCACAAAGTGTTTGTGGTCACTGTGACAAAAAAGGGGGGCTAGAGACAGTGCAGACAAGGTGTTGAGGATGATTTTCAGTGTTAGAGGAATTAACTTGGAGCACCAAAACGACAAACTAAGACTCTTCAATCTTGGACAAGGCATTTTGGAGGGATCTTATGGAACTGTATAAGATTTCAAACAAGATTGAAAGGTAAACCCAGAAAAATGTTTTCAGATGCACCAAGGCAGCAGAACAAGAGGTAGACAAGTTTAGAGTTGCAAAGGGTAATTTCAGGATGGAGACTAGGTTGGTATTTCTTATCTCAGTGGGTAATCAAAGAATAACCAAAGCGTTTTCTCCCATCAAAACTATAATTATGATCCTCTGTCAGAACTACCATGTGGAAACCTGCCATGGACGTGCTGTGGTATGAATGGAAATCAATCCAGAATTAGTTTAATCAAAATGTTTATCTAAAATTTTGTAGTTGATCTCTGGAACTTTAGAGTTTTTAGAAAGTGATTTCACAGCAGCTGTTTAAGTGTAGGGAAGACCAATTTTTTGCTTCCTAGGCTGGATGCCCTATTTGAATAGTGACTGTATTTTTGTATTTCCTATTTATGGATTATGGGAGGAGCAGGTAGATCAGGTGATATGGAGGGAGCGGGGAATATGGCACGTGGATGAAACCAGTTGGACTAACCTGGTTTAGACTAACATGAGGAAAAATTCACTCGTTGGCAGATATTTAACAATAGCTGGAGGCTGTTTGGTACTAACCAGCAGGTGTTTGACTCTGGCCACCTGAAGTTCAGTATTGGCTAGAGGGTGTTTACATCGAGTAGAAGGTGTTAGTCATTGGTTAGAGTGAGTTTGATGTGGTTTATGGGAATTTAGCACTGGCTAGTGAGTGTTTGGCACTGGTCAGTTTTACAACAACATTGGAAGGATGTCGCAAGAACCTGGACAATCCCTGGACCCAAGATAGGGGTTGGGATTGGGGAGGGTGGAGAGTAGAGGTGGCAAGGAAGGTGACTGAGGCATGGTCAAATAGGAGGGTCTTGAGATGGGTCTTGAAGGAGGCTAGGAAGAGGGCAAGGCAGAGAGACTGCGGGATGGAGTGGGCAGATTGATAGAACAACGACAAAATTACAATTATAGAGTGCCTTTCATGTCAGGAGGACGTCCCAAGTCACGGGACAGTCAGGGGTTGGGACCCAAGCATGGGGGAGGGGCAGGGTAGGCGGGATGGGAGGGAGAGAGGTGGGAGGGCACGATCAAAAAGGGTGGTCTTAAGACCGGCATTGAAGGAAGAAAGGGAGGAAGCAAGGCGAAGGGACTGTGGGGTGGAGCTCCAGCGTGTGGCAGCAGAATAGGGGGCTGTCAAGGCTATAATGATAGGGGGAGTCACAGACGTAGGAGAGAGCATGGCCATGGAGGGCTTTCAAGATGGGTACCAGGATTTTGAACTGTGTCCAATGTATGATGGGAAGCCATTGGAGTTGGGTGATGATGGGGGTGATAGGGAGCCTGGTGCAGGAGAGGACACGGTTTGCAGAGTTCTGGATGATCTGAAGTCTACGGAGGGAATAGTTGGGGAGGCAAGCAGGGAGTTTGCATAGTCGAGCCTGGGTGTTATGATTGCGTGCATGAGTGACTTGGCAGCCTATAAGTGTGAGACAGCAGAGCCGGGTGATGTCGCGTGTGTGGGGAAAGGCAGAGGTTGGAGATGGTAGTTTGAGAGCAGGGATAGTTCCAGAATTTTTTAAGGATAGGAGTGATGAAGGCCATTTTTATAGAGGTGGGAACTGTGCCAGTGGACAGAGAGAGGTTTATGAGTTCAGTTTGTGTCTGTCTGTGTTCAGGTTTTTTTTTAAATGAGTGACTTTTTCAAATAAACAAAATTAAAATGTGTGTCCTCCTTTAAAATTTAAAATGTGTGTCCTCCTGTTCCTGTTTGAATGTGCCTTTGGTCACTTTTTCCCCCAGCCCCTAGCTTGGCCCCAGGCTCCGCTTTGTGAAGCACTCTGAGACGCCATCTGGTGTGGAGGGCGCTCTAGAAATCCAAGTTATTATTGTTGAGTTTGAGGGTGTTTGTTTGTGTGTCTGCGTGTGTGGTGTATGCAGAAATTGACACTTACTTCACAATAAAATTGGTCCGAATGAAGAAAATGATTTGTTCATCTGATGTCTCTAATGTCTCCACATCACTGAATCAAGCTGCTTTTTAAATGAGTCAATTGTACCAGCCTCTACCAGCCCTCCTAGGGACTTATTTGATGGCTTTTTCAAATAGTTGGCATAGACACGATGGGCCAAATAATTCCATTCTGTGCTGTAAATCAATCAATCAAAACACATTTATATAGAACCTTTCACGCCGAGAGGACGTCCCAAGGTACTGTACAGTTAATCAAGAGCAGGGGGGAGGGGTCGGGGCAGGATGAAGGAGAATAGGACAATTGACTGTATATTTGTGGGCAAATCATAAATTCTATGATTCTGTGAAGGAATATGCTCCTGTCTGAAATCAGAAGCTTAGAGGCACAAAGTTCAACTCAGGACCTTTGCTTTATAATAATCCTTGCATTGGATATAATGCCTTATCACATCTTCTAGACATCTCAAAGTACTTCACAGGATATACTGTAAAGTGAATTGACTGTACATTTTGAGAGAGCGATTCGCAGCAGCCAATTGCGCACAGCCGTGTCCCACAAACAGTTGTGGATTGAGTGACCAAATTATTATTTTTAAGTGATTATTAACCCCGGGAAAAGTGATACACCAATTGACTAACAACAGCGACTACTTTGATTTATATAGTGCCCTTCATGCCGGACGGCGTCTCACAACCAGATTCCTACTTACTGCTAGGTAAACAGTGTGGAGTAAGGAAACATGCCCAACATTTCACCTTGCCCTGGGATCAAACCAAGGTTTTCAAGCTTAAGGAGGCAAATGCTTCAACCAACCTCTGAGCTACAGAAATCCACATTGAAGCTTTGCAGTCTCATTTATGTAATGTAATGCGCTCCAAGGTAGAAACTAGTGCCAGCAAAGACACAATAGGCTGAACAGCCTCCTATTGTGATTGTTAAATTGATTGCACATGAGTTTGAAAGGTAATGTTTCAGCAAGCAGGCTCTACGTATGACACCAGCCAAATGTAAATACCGTGAAGTTAACAATAATTTATTGTGAAACTATCACACCAGGTGTTGAGAAATCTGTAATATATTGTAAACTGAGATCCCAGGAAAACAGATAACAATAATAATAATCCTTGTATTTGATATAGTGCTTTGCACGTCTTCTAGATGTCTCATAGCGCTTCACAGAATATACTGTAAAGTGAATTGACTATATTTTTGTGGGCGAAAAGTGGCAGCCAATTGCACACAGCAGTGTCCCACAAACAGTTGAGTGACCAAATTATTTTTTTGGGGGAAAGATGATAAACATGCGTGTGGAGTCAGGAAACTTGCCCAAGGATAGATGGACTATTTTTGGGATTAGAATTGTGTGGAAATATCACAATTTTCATATGTATATGTCAAAAGATTACACAAATGAGTTATTGATGATCAGAACACTAAGCCTGTTTCATATCCTTTGCCCAATGTGCCCCAAATTTGTTGGACAAAATTTCAACTATTCTGTCCCTGCTCTCTGAAATTCCAACCTGGAGTCCCTCCGCTTCTCCCCACCCAACCTTTAAAGTCCTTCTTAGGCCTATGTTTTTGGCTGTGCTTTGAGTTACATTCTGTGCACTGCCCTTCAACTTGTGGTCCCTCTGGAACTCCATCCTGGAGCCCCTCTGTCTTGTCCCCTCCCTTACATCCTTAAGGCCTGTCTCAAGAACTTTCTTTTCAGCTGTGCCTTAGGTCATTTCTCTCTTCCACCCACCTTGCCCTTCACCCGTCTGTTCCCAACTTGCAATTTGAATACAAACCGCTCATTATCCAACCCCTTGGGACTTCCTCCTGGTATGAAAGACTCTATATTAATGTAATTTGTTATGGTTTGTTGTCCGTGGGTTGTTTTCATCACATATTTGAAGCATACTTTAAGATGCCTTTATGTTGTAAAAAAAGCTACAAATGCAAAATTAGAGTTGTTCTTTATTGTTGTAAGAACTGGTAAAGGAGGATTCTATCCCAAATTTACCAGCACCAATCTGATCTCCAGGAGGCAGTCACCAAGCTCATGTATGTCCCAACAGTTGGTTTCAACATAAACTGATACCAAGGTCAATAATCTTTGACCCTTGCAATTGAAGCAGTTGGAGAAATCAATGATTCTTTCACTGTGATCTTGATGACTATGTCATGATGGGTGGTGTAAACTGACTTGCTGTGCAATTGAAAACTTCAAGGTAGCATATTTAAAGATTGGAACCATTGTTATCATTTGTGGCGGAACTGTGGCCTGGCACATTTGGTAGTGCTCTCACCTCTTAATTCAAGCCCCACATTGGGACTCTAGGTTGACAATGCAGTGCTGTGGGAATGCTACAATGATGGAGGTGGCTTCATCTGGATGAGTTATTAAAGCACACTCCTGTCAATCTGACCGTTCAGATTGAAAGTAAATATCCCATGGCATTATTTGAAAAGAGAAGGTAGTTTCCCCGGTGTCCTATCCAAGAAATCGATGAAATAAAATTGGTTATTTATTTAGTGACTCTTTGTGGGACATTGCTGTGTGTGCAAATTGGCTACCACTTTTGCCTTCAAAATACAGTCACATTGCATTCTGCTGTGTGATGTGATTACATTATACTAGTAGGACAATCAAAATGTCCTGCTAGGGTGTGGAAGGTGTTATATCAAAAGCAAGGATTGTTGTCTTCTTAGGTCACATAGCAAAACCAGGAAATGAGTCCCGCATGTTCAGACCTTACTTATCGCGCTCAAGATACAACTTTGAGAAAACTTATAATCTCATCAATTCTTAGCTTTCAAGCCATTTTGTCTTAAAATTGAAAATTGTCCCAAACTGTGAAAACTGGTTTCCAAATAATCTGTTTACTCCTTTGATCAGAGGTATTCTAAAATGGAACCAAAAAAAGTACGTAGTATTTTCTAAAAAAATAAATATTTTTTAGATCTTTATTTTTAGTGGGAGAATGGGGTTTCTCCAAGACTGTTTGTGAGACACTGCTATGTGCAATTGGCTGCCGTGTTTCTCCCAGAAAGTATGCAGTCAATTCACTCTACGGTATATTCTGTAAAGCTCTTTGAGTTGTCTCAATTATGAGATAAGGTGCTATATTAAATACAAGGATTATTACTGTTATACAGGAGAACCTCCCCTCATATATCGGGGTACACTTAGAAGGTAGGTGACCATTTATAAGCGAACGCACTATATAACATGGAGCCTTTTAGCATGTGCAGTACCTGTCAAAGGGGGTGAATTGGTGACATAGATGTTTTCTTTTGTGTGGGAAGCTCACGGAAAGCAAAATTGCTCTCTCACACAACCCTTTATAACATGTGTGGAATTTTATGGGATTCTGCTGTAAAGGTAAACCTCTATTTAGGATGGGGTTGCATTCCTGAAAAACTGTAGCTATATCGAAACATCCTAAATTGAAACGCGATTTCCCATGTGATCCCATTACATAATCAGAGATGGGTTCTTTTCATAAAATTTTCAGACTTTAAACCCACCAAATAACACACAAAACCACACAACATAACACACAAAACACACAAATTAACACACATAGGCAAGAAGGGGTACTTGGGGGTAACTGTACAGTATTGTACTTTAATACTGGCAAACTTTAATACTGGCAGTGTGACAGAGGCAGTGGCACTTGCAGCTTCCCCACTCATCTTGATGTTGTGGAGCCCATAGCATCTTTTAAACCTTTCAAGCCACCCTCTGCTAGCACTGAAAGATTGTGCTGTTGAGCCTTCTCCTTCCTGATCATTTAACTCCCTAAACAATGATTTTGCCTTCTCTTGAATAACCAGGTGTTGAGTAGTATATTACGCTGGTTCTGATCCTCAATCCAGACACTCACCTCTTTCCATGTTTTCCATCACATCACTCCTATGTTTTGCTAATCTGTTTGCACCTGTAGCTGTAACACACCTTGAACTTGCCAGTAGGGTCCGTCGATATGGAAATTTTCCGATTTAGATATATCGATGGGCTCATATCGAGATATACCGAAATATCGATATTTTGGGGTTTTTCATACTGCGTATGCGCTCACGGCGCGCGCATACCGAGTGCGCGCGCATTCGGAGTGCGTGCGCATTCCGGGTGCGTGCGCATTCGGGGTGCGCACGCATTCGGGGCCTATCTCCTCAGGAGGTAAATATCTTTCTCTCTCTGTGTCTCTCACTCTCTCCATCTCTGTGTTTTTCTGTCTGTGTGTCTCTCTCACATCACCCACATCTCTATCTGAATATTATCACATCCACCCCGTCTCTCCCCCACACCCTCCCCCCCCCCCGGCGTCTCTTTCCCCCCTCACCCCCCCCCAGCCGTCTCTCTCCCCCCCCACCAGCCATCTCTCTCCCCCCCCACGCCCCCCAGCCGTCTCTTCCCCCTCCCCCCCAGCCGTCTCACCCCCCACCCCCCCAGCCGTCTCTCTCACCCCCCACCCCTTGCATACCTGTATATTGTATTTGAGGACTATGCACCTGGGTCTGTGCATTGTGTATAGAAATGAGCATTCTGGGTCTTGTAGTTTAGTGTGCGGCATTCCGATTTTTCACCTCGATATATCGATTTTTCGATATATCAATATTTTTTAAATGCCTATATCGGCGTATCGATATGAAAATCATATCGGGTTTTAGCGATATATTGATATATTGCCGGACCCTACTTGCCAGTATATTGTTCTTATTGGTGTCGCTTCAAAATCAGCTGGCTTTTAAACAATGACGTGACGACATGCTATTGGCCAGTTCAAATGCTTGGATATCAGGTGCGAGTGCGATTTACCCGCGAATACACTATGGACTGTGCATATGGACAATAAGGACGCGCGAAATGCGATTGCAATATTCAAAATATGTACTGCGCATGTGCAAA
Organism: Hydrolagus colliei; assembly: GCA_035084275.1. Classification (NCBI taxonomy): domain Eukaryota; kingdom Metazoa; phylum Chordata; class Chondrichthyes; order Chimaeriformes; family Chimaeridae; genus Hydrolagus; species Hydrolagus colliei. The sequence continues at coordinate 21,010,850 of CM068742.1, read as the reverse complement.
AAAAAGATTGGGTCCTTAAAACTAATCCAAGTGTCTTATATCGATCAAAAGGTGTTAAAAAATGATGGTCCTTCAATCAAAACGTCCTAAATAGAAGCATCCTAAATAGAGGCTTACCTGTATTCATATTCATATTCAATGTATATTTTGTCTTATTATTTTTCTTTTTGCATTTCACAGCAGTTTTAGTGTATGTCTGCCCAAAGTGGATGGTGATAAAACTGTCAACTCCTTTCAAAAGCATATTGCGATAAAAGAAATGAAGGCTACGTTGTCGAAGATAAATGTTAGTATTGACATTTTGTTTACTAAATAACTCACATTTTTTGTCGGAGGCAGTAAACAAGTACAATATAAGTAAGTACAGTTTAATATCTAGGCATTTGCCTACAAAAATACACAGTCAATGCACTTTACAGTGAATCCTGTAAAGCCTTTGGAGGTGTCCTCGTGATGTGAAAGGCATTATATCAAATGTAACGATTATTATAAGATACAAAACATCATTCTAGCAAGAGAATTGCTGATGTTGAAATAATATCTAGTGGCGCAGTGGGACAATTGAGGAAGAACACATTTCATGGACGTTCACTTTATGCGGCTTTCTTTGTTTAAAATAGGCTTTAAGATAGACCCGATAAATCTTAGCAGCTGTTTGATTGTGAAAAGGCAATTGATACAGTGGAGGGTTAAGATATCACTGACACACATTCACCAACCCCAGATTGTTATTGTGATCACTACCCTTAGTATCAGACTATTTATCTCACACACAACCTACGTGGAGTCCTATAACTCAGTTGCAAGCGTGAGACCTGGGTTAAAGACACAACAGGGCGAAATCTTAGGCAAGTTTCCTTACTCCACACGCCTGATAATAATCCCTCGGAAAAAACAAACCAATAATAAGTTGATCATTTCAATCCACGATTGTTTGTGGGACCTGCTGTGTGCAATTGGCTGCCGCGTTTCACCCACAAATATATACAGTCAATTCACTTTATAGCATAATCGGTGAAGCACTTTGAGACATCTGGAAGATATGAAAAGTGCTATGCCAAATACAAGGATTATTATTATTAGTCATCCTAATAATTAGCATTGCCATGAAGTCAACCATGGTTTAATAAGCTAACAGTTTATCAATGCAACACAACAACAATTTGTTCTTATATAGCACACTCCAGGCAGGGTAGTGTCTCAGTTTAACACGGTACCAAGAAGTACATTGGAACCTCAATTACCCTCTGTATTAATGAACCAACCTTCCCACCACTCTTAACAGGTAATTGAGACCATAGGCAGTGGAAGCTTTTTATGGTTGTATAAAGTCGTGCAATATCCTCGCATTTAAAAAATAATCCTTTTATATTACGCCTTAGCATGTCATCAAGCCATCACAAAACGATTCACATGGTATAATGGAAAGTTGTATTTTGCCAGCGGAATATCAATCTAGTAGATTGTGTGAAAGACAAAATGAATGTGGCACATAAGTAATCAGTAATTCTTGAAATGTTATGTTATTTTGCTTTCTGTAGTTTGATACTGTTAATCTGAAAATGGACTGTTCTGAGATCAAATTAGTAAGGGTATTTATAGCGATGGATGACATAAGGTTGTTTAAAGAGAGACAAAGTCTAAAGGGAGCATGCTTTGTTCAAACTATTTGTGCACAATATAGATACAGAATATCTTTCAAAAACCTTCCATTTTAAGCATCCTATTATAAATGCTTTGGTAGTGGGTTTAAATATATGTTTAATCTCTACATAGAATGGAGTGCACTAACTTTATGCAGGTGAAAAACATTTGGGTATTATGTCCCTTGGTTTGAATAAATCTCTCTATAAGGAGCTACAGAGCTGTCAATGTGAGAAAGCTGAAAGAATATCAGTAGAGCTCATTATTAACCTCTGTTAAGGAGAGCAAATTTGCATTGGGTTAATGAATCCAGGCGTAGCTATAACCATTCCTCCATGCTCAATACTGAGCAAACAAAACATTTAATAATAATCTACAGAACACATTTTTTAGGCGTGTAAACCCTGGAATTCCAACTTGCCTGTATGACAATTCCTTGTTTCGCCCATACGTTACACATTCAAGCCACCTTTACAGTATATTCTGTGAAGTGCTTTGAGATAATAAAAGCCATATCTGAAATAATGAGTTACAGGCTAACATTGGGTGGAATTTTGGTTCTATTATTTTTGATAAGAGATACTGATGGTGAAAATGTTAACAAATTTATGTATGTTCAAGTGATGAATAATCAAGTGGTGTATAATCCAAAACATGCATTAGATACGCTGGTAAAAATAATTTTATCAAATCCGTATTTATTTTATAAACACATTTTTTATTTCGGCAGACTTTGAACATTCCGGGCAGCATAAGTGTAAGTATTAGATATAGAGTGCCTCAGTGTTCTCAACTGTTAATACAGAATACAATAGGGTTCTCAATCATAGATTCTCCAATTACACTATAATGAGGATCAGCTTGGCACAAATGGAAGCACTCTCACATCTGATTCAGACTCATGTGGAAGTTTGAACTCAAGTCTAGCAATGCAGTGGTGAAAATGTGTTGCCATCAGAGGGGCCATTTTTCAGATGAGGAGTTAAACTAAGATCCTATCTGCCAATCTGATCCTATCTGTTCAGATCAGATCCTATCTGTTCAGGTGCATGTTAAAGATCCTCCAGATGCTTGCGTGCGTGCATCTGTCTGTTTGTCTGTCTGTCTGAGGAGGGAACTGAAGGCTAGATAGAGTCCCTTTTTTGTTAAGAGATATCCACAGCCAGGCACTGTAATTAAAATCTCAAGCTACTTACCTTCGGAGCAGGACTCAAAATCACTTAAACTGAAGCTCACTACAATTTTCTCAGTCAGTTTAGTGCAAGAACTAAATCAAATCAATACAGATCCAGTTTAGCCACATTCGTTCTATTATTATTATCTTTATTATTTGTAAAAGAGTACCAATCTCTCAGTTTGAGTTGTTTATCCCCTCTCACTGTCACCGCAACTCCTCCCCATCTGTTCCTCTATCTTTAGAAGCTCACAAACATTTAAAAAATCCCACTGGAACAAAAGTTGAATGATTTGAAGCTAGAATCATAAAATGAGGGCACGATAGGAGGCTGTTTGGTGACTTTCCTGGTTCTTTGAAAAGAGCTTTCCAAATCAATCCCATTCCCCACCGCTTTTCCAAAGTCATGCAAACTTGTCCTGCCAAAATAATTATCAAGTTCTCTCTTAAAAGTTGTTATTGAATAGGTTCCACCACCCTTTCATGCAATGCATTCCAAATCTGAACAATTCGCAATGTGAAAACATTTCTTATCCGCTCCCCTCTGTTTCTTTTAACAGCTATTTTAAATCGGTGTCCTCCAGTTACTGACCCGCTCACCAGTGGAAATAGTTTCTCCTTGTTCACCCTATCAAATCGCCTTATAATTTTGAAAACTTTTATTAAGTCTCCTCTTAATTTTCTCTGCTCCAAGGGGATTAAATCTAACATCTCTAGCCTCTTCTGATAACTGAAGTTCCTCATTCCTGATACCATCCTGATGAATCTCCTTTGCACCCACTCCAATGCCTTGACATCCTTCCTAAAGTTTTCCCAGAACTGAACACAGCATCCTATTCAAGGCCTAACCAGTGTTTTATAAAGGTTCATCATAACTGACGTTTGTATTCGATGCCCCTATTTGTAAAGCCTAGTCTACTCTCCATCCCCCTGCCCCTACCCCAACACTTCCACCCCTGCTTGGGGCCCGACCTAACTGTTCAGCGCCTTAGGACGTCCTCCCGATGTGAAAGGCGCTCTATAAATATAAGTTTGTTATTGTTGTTTGTTGTCGTTGTATGCTTTTTTAACTGCTTTATCTACCTGTACTGCCACCTTCAAAGATTTACTTATTTAAACCCCCAGGTCTCTCTGTTCCTTCAATCCTTTTAAGATTGTACCATCTAGCTTTTATTGCCTCTCCTCTTTCTTCCTCCCAAAATACATCACTTTTATCCACATTAAACTTAATCTACCACATTTCTGCCCATGTTACTGGTCTGTCTATATCCTCTTGCTGTCTACTACTATCCTCCTCAGTGTTTACTAATTTTCCTAACTTAGTGCAAACATGGAAATTATGTAGATCTAAAACAGCAGTGGTTCCAATACCGGCCCCTGGGGGAACACCACTGCACACTTCCCTCCAATCAGAAAAACAACTATTTATAATTCTTCTTGAAAGGGAGACTGACAACATTTGTGGTGTGATCAGTGTTTGACAACAACAATAATAATAAAATTACATTTATAGAGCACCTTTTACGCCAGGAGGATGACCTAAGGACTGAACAGTAAGGGGTCGGGACGCGAGCATGGTGGAGGGATAGCGTATGGGGAGGGGAGAGAGAGAGGTGGGAGGGCGACAGAAGGCACGATCGAAAAGGAGAGTCTTGAGGCTGACTTTGAAGGAGGCAAGGGACTAAATGAGGCGAAGGGACTGTAGGATGGAGTTCCAGAGTGTGGAGTCAGAGAGGCTGAAAGCCTGGCTGCCAATGGTTGGGCATGAGACATAGAGCAGGCTGGAGCTCGTTGAACAGAGTAGGTGGGGAGGTTGGTAGGGAGTCAGCAGGTCAGTGACATAGGATGAAGCAAGGCTGTGGATGGTTTCGAAAGTGAAGACGAGGATCTTGAATTTGATCCTCTTGGGGATGGGGAGCCAATGGAGCCGGGTGAGGGTAGGAGTGATGGTGTCGCGGAGCCTAGTGCGGGAGAGGAACAAGCTGCCGAATTTGATAATCTGCAGCTTGTGAAGGAAAGAGCTGGGAAGGCCGACAAGGAGTAATGGGTTGCAGCAGGTTTAATAGCGCAATATCTAGAATGATTTTGTATCTTTAAAATTCTCTAAAACTGCGTTTCTTTTCTTTCAGGATTTAACTTTGTACACCCCTGAAAACGTACCTGTAAGTGATAGATACCATTACATCTCAACTTTCTATACTCCGCAGCACTGGATTAGAGATGGGGAAATTCAGACAGGGGCCACTGCTCGAAGGTGGGCACCTGTGGACATTGCTAGAGGATCAGACATAAAGACCTATGGTCAGATAATTTCCAGCACTCTCTGTCAAAAAGTTTATACAACAACAAAAAAAATTACATTTGTATATAACCTTTCATGGTTGGGTGGATGTCCCAAGGTGCTGGACCATCAGTTTCTCAGACCCGAGCTGGGGGTCAGGATCAGGAAAGGTGGAGGGCAGGGGGTCAAAGATGATCGAAGGCACGGTCCAAGAGGAATCTTGAGATGGGTCTTGAGGGAGGCAAAGGAGGAGGCAAGACAGAGGGATTGCTGGAAGGTTTACACAAGATCACAAGATTATTTTGGATGAATAAGGTCCTTTGTTCCATTGATCTCATCGTTTCACAACTAATAATCCTTGCACATAAGCATCAATCTATTTTTTTTAAACAACTCCACTGACCTGGCCTCAACCACCTATTGTGGTTGCAGTCATCAATCAGAATAAAGAAAAACTTTCTATGTGTGTATCTGTCCTGAAATTGCCCTTTGAAGCTGAAATCCTAAAGGTTTGACAGTACCATCTATGTTGGTGCTAAGTTGTCAAATTGCTGCTAGTATTGCTTCCTGCACATTGAGTACACAGGAAGTCACATTAGTGGCACTTCCTGAGCATAACAATGGAGCACAATATGCAGGAAGTGATATCAGTGACATTTTGTGCAAGTAGTGCCCATGCATGAAAGTGGCAAACAGCAGCGAACTGACACGTCAGAAAGGGTAGATTTTTTAGCATGAGAAGATCAGTGCAAGAAACCGAGTGCACACTGCTCTTCTGGTAGAGTGTGGGTTTGCAGTGGAGCACACACTTGTGAAACCACTCTCAACTGCAAGATAACAGAGTCAAATTCTATTATGAAAATAAACCAATTGCTGTATTGTTGGCTGGAACGAGTCTTAGTATTATCAAATACTTGTGCATTTTAGAAATAATTCTGGTACCAGCAGTTTTCTGAAGCTGATGTGTAGCACATGCCAAACAATTCCCCCCACCCCCCCACCCCTGCCGCACGCAGAGTTCAAGCTTGCAGGGTATTCGCCCAATCCTCTGGAGTCCTGACTACTTATTCCTTTCCTTGTCTCCTTCTAGACCTCTGCAAACCCTGTTCAGTATCTTGGGATGTCCTACCACTGTGAAATCTATACCAGATGCTATATAAATATAAATTTGTATTTCATTGTACAGTAAAAGCCTGATCTGGGCTATATCCAGCACCTGATCAACCATAACTTCCGTATAACTGGTATTGCAAAAAAAATGTCCGCATTTGATTAATCGGAATTTATCCGGAAAAATGCATTTGAAAAAAAACAATTTTTTTGCTTTTTTTTTTCGTTTCTGGACGAATATCCGGCAGGCGCTTTAATCAACATTGGCCAGGTCCCGAGGGTCTAGGATAAACAGGCTTTTATTGTATTATATTCTGGAAGGATGAGATGCAATGCGCGAAAGGTCCTTCTTCATACAAATCTCTCTCTGTGATATGGTGCCCTGCATCCTCAGACAATTTTGGAATCAATGCATGCATAGACGTTTGTGTAGTTCCGATTCCCAGGCAAACATATGGTGTATCTTGTCACTGTGGAGGATGTGGAGCCACAAAGTGGAGTGATGGCGGACAGGTAGAGTTATAAAGGCTGGGATCATCCAGAATTCTGCATCCAGTGTCCTCTCCCACTCTAGGCTCCATGATCCTATTCACCCCCATCCTCTCCCATTTCCATTGGCTTCCCATCACAGAGGATACATTTCAAGATCCTGTTCCTCACCTGGAAAGCCCTCCATGGTCTCATTTCCCCCTACCACCTGCTCACTCATTCCGCTCAGCAGGTTCCTGCTACTTTAGTCACTCTGCTCCACCCTCTGGACTACCTACCATCCCTCCACCTGCCCTAACCCCTGCTTCCTTCAAGACCCACCTCAAGGCCCTCCTCTTTGGCTATGCTTTTGATCAACCTCCTTCCCCCCTCTTTCCCCCCCTTCTTCCCCAATCCTGAACCCCCCCCCCCCCCCCTTCTTCCCAAATCCTGAACCCCCCCTCCCCCCCCCACCAGCTCATGTCTGAAATACTGTCTGTTCAATTTCTTGGTACATCCACCCGAACTGAAAGGGATTCTACAAATGTAATTTATTTGTTGTTGTTTCCTGATCAGCAAAATCAGACTCAAGTTGAAATGTCAGCCTATGTACAAGGAGAAGAAAATCCAACCCTTAAGACTTGCAGGCAATGGGGATATTTCACCTTTTCAATTAGAATTGATTGAGTAAAACAGAATCTGCTTTTTCTTTTTCAGAATAAGTGCTTTGACACTGCCCTTCTGTGCTTCATTAAAGAAATGAAAACTTTAGAATTTGAGATGGACCTCTTCCAGAAAGAGCAAAGCACAGAACTAACATATATCAAAAGAATGAAAACTTATCAGAGAATTCTTCATGAGGTAAGATGTAAAAGCATCATTGTGAAAATTAATAGTAAGAATAATCCTTACATTTGGTATAGAGCCTCTCATGCCAAACATGTCACAGGCTTCACTGTAAAGTGAAGTGACCTTGGTTTGTAGGCGAAAAGCAAAATGTACTGTAAACTAGATTGATCGCATATTTTGTGGGCAAAACTTGGCAGCATAGTAATTTTGTCGCAAACAGCTGTGGATTGAGTGACCAAATTCTTCTTCTTATATTTGAAGCTACCAATGCTATAAATCTGGCAATATCTCGGTGGCTGTTGAAATACTGAAAGGTTCTGGCCTTGTTTTTTTCCTGCTAGTACTCTTCGATAGTTCTCTATCTTTTGGTAACACAAATTCAACAGCAGCCAATAATGGAACCGGTATGCGATTTCCTTCTGTCTAGCTAAACGCAAGATAGAGAAGCAATTAAAAAGGAAAGATCAAAGCTGTTGTGTAACAGCACTTTGCAATGTTAAAACATTTTAAAGCACTTTACAGTTTATTTCTGTCAAGTATATTGACTCTATTAGTAGGCAATTTCATTTCTGAGCTCCCATGAGCTGTGCACTTAGGCACTATTATTTGAAAAGGAAGTATATATGGTCAACGTACTGCTATTAGTTAGCTATTTCCATTTAGGCATTATTTGATATCATCCCTCTGGTTTCATTTTGTATAATCAACCCTTTATTTTTGGGAGAATGACACATGATGAATGCAAGACATATGAAATAAATAAGCATGGCTGGTAGTGTCTGTATTATGTGATCTGCTCTCATATTTCCTCATTTGAAAGATGGCACCTAAGGCATTCTCTGAATTGCAAAGGGCTCTATTCACTTGTGCAGGGCTTATATAGTCAAACAGATCTTCTACTGAGATGACTGCCCCCATTAAATAATTCTAAACTATACTTCTATACAAGCAAATATCTAATAACATCTCAAAGGGCATAATGAGGTACTGTGGAGAGTAAGGTCTTGTTAGTTCAACAGCTTATCTGGACCAACAAATCCACAAACGACAATGAGTCTAGCAGCAAATTTCTCTGTGTTTTGTAAATTTGAGATAAGCAAGAAAGAGCTGGAAAAGTGTTGAGACCCTCAGCAACACTTTTCCAGCTCTTTCCTGCACAAACTGCAGACTATCCAGAATTCTTCAGCACCAGGGGAGCACACATTGCCTGAGGTGCCATCTTTCAAATGAGGAAATAAATCAGGACCCCCCATCTGCTTGTTTTTCCAATGGGCATTAAAGATACCCTAACATTACAAGAATAGGGAAGGGCATTTCTCCCAGTGTCCTGACAAATGATTCTCTGGATTAATTGGTCATTTACCTCATGGCTGTTTCTGGAACTTTATTTCACCTAAAACAACTACCACATTTGCTAACAAAAGTCACTGCAAGTGTAACTCCTTTTCGGGTGTTCGGACCAACCAGGTGATAAAAATATGCAAGTTCTTTCTCTTTCAATATCACTCATGCCAGGTTTGGCTCAGTAAAATACCTTTTAACAAGCTTTCTGTGCAAAGCTGTACGGTTTCCCTCCTTATTTACAAATAGGGAGACTGTGATGAGTGCACAGCATGGACGATGAGATATATTGCATTGAACTGCCTGGATTGCATCAGAGTTCATCAAACTTGTTACACACTTCCATTTCTGCTAAAATCTATGAACACCGGAATGTCAAAGTCACTCTTTCCACACACCTAATAATAATCCCTCCAAAAAAACAAATAATAATAAAATTGGTTGTTTCAATCCACGACTGTTTGTGGGACATTGCTGTGTGCAATTGGCTGACATATTTTGCACACAAACATACACTTTACAGTATATTCTATGAAGTGCTTTGAGATGCCTAGAAAATGTGAAAATTGCTATATCAAATGCAAGGATTTAAAAAAATATATATTTTGTTGTCAAATTATTTTCCAAAACAAATGTGGGAAAGAATGTCCAGCCCATGAACATACTTGGAGTCCAGTAGATCAGTGGTTAGAGCAACAACAACAACAATTTACATTTATATAGCACCTTTCACGTCGGGAGGACGTCCCAAGGCGCTTGCAAGCTAGAGACTTGGGTTCGATTCCAGGCAGGGCAAAACCTTGGGCACATTTCCTTACTCCACAAGGCTGATAATAATCCCTCAAAAAATATACAATAATTAGTGTAATAATAAATTAATAATAAATTGGTGGAAGCGATTTTCCTGAAAAGGCAACATTCTGCGGTCAAAACATTCAACAACAACAAAATTACATTTATAGAGCACGTTTCACATAAGGAGGACGTCCTAAAGCACTGAACAGTCAGGCTGGGACCCGAGCATAGGGGGAAGGGTCGGGGTAGGGAGAAGGGGAAGGAGAGTAGGAGAGGTGGAGGAGTCAGAAGGCATGGTCGAAGAGGAAGGTCTTGAGACCGGCCTTGAAGGAGGAAAGAGAGGAAGTGAGAGTCTCAACATCCAGACTGAGAGGTCCATGCATTCCACCTACCCATGGAAATTCCCATATGTGGAATGACTTAATTTGAGAAATTTTAACATAATGGAATAAATATCCAATACTATCCAATGTTATTCACCCCTGGGCTAAAGATCTTTTTCTTTTACAGGTTAGCAATTGCAAACCTTGTGAAGAATTCCAAGAAAAAAATGTCACATCTTTTCTAAACAGCTTCATATCACTTCTACAGCAAATTCACAAGTTAAATCCGTGAACTAGTTGTTTTATTATTCATTGCCATTAACCAAGGGAAAAAGTGAATTGTAAATAGCTAATTTTATAAATGCTGATTTTTTTGTGTATTTTATATTTATCTTAAAGTGCCTGTGTTATTGTACATATACATGTCATGGCTTTTCCTGTTATTGTATATAAATAATTCACCGATTTATTTTTCTTTTGCATATAAATATTTTTTCTTGATGTGTGCAGCTGTACATAAACATTTTGTACTGATTTTTGTCTCTGTATACAAATGTTTCCATGAATTTGTTTAAACAATTTACTAGTTGTGTGTATTTTTATACATATATTGTGGATTTCACAAATTCTCGCTTGTAAATAGCAAATAAATGAATTTTGAATTTCCATGGAAAGGTTGATGGTACAATATATGAATCATAAATCTGATGTGACGGACATTCACTGTTTTTCACTAATTGTTTTGGGCAGAGTGGTACAATATTTGGCTGCCTCTAACTGGATTCCTTGTTTGAGAAAGGTCCACAGGCCTCTTAAGCAATATTTAGTGTTTCCCTTCAGCAACATAACATTTACACTGTACCTTTGTTGGAAGGATATCTCGATACAGTGGGCTGGGGGTGGGAGCCGAGGGATGGTGTGATGGGGAGGGTAAAAGAACTCTGCCGCCCGCATTTTCACCCGCACTAAACTTCGCTCCCCCATTACCCCAGTCCTTGCCAGACTTCACTGGCTCCCTGTCCCTGAGAGGATTGATTTCAAGATCCTCACTTTTGTTTTCAAATCTCTCCACTCCTCTACAGCCCCCCTACCTCTCTGATCTGCTCTCTCCTCAAAACAGTACTCATTGCCTTCATTCCTCCGGATCTGGTTTCCTCCTTGTTCTCTGAATTCTCAGCTCCACCATCGGCAGCAGTGCCTTCAGCCACTATGCCTCCATGTTCTGGAACTCCCTTCCTCACTCCCTTCGCCTCGCCCCCTCTCTTCCTAGTTTCAGGTCTCGGCTTTTGCCTTTGGTCACCTTTATCCCCCTCCTCCTAGCTCGGCCCTGAGATCCGTTATTGTGAAGTGCTCTGAGACGCTGCCCGGTGTGGAGGGCGCTATATAAATCAAAATTGTTGTTGTTGTAAAATATGCCCAGAAGCATGGTTACAGAGTCAGGTGTTGACTTGCCTTGAAAGAGGTGAGGGAGGGAGTCAGAGTGATGCCAGGGAAGGACCTCCAGAAAATGGGGACAAAATGGCGATGATGGGGCAGATGGGCTAAAGCACATGAAGCAAACTGGTGTTTGCTCTGCTGTGTCAGGAGGTTGCAGAGGTACTGAGGGGGTGTGGAATGAAGGACATAGAGAGGTTTTCCACTGGGCAATGAGGGAACTTTCTGTGAGGAAACTGTATGTTGGGATATGGAGGTACTGTATTAAATATTAATTATAGTTAGTTCCAAATAGGCATCAATTAAAACAATCTATCCACAACAAAGGCATGGCCAGCAACCTTGAGCAAAAGGAGAGAAACAACTTGTCTACACAAAACACCAGGTGCACATTCCCCTGCACTGAGACAACCTTGGGTACTGGTCCGTGCCAATAATCCAAGGAGCGCAATAACATCGGTAGCTTCTAGGATAAATAAAGAATTGAAGGAGAGCGGCTCGAGATATAGATAGGGACAGAGGACTCAATTAACAAAGGCGCAAAGGATTGTACTCATTTGGGAAATTGCCAAGTGAGTAGCAGGAGAGCCATCTCAAGATCTGGGAAAAGAAGGGAGATGAATAACTCCCTACAACTCTGGCCGTTAGATAGTCTGGTTTTGACATCGCTTCTGGACAATGTCCAAGTGATCAACTGGCTGAGTTAGTTATGGTGGAGAAGTATAAAAGATGGGAGAGAAAGAGTGGCTCATTACAACAGTTAGGGAGTGTCTCAGGGTAAACCGAGATCTCCAGCCTGCCACTGTTATCCAGAACTACTGGAACGGGTCATGATTCCAGTTGTTTTGTTTTACAGGCAGAGAAGGGTCGGTTAGAGAAGGAAAGTTAGAAGGTGAGTATTATGAGAAGCCTGAACCTGACTTATGGTGTAACAGCCTGAATCCAGCATTGTATTCTACATGGAACTGATAGTGTGATTCTTTATTCTATCATTCTAAAATTGCTTGTAATCATTAAATCATTATACCTTTATTAAGGATTGTTGGATCATTATTTTGAACTCTCAGGATCGGAAATCCCAACATGCATGTCACAGAGAGGATTGACTTCAAGATCCTCACTCTTGTGCTTAAATCCCTCTATTCCTTGTCACCTCTGTCTAACCTCTGCTCACAGCAGTACCTGCCTTTGCTCTACTGGGTCCGGCCTCCTCCTTGTCCCCTGAATCCTTCCCTCCACCATTGGCGGCCGTGCTTTCAGGCACTACATGCCCGAAACTTTGGGATTCTCTCCCTCAACCCCTCACTTCACCCCCTGCTTGCCAATCTTCAGGTCATGCCTGAAGACCTTTGTCTTCGACCTCTCTTATAGTCATCTTCCTCCTCCGACTCGGCTATGGGCTTCTGCCATGTGAAGTACTCTGCGATGCCACCCGGCGAGGAGAGCGCTATATAAATGCAAGGTGTTGTTGACACATCACTTTATGTCCTCGTTCCTCTCCATGGTGGCTGAGGGAATCTCCGATTGTCTGTCCTGACAGTGGGCCAAGAAACACTCTCAATTCTCCTCTCTTTCTGCTCTTTTTTTTTGTCTCTCTCTCCCCCCCTCTCCCTCATGCTCTCTCTCCCCCAATCACTCTCCTCTCACCCACTCGCACTCTCTCTTCCCTCTTACACACCACCTCATCCCCTCTCAATCACTCTCCCCCTCTCACACGCTCACCCCTCTCACTCTTCCTCTGACTCATGCCCCTTGCCCCCTCCCACACAAACTCTCTATTCCCCATCTCAAATTTTCTCTCAATCACCCTCCCTCAATCCCTCTTTCTCTCCCCCTCTCCCTCACATTCACTCCAACCACACATACTCTCTCTCCCCTCTCTTTCCCCTTCCTCCCTCCCCCCTTTCACTCTCACACTCTCCACCTCTCTCAATCGTTCTGTCTCCCAACTCTCTCACAGTCTCTCATTTCCTCTTTCTCACATCTCTCTCAGAAACCAGACACATATTCCTCCTTTTCCCCCTCTAACCCCCCACACACCTCTCCTGCCACCCCACACCCCCATTACCCCATCTCAATCCCTCTCTCACCCAATCAGCCGTGCGGGTCACCGCCCTGCAGGAGCGGCAGATGGCTGTTACTGAGGGCCTGGTTGGTAAGAGACTTGCTTGCCTTGCTGTCAGACTGCAGCAATGGCCTGTATTACTTTCCCTTCTCATCATCGGATCCTGCTGCTGCCATAGATATTCACCAGGGAGGGAGTGGAAGTTGGAATGTTGGAAATGGTCTCAGGTTGGATAAAATCACCCAGCGGGCCGAATGCGGCCCCCGGGCCGACAGTTAGACCATGCTGGTAGGGTATGTAGCTGAGATACATGAATACATACCGTGTCATCCTTGCTCAGCTAGAAGTACTCTTATCTTAGAAATCAAAAAGTGGTAAGTTCAAGGGCCGCACATCAGGAACTGGAACTCATGTAGCCTAAGAAGATGGTCCAATGCGGTCCTGAAGATGTACTGCATTGTCAGAGGTGCCGTCATTTGGATGAGACATTAAACTGAGTACCCATCTGCTTGTTCAGGGAAATGTTAAAGATCCCATGGCACTATTGGAAAAGAAAAAGACATTTCTCCCAGTATTCTAGGCAACGGTTCCTGAAATAAAATTGTTCATGGACTTCATAGCTGTTTGTGTGATTTTGCTTGGCATTCATCTCCAAAATGAACAATCAATACGCATTCCATAATTTTCTGTGAAGCGCTATATCAAATGCAAGGATGATTATCATTGCTGGTAAAGGTGAGACTGCAAGATAAAGTATGGTACTGTAGCATCAAATGAAATGGTGTTTATGACAGGTTAAGCGTGAGAATCGTTGTCCCAATGTACCAGAGGTGAGTAAGTCAACATTTTGACGCAAGTTTTACTTGTAAATACTATTTACAAAAAATATTTTTTGCATTTTAGTACTGTACTTTTTCTAATACTTTTTGCAAATACTGTGGTATGAATGTCAGGTGTCAGCCTGTTGTAGCACTCACAGAGGTTGTGGGTTCAATCCTCATGTCTTGGGTTTTGAGATTATAGTCTGGGGTGACTCTTCAATCTCCTGCCAACATTACACCTCTTTCAACTCCTCTAGCCCTCTCTGCTCTACCCCCGAACCTACCACGATCTTCTACCGCCCTAGAAGAAGATCCCCCCCCACAAACTCTCTCCGCTGCATTGGAGTCCTCCGAACTCCTCTCCCTCTGGCCCACCTCCGGCACTGACCCATCCTCCACACTCACCCTGCTCAACAACACCCTCTCCACCACATTCGACACTCTTGCTCCCCTCAACTCCCGAACTACCTCCTACTCCCGAACCTCTCTCTGGTTCACCACCCACCTCCGTTCCCCGAAAAAGGGCCAGGTGCAGGCCACTGAATGCACCTGGCTCAAATCCGGTCTAACGGTCCACTGGCATATCTGGCTGGACCTCAAATCGTCCTACCGCTCCGCTCTATCCTCCGCCAAATCGTCCTTCTACTCCAAGATAATCCTGAAGGCGAGGGACAATCCCCGGCTTCTCTTCTCCACCACCAATCATTTCCTTTGTCCACCCTGACTCGCCTCGCAGGTCCTTTCCTCAAACTCCCACTGCGAAGAAATGCTGGATTTCCTTGAGTCCAAAATCAAGGGAATCCGCTCTGCAGTCACTGTCCCTCCAACTTCCACCCCCCTCCCCACCTCCCCTCCACACCCCGTCTCCTACCCAACCCTCATTCCACACCTTCGATCCCATCTCTCCATCCTCCATCACAAAAACTATCTCCTCAATCAGGCACACCACCTGCTCCCTAGATTCCAACCCCACCCCTCTCCTTACCAACCAGCCACCTTCTAACCCCACTAATTGCTGACACCATCAACCTGTCCCTTTCATCTGACACAGTTCCCACTCCCCTCAAAACCGCCACTATCACCCCCATCCTTAGAAAAATGTTCCCTTGATGTGTCGCAGCTATCCAGCTACCAGCCCATCTCCAACCTCCTCTTCCCTTCTAAGGTCCTCGAAAGACTGGTTGCCTCACAGCTCCACTCTTTCCTCTCAACCCACTCACTTTTTGAACACCTCCAATCGGGTTTCCGCGCTTCCCTCAGCACAGAAACTGCTCTGGTCAAGTTCACAATGAGAAACTGACCATCTGTGACCAGGGCTCCCTCTGCCTCCTCGTCCTCCTCGATCTGTCCACCGCCTTTGACACCGTAGACCAACTAATCCTTCTCCACCGCCTCTCCTCCCTCCTCAACCTTCAAGGCTCTGTCCTTGATTGGTTCTGGTCATATCTCTCCCACCGCCTTCACTTTGTCTCCTCCAACGGTTTTTCCTCCAGCGCTCGCGCAGTCAAATGCGACGTTCCCCAGGGCTCTGTCCTTGACCCCCTGCTCTTCACCCTCTACATGCTCCCTCTGGGTGACATCATCTGCAGACATGGGGTACATTTCCGCATGTATGCAGATGACACCCAACTCTACCTTTCCTGTTCCACTCTCAACTCCAGGACCACTGGCGTTCTGACTGCGTGTCTGTCCAAAATTGAGTCCTGGATGAGTAACTATTTCCTCCAACTTAACGTCAACAAGACGGAGGCCCTCCTGATTGGCTTGCATCAGCACCTCCGCACCTCAGGCACTGACAACATCAGCATTCAAGGCTGCTCTCTCCACCTCTCGAAGCCAGTCAGGAATCTGGGTGTCTTGCTTGATCCCAAACTATCCTTTCTCCCTCATATCCGTGCCATGACCGGTACAGCCTAACACCACCTCCGTAACATTGCCAGACTCCACCACTACCTCACCCCACATGCTGCCGAAACACTCATCCATGCATTCATTAAATTTGGGCTTGATTATGGGATCTCCTCATCAGCCTTCCAGCTCCTCCCTTCACGAGCTGCAGATTATTCAGAACTCTGCAGCTCATGCACTCTCCCTCACTAAGCTCCACATCTACATCACTCCCTATCAGTCAGCCCATCCTCTCCTTTCAGCGGGCCCTGGCCTGCTCCATGTCCCTCCTGAACCGCCATCAGTGGCAGTGCTTTCAGCCTCTCTTCTCCCATACTATGGAACTCCATCCCCCCTCCCTTCGCCTCACTTCTTCCCTTTCCTCCTTCAAGGCCAGTCACAAGACCTTCCTCTTCAATCGTGCCTTCTGCTCCCCTCCTAACTCTTCCCCCTCTGCTACTCCCCTTCCCTCTACTCCGACCAACCCCCACCCTCCCCCGCCACCCCCCACCCCCCACCCTCCCCCCACCACACCCCACCCTGCTCGGGTCCCGGCCTAATTGTTCAGCGCCTTGGGACGTCCTCCCGACGTGAAACACAATCTATAAATGTAATTTGGTCATTGTTGTTCAATGCAGTGTTGTGGGAGTTAGATAGAGTACTCCTGGTAAAATTGGTAATTTACATGCCTAACAATAATGCTCCCTCAAAAACAAATTGGTCATTTCAATCCACGATTTGGCTAATAAAATACTTTTTAACAAACTTTCTGTGCAAAGCTGTACAATTTCCTCCTTATTGGCCTTGTTTACGAATAGGGAGACTATGATGAATGCACAGCATGAGATTTATTGGGTTGAACTGTCTGTATTGCACCAGAGTTCAAACTTGTTACACACTCCCATTTCTGCTAAAATCTGTAAATATAGGAATGTCAAAGTCACTGCTTCCACACGCCGAATAATAATTCCTCCAAAAAAAAAACAATAATAAAATTGGTTGTTTCAATCGACGACTGTTTGTGGGACACTACAGTGAACAATTGGCTGCCGCATTTTGCCCACAAATATACAGTGAATTCACTTTACAATATATTCTGTGAAGCTCTATGAGACATCTAGAAGTTGTGAAAAGGGCTATATCAAAATGCAAGGAATATTATTCTTATTATTGTTATTATTTGTAGGACATTGTTGTGCGCAAATTGACTACGTTGTTTGACTAAAAATATACACTCACTATAGTTTACAGAAAATCCGCTGATGCCCATTGAGATGCTCTCAAGATATATTTTGAGGGATTTGAATTAGGTCTGTATGGGATGTATCCTAGGTTACTAAGTGAAGTGAAGTGAAGCAAATCGCAAAGGCTCTGACCACAATCTTTCAATCTTCCTTGGACACAAGGGTGGTGCCGGAGGACTGGAAGGTTGCAAATTTTACTCCCCTATACAAAAAAGGGCAGAAGGACAAACCTGGAACTACATGCCAATCAGCCTAACGTCAGTAGTGGGGAGATGTCTGGGGACTATAATCCGGGACAAAATAAATCTGCATTTAGAAAAATATGGATTAATAAAGGACAGTCAACGCGGATTTGTTAAAGGAAGATCGTGTCTGACAAACCTAATACAGTAAAAGCCCATTTATCCAGCACCCTCCGGGGGAGTCGACTTATTGAATGTGCCGGATAATCGGGTGGCAAGTTGCCAAAAACCAAATATTGTATGGATACCTACCAATAAAGATTCCAGCACACTCAATAAAATGATCGGTAAAATCTCAGAGTTCATAAATTTTATAAGTGCACATGCGCACGCATTGCACTCATGCGCAAAGTATGCATACTCGCGATTGCTGGAATGGGGAATTGCTCTGGGAGGGGGTCGTGCAATCCGGTTGATTGGGTCACGGATAAACAGGCTTTTACTGTGGAATTTTTTGATTAAGTGACTGAGATGGTGTATGGAGGTAGTGCAGTGCACGCAATTTATCAAGAAGTTCAAAAGGCATTTGATAAAGTGCCACATAAGAGATTTAAAGCAGAGAATGGTAGTGAACAGTTGCTTTTCTGACTGGAAGGAGGTGTGTAGTGGTGTCCCTCAGGTATGATTCTTTCCGCTCATGGATGTTTGTGATATATTTCTCGTGGAAAATGGGTTTTGTGTTTGGATGCAAAAAAAAGACACTTCTTGTAAGAGAAATTCCTTCTTAAGTCTTTGGCAATGGTTTAATATGATAAAGTGCTATAAAAATGCAAGGTTCATATTAACTGGTCCAGAATAATTTTTATTGAATGAATTACAGGATTGAAAAAGCACTCCAAGGATCAATTGATGGAAAAGCCACCCATTCTCCAATGCTTATTTCTTAATAATAATAATCCTTGCATTTGATATAGTGCTTTTCACATCTTCTAGATGTTTCAAAGCATTTCACAGAATATACTGTAAAGTGAATTGACTTTATAATTGTAGGTGAAATGCGGCAGCCAATTGCGCACAGCAATGTCCCACAAACAGTCGTGGATTGAAATGACTAATTTATTATAGTTTTTTTTTTGGATGGATTATTGTTAGACATGTGGAGTAAGTAAGGAAACTTGCCCAAGGTTTTGCCCTGACCTGCCTGAATTCGAAACACAGGTCTCACGCTTGTAATGTGTGTGCTCTAACCACTGAGCTACAGGACTCCACAAGGACTCTCAAGTTACAATTATTCTGGGTGACAAACATTCTAGCCATGGACCAACACTGCACAAAAATATATTGTTGACATAGATTTCTCAATAAAATATTATTTTCCCTTAACACTGTTAATAGTAAAAACGTCTCATATACTGTATCACATGAAAAGGTAAAACAAGCCCTCGGAAAATGACACCAAGTTCCAGTCACTAATGGTGAGACATCCTTGAGTGCAATCATCATGAGAGCTAAAACAGATTAACCACACTCCTTAAATGTTGGTTAGTAGCTGAACACAAATAGGCATTATATTATGCATTGAAGGGAACATTTAAAAAAACAAAAACAAAGATGGGAATCGAACACATCATCAAACAGAGTTGAAACTAATTTAAATAATGGTTGTGAATCATCTCCCTGCTATTTTACGCTTCTATCTTTTTTGTACTTACATGTTTCCCCTACATTTACAATGAGTCGAAGGTCAGCAGGCCTGAAGACTTCAGCTGCTTGGGACTCCCAAAATTCAGATAGCTCTCTTCTCCCACCCCCACTCCACTCCACACAAACAGTTTTAACTTCTATCGTGAAATGGGAGTTGCTCCAAAATCTCAGGGCAGGAGATAGGCATGCAAATAGGAGAGATTACATATATATTCAAAAACAGTCTTGCAAACCAGGTCATACCCAGTCAAATAGCTACCGCACAACTGTTACAGTAAGAGTATACCACAGGTCAGGTACTAATACATTGGCTATTGGCAGGTGAGTAAACTGGAGGCAGATCTGAATGATCAAGTTTTGTGGATGAAAGATTTGTAAGGGATTCAACTTCATTGCTTTTTTTAAATCTAAAGATGAGACGAGAGGTACGACAGATAACGGTTTGTTTACGAAGGAGAAAAATCACTCGAATATAAAATATACCCAGATCACATAAGTTTCATGAACCATAATGGGCACAAATGTGTGATTTTTCTCATCAGGATTGGTTTAATCGGGGACATTTCAGGCAACCAAATGGGGCCTCCCAATGGAAATCAAACTGGATGAGACACAGAACTCCACTCTGACGAGATCCACTCCCAGAGCAGAACTTTTCCTGCGTCTTCCAAACCCAATTAAGGAATCCATTCAGAAAAACAGTATTTGCCATTATTCCCCACATACTTCTTCCCCACCGTTGCCACTGCACCAGTGAGCCCATTAATCCCATCCTCTCAAGGCTTGACTATCTCCCTCTTCCCTATCTGGTTGATGTTCTAAGATCCTTGTTCTTACATTCAAATGTTTGCTCACCCATTTCCCTTTCTATCTCTGTAATCTCGTGTGGTCTTACTCACCCACTCCCTCACTCTGTTAATTCAGGTCTGCCGCCTTACCATTGGTGGCCATGCTTTCAGACATTTTGATCCCTGTTTCCTAAAACTCTCTATAACCCCCCACACCCCCCACGCCCGCTACCCAGTCTTGGACCCTTGCTGTCTGCCTTCAAAATCTGTCTGATCAGCCTATCTCTATGCTTGCACCTTTGGCCATCTCCCTTCAACACTTGATGATCTATCCATGTTGGGAGGAGAAAGCAGAGGGGTGGAGCTCCTCTCAGGAGGCATTAATCAATCACGACATTATTCATCTGACAATCCTCGGAAAAATGTGCCACAAAGCTGAAGTGTTAGGAGAAAAAAAAAGCTTTAAAGCACGAAAGCAGGGATAGAAGGAGGAAAATAGATAACAAGGAGAAAGGGGTGGGAAAAAAGCCCCAGTAAAGCAAGAATGGGGTGAAGAGAAAAAAAAACTGGGTTCTGCAGTTGGTCCTTCTCCTCAATTTGATCAAGTTGGTCAAATGTGGACTTCGACAAAGTACAACCAATCCTTTGACCTTAGCTCCGCACTGATTTGTAGGGAATGATTTTGCAACAGTTGAGATGAAGATTGTAACAGCAGAAGGTGAGGTGCCCAACCCAATGCAATCTGAATAAAACATGAGTAAATGATATATACTCAATACAATTTGTCATCAGTAACTGTTAGAAATTCCCCGCTCAACAAAGTAAGTAGCAGGATTGTTCTTTGGGGAAGTAGGTACACTTATAGGAATCTATCTGTTGCATTTGATTTCCCAGAAGTGAAGCGGTCAGATCAGAGAAATCCAAAAAGAGGAGTGGCTGGATATTTGAAAACCATGTGTAACAGATCACATTACATTTAATGTTTGGCCCTCTCTACAATTGAATGCTACAAGGCAACATTCTCCACCTGAGATATGCAAGGAAATTAATAAAAACAAGCTATATTTATATAGAGCTTTTCACTTTTGGAGTGGGAACCTGAGCTGGGTGGAAGGAAGAGTTTAATGAAAATGCAGTGAAAGGGTTATATCTCCAGGTATAACAAAAAAAAAAGCAAGAAGGAAGTGGCAAAATGGAAGGAATTTGGAAAGGTAGGGCAAAGTGGTAGAAGGCTCATCCGCCAACAGTGGCGTGGAGCAGCAGGGGAGCAAAATGATTTTTCAACATAATGAGCTTTACAAAAAAATCTGTCCCTTAGATGATGTTGCATATTGCTTTAATGACATAAATGGCAATTCAATATGGATGGAGCATGTATAAAAGGATTCTAGGAAGACTGACTTGCAGATTTGAAAGAGAGTGCAAAAGACAAACTTGTATAGTTTGCATTAAAGGACTGAATTAATCCACATTGTGTTTGTGGATTAACTAACATTACAGGTGACAGCACCTGTGACCAATTTTCATGAACCCAAATTCACCTCAAAATACATTAACCATTACTGCACCCCTCACACAATCATTAGAATATGGTTTTTGACCATTGCCAGAGCTGATCAGGATAACACCCAATTCTACCTCTCTGCCTCCACCGTCAACCGCAGCACCACTGCTGTTCTGACAGAATGTCTGTCAGACATCAAGAGAGGTAACTTTCCACATTTGAACGACAAGAAGACAGAGGCTCTCCTGATTGGCTCCTGTCAGTACCTCCACAACTTAGACACTGACAACATCACCATCCACGGATGCACACTCCACCCTACCAAGCCAGTCTGGGGCCTTGGTGTTTTGTTTGACCCTCAACTATCCTTTCTATCCCACACCTGGGCCATGACCCACTCTGCTTCCCTCACCTCCACAACATTGTCCGGCTCCACAGGTCATTGAGACCCTCATCTACACATTCATAAAATCCAGACATGACTATTAAAACTTCTTGTTTGTCGGCTTCCCCAACAGCTTCCTCCATAGGCTGCAGATCATCCAGAACTCTGCAGCCAGTGTCTTCTCAGAAGCATTTTCAGACTTCCTCTAAATGCAAGGATTAATATTATATTGCTATTTTTGCATGACTTATACCTTACAAGGGAGCAGCAAAGAGATTTCATATCATTTCACATGGAATCCTGTAGCTCAGTGGTTAGAGCACTAACCTTACAAGTGAAAGACCTGGACTCAATTCCCGGCAGAGCAAAACCTTGGGCAATTTCCTTATTCCACCCACCTAATAATAATCCTTCCAATCAATCAATCAATCAATCAATCAACCAACCAACCAACCAACCAACCGGTTGGTCGGTCGGTCGGTCGGTCGGTCTTTTAAATCCCCGACTATTTGTGAGACACTGCTGTGCGCAATTGGCTGCTGTGTTTTGCCCAAACATATACAGTCAATTCACTTTACAGTACATTCTGCGAAGCACTTTGAGTCATCTAGAAAACACTATCAAACGCATGGTTCATTATTATATTTCATTCATTCATATTTCAATCTACTGCTGTTTTAAAGTACCAGTTAAATCACACATGGATTCCTGATGTCTATCGAAAGGTTTCTGATCTGATTTAAGTTAAGTGATCTCAGCCAACAACAAACAATAAAATATTTATGATCATTACATTCATACATAGTGTTTTTAAGACAAGGCTGTAAGAACACATGCTTTGTAATGGAATGTCAGAATTAAGTCAACCCTCTGTGATGTCACGGTAGTCCAGTTCCTGATTCAGGTAGATCTGTAGTGTTCAGATGGTGTAGTGATGACAGCCCTGGCAGCCAGCTCATTGGTAGGCTTTGAGAGGCAGAACAGGCTCTGGGGGCAGGAATTCTTCCGCTCAGTTTTGGTAGCCAAAGCTCTCATGGTTACAATGGTCTAGCTGGACACACAGCTAAAATCACATAGCTTGCCACGGAGCAGTGTCTGACTAGGTTTTCTACTGCTTGTCTCGCTAAGAAAGTGCTACCCATTAGGGCATTGGTTTCTCGAGTTAACAGAAGCTGAGTAGGAAGAATCTTTGAATTGACTGTCACCTTGATATTCTTGAGGTCCATGTTCAATGCCGCTTGCTCAGTACCAGCCACTTAATCCAAGTCTTCATGTGAGGTGCTTTAGCAAATAGATATGACTGTTGTCTCTGCTATTAGGGTGCGAGTAACAGGTCAATGTAGGCTGGAGCCTTCCTTCCTGCAGCATAATCCATAATTACATTTATATCAAGAAAATATCTGTAACATCCATATAATGCATTACAGATTTTGACATTGAGAGCATCAACATCCAAAGATATACATTTCACCTCACTAAGCCAGTTCATAACCTTGATATCTCGATATCAAAACTCTGCCTTCCGCATTCTCACCTGGACTAAATTCCATACCTCCACTATCCCAGTCCTTGTCAAACTCCATTGGCTTCATGTCACAGAGCACATTGATTTAAAGATCCTCACTCTTGTATATAAATACCTTCATGCCCTGGCACCTCCCAGCTCTCCAACCTGCTCTCTCCTTACTACCCACATTACTACTCACTGCCTCCACTCAGCTGGCTGCGGCCTCCTCCATGTACTCCGGAACCTCCACCCCATCATTGCCAGCTCTGCTTTCAACCACTACATCCCAAAGCTGTGAAACTCTTTCCCTCAATCCCTTTGACTTGTCCCCTACCTCCCAATTTTCAGATCGCACTTGAAGACCTCCTTCATTGACCATGCCTAGGGTCACATTCCCGCTCTCCTTGGCACAACATTGAGCTCCACTACTATTATGCACTCCAATATCCTATCTGGCATGAAGAGCACTATATAAATGCAAGTTGTTGTTGCATTCCATTCCAACAATCTATCTCTGCAATTTCAATTTCAATGCTTCTGAAGGTGATGGGTTTCCACATGTTATTTCACAAAATAACATCCTACATAGCTGTTCGTGGGACATCGCAATGTACAATTTGGCTGCCATGTTTGCCGACAACTCACTACACCTGAGCAGATTCCACATGAATCTCTTAGAGACATTGTGACATTTAAGATGCTATATCAAATGCAAGGGTATTTTAATTGTAAATTCATACAGGTGGTCTTAAACCTAAATCTGTGTATACTTGAACACTTTTAACTCAACTTATATTTTAGACCTAATCTACTTTTCTCATGATTACCAACCGACCGACCGACCGACCGACTGACCAATCAATCAATCAATAATTACATTTATATAACGCCTTTCACGTCGGGAGGACGTCCCAAAGCGATGAACATTCAAGTAGGATCAAAGCAGGGTGGGGGAGGGGTTGGAGGAAGGAGAGTAGGAAAATTGACTGTATATTTGTGGGCAAACCGCATCTGCCAAATTGCGCAGAGCAGTGTCCCACGCAGTCAAGGAAGTGGGGTTATGGGAGAAAGGGGGGAAAGAGGGTAAGGGGAAGGATCCGGGTAGGGGGAAGGAGAGCAAGAAAACCGACTGTATATTTGTGGATGAATTATTGCATATCAAATAACAAAACCAGCTTTTTAATCATATTAATAATTAACCAATATTCTATATGGAATAGGAACCCACTACCAACCTGATCGCTCCCTCCACTCAGAGATTTCCAGCTTGCTCCATGTCCCCCGCTCCCCTGTCCCACAATCAGCAAGCGAGCCTTCAGCCATTCTTCCCCCAACCTTTAGAATTCCATCCTGCAATTCTTCTGCCTTGCCCCCTCCCTTCAAGTCCTGCCTCAAGAAACCCCTCTTCGAGTGTACCATCGGTTACCCCCCTTCTCCTCCCCTCTGTCCACCCTCCCCGATCCCGACTTCAACTAGTGTCTGAAACACTGATTGTCCAGCACCTTGGTACATCCTCCTGATGTGAAAGGCTCTGTACAAATGTAATTTTGCTGTTGTTTTATTGTTGTTGTTATTATTTTATTACAGTTCAGAAAAGCCCTTTATGGAAAATATAGATAGGAGCAGTGATGCTTTTGTATACGTTGGATTATTGACAGTGTGAAACATAGCAATTACAATCAATGTGATAAACAGCACTTACTGGCCAGATGGTAATATAACAATTACAGGCAATGGGGAATCTAATAATAAAATTAATTTTGCAATTCTTATATGCAGCAGTGCCTTTCATGTGGAATGGATGTCCCAAAGTGCTTCGCAGGATTTACTGAGGTAACTGCATATTTGTGGGCAGTGTTAGGGCAGCCAATTTACACACAGCTATCTCCCACAAACAACCATGAAGTGAATAATCAATTTTATTAATCTTTCCTTTTTCCAATAGCGCCATAGGGTCTTTAACACCCACCAGAACAGGCAGACGGGTCCTCAGACACCCAGCTGACCCAAATAAAACTTTTATTACAGAAATTACTGTCCTAGTATATTAGAGAAAACAAAGAAGGCTGGGGCCGAGCTATGTGGCCAGGTTAGTGCTACTATGGAGAGGATGAGTGTGACTCCGGGCGGGATTTGGAAGGGCAGACCAGTACCTGGGATTCTTCTCACTTTGGTAGGATGGACCTAGATGGGAAGCTTGTCAGGTAGTGTTAGAAATGGCAAGCCTCTCTAGCCAATTAGAATTTAGCATTGACCCCAATGCATAATCTGGGGTCTCCAAGTCTTGATTCTTTCCAACCCACACCTAATGCTCTCCTGGATTAAGTTAGAAGGTTGCTTCCCTCAGGGGAGAGTTCTCACTTCTTTTCAGGCAAATGAAAATTTCCATGCATATATGTAACTCCCAGTAGTTTGGTTCAGATACTCACTTTTAAGCATGGTGATAGGTTTCCATGTGCGTCAGATATCCGACTGAACAAAATTACAAAATAGGAATGAACTGTGTAGGAGTTTCTTCTTTAAGGCATATTACATTGTCTGAGCAATCACTCAGACAATTAGTCATTCCACTATGGTAGAATTACAATAAAAGTGTGCAATGAATATAATGCCTTATCACATTGATAGAATGCCTCAAAGCACTTCACAGTTTTACTGTAAAGTCTAGTGGCAATGAATTGTTGGAAAGAAAGACAGAATTCTTCTTAACTATCACTTTATTTTTTGTTACTGGCAGGCAGGGAATCTTTCCACACAGTTACTGTTAACCCTACAACCCAAGATCCATCCGTAAGGGTGGTCCTAGCTGGACAAGCATAGAGAAAGCTAGCCAGACAGCAATATCAATGACAGACTATGCGGCAAACACCTGGCTCACCAAAATAAAAGGTCCTATGTCAGATTTCACATCTTACTGCAAATGTACTATGAATAACTTTGCTGAAAAGACTCACATTTTTTACATGTTGCTAATTCACTAGGTACATATTTAACTAAAACGGATTATTATCAGGCAACTGGAGTAACAAAACTTGCCCAAGGTGTTACCTGAAATCGAACCCAGGTCTCTCGCTTGCAAGGCGAGTACTCTAACCACTGAGGTACAGGATTCCTACAAATTCACTTTACAGTATATTCTGTGACGAGCTTTAGGATGTCTCAAAGACGTGATAAGCCACTATATCAAATGCAAGGACTATTATGATGGTTATTATTATTATTATAATAAAGTGAGACTCATAGCTCAAAGACCACTTTTACATTTCATGCTCTATATAGTTGAAGTAGCATGAATGACACCTCAAAATGGTATTGCTGACACTTACAAGTTGCTAAAGATACATTTCTTGAACAAGGTCCAACTTAGTGACACTCTCTAAGACAGAAGGTTGTGGTTCAACTCCGACATATGCTCTTAAATCATACTCTAGGCTAGCATTCAGTGGAAAGGTATTACATTGTCAGAGGTATGATTCTTTTGTTGAACCAATAAACAGTGTGGCACCTGTCTATTCAGGTGAATGTTAATGACCCATGACACAATTCGAAAACAGAAGCAAGTTTCTCCCAGTGTCCTGATCAATAATTCCCTAAGTAAATTTAATTATAAATGAAAATAATTAACTTCATAGCAGTTTGTGGGACGTTGCTGTGTGCAAATTAGCTACAGAGTTTGCCTGCTATATACTAAATCCTGTCAAATATTTTGAGTCATTTGAATGTCATAATAAGTTGCTATCCCAAATGCAAGGAGTAGTTATATAAAGATTAGTCACTGAAAATCTTGTGTGTTGAAATTGCAATAATTGCAATCTGGATTGAGGTACCATGTGCAATTTTTCCACTTTACAAATGGCAGATTGCGAGAGAACGAACAGCAAATCCTGGTCAGGAAATAAATGGGTGTCACACCTACCAGATCTTCTGGTAGAAAACAACCCACATGGAAGCAATGTGAAGCATGTACTGTATTAAAGTCCAGTCGTAGAAAACAAGTTCCAGGAAAGATTACTTACTGTAATTCCTGCCTTCTTTTAATTTTGCAGTTGGCTGAAGATTTTAGTGCCCCATAAAATGTATTATAATTGCCTTCCAAGAAATGCAACGACACTGCATTGCAGTGAGGCAATTATCATCTAACTGGGTGACAGTTCATCTAATAATTGACAGATTATACGTGTAATCTGTTAAAAGTGGGTCTGTATTTTGGGTAACTTCCATCAAACCCTGCATGTGGCACAAATGCTGGAAAATGATATAATGTCAGTTGAGGGTTTTGTGATTGATGTATCTGCACTTTGAAATGTATAATTAATACACTATCTGGCACAGAGATGTAGTGCATGACAAGTGTAAGAGGCTGAATAAAACAAACCATGGCAGTGGCTCCCAATGGCAAATTATGTATTTTTTGTCTTCAGTTAAACCCCAGTCATTGAGCGCTCAGAGACGCCGTCTAGCATAAAGGGTGCTGTATAAGAACATAGAACATAAGAACACAAGAATTAGGAGCAGGAGTAGGCCATTCAGCCCCTCGAGCCTGCCCTACCATTTGATAAGATCATGGCTGATCTTCTGACCTAACTCTAATTACCTGCCCTATCCCTGTATCTCTCTATTTTTAAAAAATGTATCAGTCTCAGCCTTGAAAATGTTCATGGACTGAGCAACTACAGCCTTCTGCGGTAATGAATTCCACCGTTATTGTGAAGCGCTCTGAAACACCGTCTGGCTTGGAGGGCGCTATATAAATCAAAGTTGTTGTTGTTGTTGTTGTAGTGAATTCCATAAATTCACTACTTTCTGAGTGAATAAATATTTCCTCAACTCTGTTCTAAAAGGCTGACCCTTAATTTTAAGACTGTGACCCCTGGTTATAAATTCTCCTACCAGGGGAAACAATCCCTCCTTGTCTACTTTGTCCAGCCCTTTAAGAATCTTATATGTTTCAATAAGATCGCCCCTAATTCTTCTGTACTCTAGAGAATACAGCCCTAGTTTATTCAACCTATCCTTATAGGTTGGTCCCCTCATCCCAGGAACTAACCTAGTGAATCTACGCTGCACCAGCTCTAAGGCAAGTATGTCCTTTTTTAAATAAGGAGACCAAAACTGTGCACAATACTCTAGGTGCGGTCACACCAAGGCCCTATGCAGTTGCAGCAAGACTTCCCTACTCTTCTACTCTAAACCCTTTGCAATGAACGCGAGCATGCCGTTCACCTTCTTAGTTGCTTGCTGTACCTGCAAACTAACTTTTTGCGACTGGTGTACAAGGACACCCAAATCCCTCTGAACATTATCTAATCTCTCCCACTCTTGAAAATAATCTGTTTTTCTATTTTTGCTACCTAGGTGAATAACTTCACACTTCCCCACATTACATTCATCTGCCACCTACTTGCCCACTCCCCTAGTCTATCTATATCCCATTGCAATCTTTTTGCATCATCCTTAGAGCTTGCTCTCCCATAAGAACATAATTAATAGGAACAGGAGCAGGCCATTCGTCCCCTTGAGCCTGCTCTGCCATTTAATAGGATCATGGCTGATCTTCTAACCTAATTCCATTTATTCTTCCTAGCTCCATATCCTTTAATCGCTCTATCCTTGAGGAATCTATCAATCTCAGTCTTGAATATGTTCATTGTTGAATATGAGCATCCACAGCCTTCTAGGGTAGAGAATTCCATAAATTCATTACTCTCTGAGTGAAAAAATGTTTGCTCAACTCTGTTCGAAAAAGCTGACACTTAATCTTGAGACTATGACCCCTAGTCTTGGATACTCCAACCAGGGGAAACAGTCTCATACTTCTCCTTGGTCAATTCCCTTAAGAATTTTATAGGTTTCTACAAGGTCATCTCTAATTCTTCCATATTCTGGAGAATATAGTCCCAGTCTCCTCAATCTATCCTCATAGGTCAACCCCCTCATTCCAAGAACCAACCTAGTGAATCTACCCTGCACCTATGGTGGGGGCTGAAGGCACAGTTGAAAAGGATAACGGCCTTGAAAGAAGCAAGGGAGGAAGCAAGTTGAAGCGATTGTGGGTTGAAGTTCCAAAATATAGTAGCAGAGTGGCTGAAAGCTTGGCCACCGATGGTAGGGCGGGTTAGGTGAGAGACATTGAGCAGGCTGCTGAATGGAGGGAGCTGACAGGTTTATAGGGGATCAGCAGGTCAGAGATAGGTGGGGCAAGGCTGTGGAGGGCCTTGAAAGTGAGGATGAGATCTTGAATTCGATCATCTGAGGATGGAGAGCCAGTGGAGCTGGGTGAGGGTGATTGGTGATGGGGTTACAGAGCCTGGTGCGTGAGAGGACATGAGCTGCAGAATTTTGGATGATCTGTAGCTTGTGGAGGGAAGCGTTGGGGAGGCCGACAAGGAGGGAGTTGCCATAGTCAAGCGTGTGTGAGGGTTTCTGCAGCCTGAGCAATGAGGCAGTGGCACAGTCAGGCAATATTGCAGAGGTAGTGGAAGGCAATGCTGGCCATGCCATGGGAAAAAAGGGCAGTTCAGGATCAAACAAAACACCCAGTTTCCTGGTTTGATGAGGTGGAATGTGCATCCGTGGATGCTGATGCTGTTATTACCTGAGGTGCGGAGACGCTCGCGCGAGCCAATCAGGAGTGCATGTGCCTTTCTGATGTTCAGCTGTAGAAAGTTGTCTCTCATCTAGGACTTGATGTTTACAGACAGTCTGTCAGGACACCAGTGGTCCTGGAGTCAAGGGTGGAGGCAGAGAGATAGAGTTGGGTGTCATCCGCCTACATGTGGAAATTTACTCCATGTCTGCGGATGATGTCACCAATGGGGAGCATATAGAGGTTGAAGATGTTGGGACTGAGGACAGAGCCCTAAGGAACACTGCATGAGATGGTGTGGGGGCTGGAAGAGAAGCCATTGGAGACATATTGGAGAATGGTGTGAGATATAGGACCTGAATCAATCAAGGACGGAACCTTGAAGGTTGAGGTGGGAGGAGAGGCAGTGGAGGAGGATTGAGTAGTCCACGGTGTCAAAGATGGCAGAGAGGTTGAGGGGGACGAGGAAGCAGAGGGAGCCCTATTCTCAATGGACAAGATGTCATTTGAGACCTTACCACAATATGGTTTCCATGCTATGATTAGCGGGGCTCATGGAGAGAGTGGGAGGAGAGGAAAAAGCAAAGCTGGGAAGCAACAACTTATTCAAGGACTATGCAAAGAAAAGGAAGGTTGGAGATGGACTTATACTGAGTCCAGGGAAGATTTCTTTGAGATGGGGGTGATTGTGTCTGTTTTGAGGGGGAATAGGAATAGTGCCAGAAGATAGGTGTGAGATTGATGGTGTCAGAGTGTGTTGGGGGGTGGGAGGGTGGGAGGCGGCGAAGAGCTGGAGCTGAGAGGTAAGGAGAGGGGTGGGAATGGGGTCAAGGGAGCACGTGGTGAGCTTCATAGAAAATATGGTGGTGATGACAGAGGAAGGAGAGACAGGTTCAAAAGTGTAGGAGGAGGGATGGCTCCTGATTAGTTCATGTCAGTGCCTCCATGCCTCAGGCACTGTCAGCATCAACATCCATGGCTGCATACTCCATCTCACGAAGCTAGTCAAAAACCTGGGTGGCTTGTTTGACTCTGAACTGTCCTTTCTTCCCCCACCTGTGCATCATGACTAGCACTACCTTCCACCACCTCCGTAGCATTGCCAGACTCTGCCACTGCCTCACCCCTCACCTATGCATTTGTCACATCAAGGCTTGACTACAGAAACTCCCTTCTCGTTGGCCATTCCAGCTCTTCCCTTCAAAAGCTGCAGATCATACAAAACTCCTCGCTTGTGTCCTCTCCCAAGCAAAGCTTTGTGACCCCATCACTCGCAGCTGTCTCCATTAGCTCCCCATCCCCCAGAGGATCGAATTCAAGATCTTCATTCTCACTTTCAAGGCCATCCCTGGCCTTGCCCCTTCCTATCTCTCTGACTTGCTGTATCCCTACCAGCCTGCCTATCTCCTCCATTCAGTGGGCTCCTGTCTGCTGCATGTCGTCTGCTCGACCTGCCCTACCATCGGTGGATGGGCTTTCAGCCTCTCTGCCTCCACACTCTGGAATCCCATCCCACAGTGCCTTCACCTTACTTTATCCCTTGCCCATTCAAGGCCGGGTCTCAAGACCCTCTTTTTCGATTGTGTCTTCCCGCACCCTCACAGCTCTCTCCCTATTCTCTCCATTATCCTGCCCTTTCTCCAAGCTCAGGTCCCAACCCCCGATTGCTCAGCACTTTGGGACATCCTCCCAATGTGAAAGGCACGCTATAAATATAATTTTGTTTTTGTAGAGAGCCAGTGGACCCTGATAAGGATTTGAGTGATGGGCTCTGCAGAAGGTTCTCAAAGTAAGATTATTTCTCAAAGATTCCAAATTACAATAATATGTAATACTGCAATCCTTCAATTTGTTATACAGCCTTATCGCGGTGTTGAGATGTCTCAAAGTCACACCATAGGATCTTCTGTCAAGTGTAGCATTCCATTTCTAATTGATGAAGCTTCAGGCAGGTCCTAGCAACGAAGGGATTGAGAGACAGCAATTCTTACCTTTACAACTTTTATTTATTCTTTAACATGTCTCTTACAATACACTTTTCTTTAAACGCTCCCTTCTTCTTTAAGTTTGCTTTTAATTCTTTTATTCTTTCACATGCTTCCTCTGTATCACTTTAAACATTAAACCTTGTAATTCTATTTCTTTACATTTTAATAACTGCTTTTTGCAATTCTTCATTCTTGAAAACAACTACCTGTCACTTCACTAAGTCTATTTCTTAATTAAAGTAAATTATGATCTTTCTCCTCCTTGTGCTGGAAACCTTCCTGCAGGAGAGATAAGATCGCGACTCTCTGGACTATAATAAAGAATAATAATAATAATCCTTACATTTGATTGTAGCGCCTTTGAGATGTCTTGAAGAGCATCACAAGATATACTACTATGTGGATTGACCGTATTTTTTAAGACTATGAGGCAACCAATTGCACAGAGCAATGTCCCACAAATAGCCATATGCGCCCAATTTTATCCTGTGCAGAAATGTCTATGTCAGTAATGTGAAATACAGATTTTTGGGCCTAATTTAGTTAGGTTCAGACAGAGACACCAGTCTGAACCTAACTAAAGAAAAGAGTTTGCAAATATGTCACCAATTCCTAGAAACTGTAACTAATCATTACCACAATCTCTAAATTAGGTACTATAGTACTATATTATGTTGTTTTAAAATAGAAATGTCATTACTGTGCTTGACTACTTTATTTAATTGTTTGCTATGTTTTACTATGTGTTTGATTGCATTTATCCTCAGTAATGAAAAAGTTTGATTGAAACCATTACTAAAGTGATTATTGTCCAGCAAAGTGTCCCTACAGTTCCCAGGACTTGCTATTGGAATGGACCATCTCCCTTCCTCTTTTTTTGCCTATGCCTGCCCCCGAGGCAACCCATCTCTTCTAACTTGTCCTTTTTGCAGTCTTCACCTTCCATCCCAGCACCACAATGCCCAATGGTCCTGGACCTACTTGTTGCTCCAGGGTGCACAAGTGTAATTCCCTGGACCCCAGTGACATGTCTGACCTCCACTCTCTCTTCCTGTTGCTTTGCAAAAAAATTTCCCGCACCCGCGAGGTTTACGTGCGTCTTTTGTAGTTTGCAATGTACAAGGCTGCAATTCACATTGGGAGGGAAGGAGGATGTGACTGTAAGCATAGTTGAAGAGGAAAGTCGTCTGGGGCGTGATCTAAAAGAGAGGACGGAATAGGACAAGGCGGAGGGATTGGGACAGAGAGCTCCAAAGCTTGACCAATTTTAGCCAGGATACTAAGAATAATATTATTTTCTCTTTAAATAGTGCCATGGGATCTTTTACATCCACCTAAACAGGCAGATAGATGTGGGTCATCGGTTTAAGACTTCAACAGAGATAAAGAGTCGTCATTAAATGACTACGCTTTTAAATGGTCATGAGCAGTGTCTGAGGAAAAGCAAGACGTCAGGCATATTATAACAACAATAACAACAAAATTACATTTGTACAGCGCCTTTTATGTCAGAAGGACGTCCCAAGGTGCTGGACAGTCACTGCTTCACACGTGAGCTGAGGATGGTGGGGGGGGGGGGGGGGGGGGGAATGGTGTGGGGGGAGGGAAGGGGGGGAATAGGAGTTTCCTATGGGTCCATCGAAGAGGACAATCTTCAAGCGAGACTTGAAGGACGCTAGGGAGGGGTGAGGTGGAGGGACTGCGGGATGGAATTCCAGAGATTGGGGGCAGAGTGGCTGAAGGCTCGCCCACCAATGGTGGGGCGGGTGGGTTGAGGGTGGAGTAGGCCAGAGCGTACTGGGTAGAGGGGGCGGGCAGATTGTTAAGAGAATAGGAGATCATGGATGTAGGGTGGGCCGAGGTTGTGGAGGCCTTCAAATGTGAGGACCAGGATCATGAATTGGATCCTCTGGATGATGGGGAGCCAATGGAGTCGGGAAGGATGGAGAAGATGAGGTCAAGGAGTTTGGAATGGTAAAGGACAAGTGCCGCAGAGTTCTGGATTATCTGCAGTCTGTAGAGGGAGGACTGGGATGTAATGAAGGCGTGGATGCGGGTTTTAGTGGCTTTGGGGGTGAGGTAGTGGCGGAGTCGGGCAATGTTGTGGAGTTGGGGAAAGGCAGAGCGAGTCATTGCTTGGATGTGGGGGAGGAAAGACAATTGTCGAACAAGGCACCAAGGTTCCTGACTGGCTTGGTGAGGTTGAGTGTGCAACCATGGAGGTTAATGCTGCCAGCACCTGATGCACGAAAGCGCTGGCGTGAGCCAATCAGTAGCGCCTCAGTCTTGTAGACATTCAACTGTAGAAAGTTAGCTCTCATCCAGGACTTGATGACTGACAGACAATCTGTCAGGACATTGGTAATCCTAGAGTCGAAGGTAGAGGCAGATAGATAGAGTTGGGTGTCATCTGTACACATGTGGAAGTTAACTCCATGTCTGTGGTAATTGTCACCAATTGGGAGCATATAGTTGTTGAAAAGGGGCCATGGACAGAGCCCTGGGGGATGCCACAGGTGACAGTGCGGGGGCCGGAAGAAAAACCATTGGTGATGACAAAGTGTAGGCGATGAAAGAGGTAGGAGTCGAATCAGGCTGGGCAAGTCCACGGAGATTGAGGGAGGAGAGGAGGTGTAGGAGGATGGAATGGTCAACAGTGTTGAAGGCAGTGGAGAGGTCAAGGAGGACAAGAAGGCAGAGAGAGATTGTCACAGATGTCAAGAATGTCGCTAGAGACTCTGACCAGGGCTGTCTCTGTGCTGTGGGTAGCACAGAAGCAAGTTTGAAGAGGTTTGAGGAGGGAGCAATGGGAGAGGAAGGAATGAAGATGGGAAGCAATGGTGAGGAGAAGAATGGGCGGTTGGAGATGTGGTGATAGCTAGAGAGTAGGGATGGGTCAAGAGTATTTTCAGGATGGGGTTGATGACAGCAGTTTTTAGAGGAGTGGGGACGGTGCTGGTGGATGAGGAGAGGTTTATGACATCAGTTAGGAGGGGGCTAGGAGATGCAGCTGGGAGATGAGGAGAGAGGTGGGGATGGGGTCAAGGGAGCAGGTGGTAGGTTTCATTTTACAGAGGCGAGCAGAGAAGGCGGGGGGAGAGATAGGGTGGCAGGTATGTAATGGGCGGGGTGGGAAGGAGATGGATCCTGGGGGAGAGGTAGTGGGGAGGTAGTGAAGGATGGGGTAGTGGTGGCTGAATGAATTCGCTCGATTTTTGATTCGAGCAAGTCCAGCATCTCCTCGCAGTTGGAGTTGGAGGATAGGATGGGTGAGGCATGGGAGGGTGAGCGGAGGAGGCGGTTGGTGGTGGAGCCTAGGTTTGTCCTTAGCCTCCAAGATTAATTTGGAGTAGTAGCAGGACTTGGTGGAGACTAGAGCAGAGTGGTAGGCCTTGGTATGGTCAAGCCAAATTTTCCAGTGGGCCGTCAAGTTTGATTTGATCCAGGCTATTTCAGCAGCCCACACTTGTGCCTTAAGGGTTTGGAGGTGGCTGGTGCACCAGGAGGATGTACAGGAATAGGAGGCAGTTCGGGAGGTGAGGGGGGCGAGGGAGTCAAGGATGGAGGAGAGGGAACTGTGGAGGAAGGATAGAGGGTAGGTCATTAAGAGAGAGCCAGAGGGGAAGGAGGATGAACGATTCAAGGGCAGCAGAGAGGGTGTGAGGGGAGATAGTTTTCCATGGGCGGTAGGTAATTTTGGAGGATATTTGTGAGTGAAACTACATTCCAGATCAGGTGAGCTTGAGAGGAAAGGTGATATGAAAGCCAACAGCAAGTTACCGACTGAAGTGGTGCTTTACAACACATTGGGGTAACATTTATGGCATTTCAAATAAGGGTCCACGTGAATTATCTTCCACTGGATGGCTGGGCAAAGGTGTTTGTCTCTTTTCCAATCTGGTGTTTGCTATTTTCAAAAAAAATTGAAGCAATGAGAGTTATTGTAAACAGTAAGCTCTGGAAACTGCCAAGTTGTCCATTTTTGTCAAATATTTATTTTCTTGATCGGGTGGGGAGGGGGCAAAACCTGGCTGTTTTTCCCATCCTAAATGTGACGTTTACCTTTTGATCGATTGCCCTGGAGGTCTTGAGCCTTGCTGCACTTGCCGGCCAACAACATTGAATCACAGGAAACATAGTCTTGATCCATTACAACAAAATAACAACAAAATTACACTTATATAGCGCCTTTCATGTCGGGAGGATGTCCCAAGGTGCTGAATAGTCTGGTCGGGACCCGAGCGGTGGTGGGGGGGTGTTGGAGGGGTGGGTCGGGGTTGGGGGAAGGGGAAGGAGAGTGGGAGAAGGGGAAGAGTTAGTGGGGTAGCCGAAAGCTCGGTCGAAGAGGAAGGTCTTGAGCACTGGCCTTGAAGGAGGAAAGGAAGGAAGTAAGGCGGAGGGGCTGCGGGATGGAGTTCCACAGTGTGGGAGCAGAGGCTGAAAGCCTGGCCACCGATGGTTGGGCGGTTAGGGTGGTGGATGCAGAGTAGGCCTGAGTCTGCTGAACGGAGGGTGCGGGCAGGCTGATAGGGAGACAGTAGGTCAGAGAGATGGGCGAGGGCAAGGTCGTGAATGGCCTTGAAAGTGAGGACAAGGATCTTGAATTCAATTCTCTGGGTGATGGGGAGCCAGTGGAGATGGGCGAGGGTGGGAGTGATGTGGTCGTGAAGTCTGATACAGGAGAATACACGAGCTGCCGAGTACTGAATGATCTGCAGCCTGTGAAGGGAGGAGCTGGGGAGGCCGATGAAGAGAGAGTTCCTGTAGTCGAGCTTGGAAGTGATGAAGGCGTGGATGAGAGTTTTGGCGCGTGGGGGGTGAGGTAGTGGTAGCCGCATGAACCGGCTACAATGAATTCTGCATGTGAAGTGTAGATTATTGATTGAACTGGATTTTATCCAATTTATACAATTTGAACTTGGACCACGTAATTCACATAAATATGATGGTCTCAACTGATATGACATATGTGAGTTTTACTGAGGTGATGGTTGTGGGGGAAAAGAGGTCAAACACATGGTTGGGTTGGTAGGGGGTTGTGTGATAATGATGAACTATTTCTGCGAAATATCTCAAATTGCAAAAATATCACTGGCCAATGGACTCATAATTTGTCATTTGGATGTTTATTGAAATGGAAATCTTCGCCTTGAGATGTCCTCCTGACATGAAAGGCGCTATACAAGTGTAATTTTGTTGTTGTTGTTGTTATTGTTAATTCATTAAAGGAGTGATAATCTTGGCCTATTCTTCTTTAACTTGCGCTTGTTCTAATGAATGCACAAAAAATTAACAGCATTTACATCAGAACACTTCCTGTGCTCACGGAAAGATAATTCAGAATAATTTCACCATCTCGCTGACAACATAGTGTACACATTTATAGCCTAATGTAGATCTATTTGAAGACAGTAAATATGTGATAGCCAGTAAATGTGAGATTCTGATCACCATGTGGGTATGAGGGCAGTAGCAACATTTCATTCTACAAGAAAAGCATTTGGAACATTTAATATTTACCCACATCTCCATTTACGTATAAAACACTTCCTTAAATCACTGGTATCTAACTGTTTGTAATAAATACACTATTCTGGTGAGCAGGTGATGAACTATAGTGATAGAGGACGTATCACAGGAAGTTCGACTTAATTTGCAAAGGACACTAATATATCTCACCTGGAGTGCTGTGTACAATTCTCATCAAAACATTACAAAAGGACATCTGAAGATTGAAGAAACCACAGCAAAGATGGATAGCTGGAGTTAAGCAGCAGGGGTGTGTGGAAAAAGCTGAATGGATTGTGCCACGGGTGGGACGGGAAGCCGAATGGCTACACGTTTTTACAGTTCTACGAGTTTTGAGGAAAGGTTATGGAAAGGCTATGGAAGCTGGGAATGTTCCGTCATTCTAGTGGATCAGGACTGATCTGCACCTCAACTCCAATTACCCACCTTTGCACCATGTCACTTGATAGTCTTACTTAACAAATATCTATCCACCTCAGACTTCAAAACTTTAATGGATCCAACATTCAAGAAGTCTCAGGCTGAGCTTATTGAAGACCGCCCCCACTTCCACCAACCTGTCTTCCCACCCACCGAAAAAAAGAATACAGCTGCATTGAACCCTGACACGGGCCACAGAGTTCTGGATTATCTGCAACCTGTGGAGGGAGGAATCGGGAAGGCCAACAAGTAGGGTATTTCCATAGTCAAGCCGGGATGTAATGGATGAATGAGGGTTTCAGCGGCTTTGAGGTAGTGGCGGAGTCGGGCAATGTTGCGGAGATGGGGAAAGGCAGAGCAAGCCATTGCTTGGATGTGGGGGAGGAAAGACAGTTGAGGTTCCTGACTGGCTTGGTGAGGTTGAGTGTGGAACCATGGAGGTTGATGCTGCCAGTGCCTGATGCATGAAGGTAGAAAGTTAGCTCAACTGTAGAAAGTTAGCTCTCATCCAGGACTTGATGTCTAACAGACAGTCTGTCAGGACAGTTATAATCCTGGAATCGAGGGTAGTGGCAGAGAGATAGAGTTGAGGTCATCCGCATAGCTGTGGAAGTTAACCGCATATCTGCGGAAGTTGTCATCAAGTGGGAGCATATAGATGTTGAAAAGTAAGGGGCCAAGGACAGAGCCCTGGGGGACACCACAGGTGACCATGCGGGGGCTGGAAGAGAAACCGTTGGTGGCGACAAAGTGTAGGCGATGAGAGGCAGGTCCGCAGAAATTGAAGTGGGAGGAGAGGCGATGGAATGGTTGACAGTGTTGAAGGCAGTGGAAGAGGTCAAGGAGGACAAGGAGGCAGAGAGAGCCCTGGTCACAGATGTTTAAATGTCGTTATACAATGAAACAAAGAAAACAAGGACTGTGTGACACACTCAAGCTCAGGTGAGGGAAGAGCCAGTTTTGATTGCATTATTTTTGTTCAAAGATTAGAGAATATATGGCATTGACTAGCCAGAAAATTAGTCAGGTAAATGACCAGCACATTCAGAAGGGAATTGAATAGGTTAATAATAATTTAATCAAGGGCTTATGAGAAAGGATTATATTTCTATTTTTTCCCACTCTCCTAAATCCTCTGGAAAAATAATCTTTTTCTGTCTTGTGTGTTCCTACAAACAGATATATGAAATTCAAAGCATAGAATCTTACAGTACAGAAGGAGGCCATTTAGCTCATTGTACATGTGCCAGCTATTTGAAAGAGCTATCCAACCTGTCCCC
Organism: Hydrolagus colliei; assembly: GCA_035084275.1. NCBI lineage: Eukaryota > Metazoa > Chordata > Chondrichthyes > Chimaeriformes > Chimaeridae > Hydrolagus > Hydrolagus colliei. Next base: position 20,971,541 of record CM068742.1, on the reverse strand, counting down.
CGCTCTTACCGATAGCCCTGCAAACTTTTCTATTTTTATATACTTATTCAATTCTCTTTTGAATGCTACTATTGAATCTGCTTCCACCATCCTGTCCAGCAGTGCATTTGAAATAGTAAAATAATTCCTTTTCGCCACCATCTCCACCATCCTCTGGTTCTTTTGCCAATTGTCTTTCATCTGTTCCCTCTGGATATTGACCCACCTGCCAGAGGAAATACTTTCTTCTCTCCTTATTTATTCTATTGAAACCTCTCATAAGTTTGGATATATTCCTTCAAAGGAACTCAGAAGCATCGATCAACTTTGGTTGCAGTAACATTTATGTGCCAAGGATTTTATTTAATTACAAACAGTTGATTATAAGAATATCACAAATTAAGAAATGCCTACTCTGTACAATTATCACCTCTACTTTATAATTCTCAGCATTATCAATTTACAGCATTTTGTTTACACACAACTGCCTATAATAGAAAGACGTGTTTTTTTTAAACTGAAGAGCTGTTTTATGTATCTAAAGAGTTTTCTCAATTTGTCACAAAAACAAAGCCTGTGGGGTCCAAATGGCCCTTTTATTCAGTAGGGTCTTATTTTGGAGGTCATATTAATATAATCCCAGGTCTCTCAGTGCCCTGGTCTTGCAACATGGAGGGTCATGATGTGAATCCTGCAAGTCCCACTTAACTCTTCAACAACTTTGAGATCAATTAAAAACAACAGCAAAATTACATTTGTATAGTGCCTTTCACGTTGGGAGGACTTCCCAAAGTGCTAGATGGTCAATGTTTCAGACCTGAGCTGGGGGTCAGGATTGGGGAGGATGGAGGGAAAGGAGGGGATTTGGGATGAGCAATGGGACTGTCGAAGAGGAGGATCTTGAGGCGGGACTTGAAGGAGGCTGGGGAGGGGCGAGGCAGAGGGATTGAGGGGATTAGGAGGTCGCAGAGGTAGGGTGGGGGTGAGGTAGGGTGTAAAAACAATTATTAGGGGAAAAGCATCCCTGAACTGTTTCCAAGGAGCTATATAAGGCAAAGCCAGGCACATCAGCACTAATCCAACTCACAGCTGACAGACAGCCAGCAATAACAAATTTGCTTTTGAAGCCAAAGCCTTAACGATGGGGTGGTCCAAACTGGAAAAATACTGCATATATTTCTCCAATGAACGGTGCAGTGCAAACGCTTTCTGCAGCTACTGCTGTTGAAGCCAGTGAAGCCATTGAAGCCATTGTCACTCAGCTGACAGGATGTGGATTCCAACAAGTGATATGGACGGAACATCAATCTCTCAATATGCACATCAATATCACCCACAAAAACAGGCAAACAAAATTGCTGGTTATTGGTTGAACTATAATCACAGCAGCGCAGAGTAAATTTCTCCACTTTTACACAGCGTCACAGCTCAAGTTGATGTCTTAGGAACTGACCCACATTAGTTTGTTTACAAGATTATTGTTATGGGTGACTAAACACCAAATGTGGTATTATAGGCTTATGCGATATGGTGCTATCTTCAAACCTTGCATTGCTTACATTAAGTGAAATGTAGCTAAATAGAAATTGGTACAATTGCCTGTGGCATGCATCTTGGTGTAAAAGTTATGTGTTTTCTGTGCAGAAATAAGCATTTTACTGCTGATGCAGATTTTCCAGTGGAAGCAGTGATCAATGATATGTTCTGGTCTCTCTATTCTCCCCATCCACTGCCAACCCCTGCTCCCCAAACAAACAAATTTACATGCAAACACACACAGATACACACATACACAAGTGGAGGATAAACAAGGCAGATTCTAGTGGCAAGTTGTCAAAATAAAATAATTTTTGGGGGTGCATTTCTCCCTGACCAGATGAATCGTCTCAGCTGAGAAAATAGTTATTGCTCTATTTGAAACTAATTTAAAAACCTCATTAATAATTGGTATTCTCTCAATTTCCAACATTAAGCTTAAGTGTCCACTTTTCCATATGTCCCATCAGGAGGCCTGTAGTATTTGGGGAATGCCATCAGCTGAATGGTGTTGAATGCATATTTCCTGCATTTGACATTCTTCTGTGCATTTTCTATTCGACAGCCTTCTCTGGTAAAAAGGGAGAGAGAGAAAAAAGGACACCTCATAATACCACCACAAAAGGAAAAGAAAAAAGTTTCATTTATTAAACATTTGCCATAACATTTTTTTATTTCAGTAAAAATATTAGGTAATCTTTTACATTTCTCTAACACAAGTGATGATACATCTTACACAACTCAATCCTTAGGCCAGGCCGAATTAATTTGATTGTTTATTGAAGCTAAAAATGTGATCTCTCTTAAAAAAATAAAACGTGCATCCTTTAGCAGACTAGGACGTGAAAAGGAGAATTGCACAAATTTTAAAATCACAGTTGCTTTCTCCTTGTAATTCAGACAAACTCAGACTAACACAATGCACGCATCATAAGGTCAAAATTGTAGCATGCAGAATTATCACTTCGACCAAAACAGTAAAGAACTATCACTGATCTAGGGGCTGGAAGGGGAGCAGGGAAAAGGTGCGAGAGGGGAGGGGAAAGGGTATGTGTAAATAATTGACTGCTTTTGACCATATTTTAATCAAATGGTACAAATTTGACCCCCACCACACACATTTGTTAAAACTATTCCATCCTTTCCAAAGCATTGCAAACTTTTAGATTGTAGTGTTATGCTGCGGGGAGGAAATTCTAGCTTTATTCTTTTCTCTCATCATTTCAATGTGATGTATTTATCTTGAATGTGTGTGCACGTGTGTCCTTGTGTGTCTGTGTGAAGAATTTGGCTTAGTTTTGTTCTGAATTCCTAATAGCACCGGAGCCGCTGAGAATTTATATTCACTCCCAGGAAAGCCATTCAAATCAGCTAAAATCAAAAGGAGAAATAAAAGGTGGGTTTGGGGAGGGCATTGCTCCGATGAACAGATTTTTAAAGCTGCTGTTTGTGTAAGATAATTTTCTTCTGATAAATTGTCCTTTGCTTCCTTTGATCCACATCTGTCCAGATCAAGGAAGGTCACCCAGCACAAAATATACATTAGAGAGAAGGGTCAGGAGAAATAAGAGCAGTTTATAGTTTACAGTGGGGCTGAATTAGCAAAGCTGGTTAAACCAGACTTTCAGTTTGACAATAGCACAAGTTGTTTGATTTGCAATATTGTCAAACCACACAATTCAATTTGTTGGGATTTGCGGTAAAATGGTCACTAACTTCATGGCTGTTTGTGACCATTGGTATGTGCAAATTAGCTGCAGCATTCGCGTAAAAAGCATAGAGTCACTAAATGTTACAGTAAATCCCACAAAGTGCATTGAGACGTTCTCCTGACATGAAAGTCGCAATATCAAATGCAACGATTACCACTTTACTGTGGATGCCAGACGCAGTCAGATTTGACAGCCTCAGATAGACAGCAAATTGTGAAACCCAAATCCTGGGACAGTACAAGCAGAGAATGGATTGCAAACTGCATGATCTTCAAGGCAAGTTTGTTTATAATGCATTAAATTGAGCCAGAAAAATCCTTTAACTCCCCCCCACCATACACACACTCACAATAATGAACCATGCAAACTTCCATCTCACTTCCACTTTTAACACTAACTTTTTTTTCTATGTACAATTTTTCGATCGGGTCTGCCCTGGGTAGAATTTTGACCAAAAATATAGCACGATTTTATATTTTTCACTTTTTTTAAAAAAACAATTTTGCTAAACTATTTTTTTTAAAAAAAACAATATCTTTAATATATAATTAGCTTTCTGATCATTCGAAATAATTGAATTGGAGTTTCACGTAAAACGTTCCAAATTAATTTATGATTATTCATGATTCACAACTGTGCTCAGAAGCAACAACGTGCTACAAAATTAATAAACAATTAAATTATTAATGTAAAAAGCAGCTTGAACAGTATTTTTGTTGTTTTAAAAAAACAAAGAGTACAATAACATCAGACTACAAACAAGTTAGGTTTTGGTTCAAACCAAGTTATATATATCTACATGAATACATTGGGACCTCCTCCCGACGTGAAAGGTGCTATACAAATGTAATTTTTGTTGTTGTACGTTACAGTAGAATGTTAGTTACAAAAGGACAGAAACAAGTGCATATCATTGATATTTGGCTAAGAGCAAAGCAAGACTTAAAATCAGCCACACAACCAGCAAGTGTGAGCTGACAAGCAGCAAGGCGACAGGGTAGAAGTGACTTGAAGTCGGTCTGTTATCAGAGTCCACCTCAGGTTCATCCATATCATTCATTGGTCCCTGGGCAGAACTGCTGTTAGTCAGTGGGTAAGATCAGTAACACATTGCACAGAGTGAAAAAAAGAAAGCAAGAAAACAATGTTACTTTCAGATTATTTGAAATATCTCAGAAAAGGTCAAAACATTGCAGGAAAGCCAGGCCATCAGCCACATGCACTTCACAGGCAGAAACATGGTAGCTTGAAAAACGGAATGAAGGCAGCGAAGGGAAATGGATCTGGAGACATGAGAAAGTGTCAGGATAAAAAAAATGGAAGGAGTGAATGTGAGCTTCTGTCTAAAGTAAAATAAATCCTGCAATGAGGAAGTTGCATAAAACAGCAGTCAGAATAAACAGGTTATTAAAAGAGCAATGTAAGGTGACTGACATTTACAATAGCGTGTTTATCATAGTTTCAAGGAGCATTCTTCATAATAGGCAGGCCCACCCACACTTTAAGAATATATTTCCGTAAGAACCACCTACATAAATATTTTCACCTGGTATGTTTGAGTAACAGTTCAATGTTTTGTAGTTTTTCAAATATCATGATGTTGATGTGTTAACAGAAGTATCCCTAAGTAACTATAACATTTGACCATTCTTGAAAGAATGCCAAGCCTTAGTGGACAATTCCCTCCCACTATAATTTGGTCATTGGGTGCTTGTTTTTCTCTTATATTATCTCTTCTCAAGGGGCTCAGGTGTTGAGCACCAGGCGAGATATGCAAGTGAATAATGTGGCCAGAAGAGTTGGGGATGGTGGGTGGGGTGAGGGATGGGGGGTTCTCGCAGATCCAAACTTAATGGACATTTTAATCTTTTTTTTCACTCCTCCCTGTTTGTCTGTGCATATATTTATCTAATGCATGCCTGGCAATGGTGCCAACTAATTGTGAGGGCAAGGCTGAAGCCCGGAAGCATGTTTTAAAATGCAAAGTGTCATCTCATCTCAGGTGCTCAGCAAGAGAAAAGCAGCTCAAGTAAAGGATTGTCTTTGCTTTTCATGTTAAAACTGGTACAAAAAAATTTGCTCATCAGAGCTGAATGTCAACAAACAGATGCTCTACTGCTTGGACTTCAGGGGCTGACAGTATCACTATACATGAATGCACTCTCCACCTCGCCAAGCCAATATACAGTTTTGTTTGGCACCACATCCATGTCTTGACCCATATTTAACTTTCCCAAACCACCACAACATTGCCTGCCTCCATTGCAGGGTTATCAGGAGCTGGGTCCAACCCCCAGCTAGGGTGCAAACCCATGATGGTCCAACACATTGGAAAATCCTTCCAACCTGAAGGGTACTATATAAATGCAATTTGTTGTTTTAACCTGAGAGATAACCCACATTATACCATGTGATCAGTAGCCAAGAAAACCCAACCAACTGTAATAAAAAGAAACAGTTTGTGTTAAAGGAGTAGCGAACTGGGAATGACAACAGTAGAAATAACTACTAGGTTTGTTTATCCAAATGAATTAATAAAATATTAAATGTGAACCAGGAATATAATGTAGAATTTTAGTATCACTAAATTGATATCAACTACGAGATATTCTAAGCACCTCCATAAACCATTTAATCACATTCTGGGAATTCATCATTCTCCAGCATCCCAAAAGGGGATGTTTGCATTATATTACATAGCTTCTACTGTATACTTCTATATCCATAATATTGTCCAATATGGAATCATTTTATTCTTGCTTTTTTAAATGCAACTAACATCTTCTTACAAAACCAAATTAAGACATTTGAAATGCCCAACACTATCAGTGAATCAATCTCATTACTCCACTCCCTTCAGGTTAGTTTTGTGGTCAGCCGGGTGTCTTAACCTATGCAGAAACCCAAACAGAGTTCCATGCTTCCCGCCTACACATGGAAATTCCAGAGATAGGTTATTGGAATGGAATGTGCACTCTTTTCCTGGAAGGACATATCCTGCTTACTCTAATTCTTAAAAGTAATCGGCGTGGGTTGTCAAAAGCCAGGGCATGGGGATGTCTTAATTTGGTGCGACCCCAACGCACACTCAAATCAGCTAAAAAGATGCAAATAAAGAAGGTGCTGTATCATAATAATGATAATAATAATAATCCATGCATTTGATATAGTGCTTTTCATGTTTTCTAGATGTCACAAAGTGCTTCACAGAATATACTGTAACGTGAATTGATTGTACAGGTTGCATGCGTGGTTGGTAAAATCGCATTTGGAAAATGCAGGGCCCTATGGGAAATGGGGATACAGGGAGCAAGTTCGCATGTAGTAAAACTAAGAACTAAAATACAGTTATAATATACCTGGGGATAGGGGGAGTAAGTTAGGGCACGTTGGCTGCCAGGATCTGCAGCAATCAGACAGTCAGGCTTACAGAGAGAGAGAGAGATGGAGGGTGGTGGGGTGGGGGAGGTAACACGGAAGACTGCAGGGATGGGGGGGGTAACACAGAGGGCAAGGGGGGTGACATGGAGGGCTTGGGGGGGTAACATGGAAGGCTGAGGGGGTGAAATGGAGGGTGGTGGGGGTGGGTGACACAGAGGGTGGGGGGGAAATCAACAGAGATTTACCTTAATCTTAAAAAAGAAGCAACATCTCGCTGCTTGATTGCGACATAGCAACTGGGTCCTAGTGCTCTACGCTAATGCTAAACTTGAAAATTTAAACCCGTGAATTTAAATCGCGGATGCGCAAAACACGGTTTGCGAGAGTTGTTGCATTTAGCAAACCATGGCTACATGAGTTTTGTGTTTGGCGAGGCCGTGGTTGGGGAGGGATACCTGTATATATGTGGGCTAAACGCAGCAGTGAATTGCGCACAGCAGTGCCCCACAAACAGTCATGGTTTGAAACAATTAATTTATTACTGTTGTTTTCAGACATTATTATCAGGCGTGTGGAGTAAGGAAACTTGCCCAGTCCTCTAACCACTGAGTTACAGGACTCCATTGGTGAAATGATCAACGTCAATAGAAAAGCTCAGTGAACATCTACAGCCAGCGAATCAAAAACTTTGAACGAAGATTCTAGCAACAGGCATGACCAATGTACAGGAATCTAACTGAACTAGAAAAACAGGGCGTTACAGAACCACTTGAATTTAATCAGGATAACACAACATAGACTTTCTGACTCATAGGTGAGAGTACTACCATTGCTCCAGGCTGGCACATCAAATCAAATGAATTTTAAAAGATTCCTATACCAAATATCTGCTTTCATGAAACTGGGGAATCAAACACAAACAATGCAAGTGCAAACTTCCTGCAGCTAAATGTGGATAAAACGGAAGTTACTGCTATGCGCAATTGGCTGCCACGTTTCATCCACAAATATACAGTCAATTCACTTTAGAGTATATTCTGTTAAGCGCTTTGAGATGTCTAGAAGATGTGTAAACCCTATATCAAATCCAAGGATTCTTATTATGTTATTATTGTCATAAGCCATATTGCTTGGCTCCTGTGTCTCTGACCTCCTCAACCTACTATCCCTCAGACTCACCAACCTGTGTGCAACCTAGGCATCAGGTTCAACTCACAGCTGTCTTTTCCTACCCCACATCCAGTCCCTAACCAGGGTTGCTTTCCTCCACCTCCGCCACATTGTCCGCCTCCGACTATTCCTTGCCGCAAATGCAGCTGAAACACTCATCATGCATTTGACATTGACTACCCAAATGCCCTGCTCTTCAGTCTCGCTTGCTCCAGCATACACATCCAAAACTATACTGCCTGCATACTCATCCACACCAAGTTCCATATCCCCACCCCACAACGTACACTGGTTCTAGCCAGGTTCCACTAGCTTCCTATCACTGAACAGATCAATTTCAAGATCCTTACAATCGTTTTCAAATCCCTTCATGCAGTTGCATATCCCCACCTCTCAGGCAAGCTTACTCAACAGACTACTCTCCGTTGGCTCTGCACAACTGGCTTCTATCCCCTGCTTGTCCCTTGTGCCCTCCTTTCTATCATTAGTGGCCGCACTTCCAGCTACTACAGCCCGAAACTTCGGAACATGCTCCCTCAATCACTCTGCCTTGCCCCCTCCTTCCCCATCTTCATGTGGTACATGTGACCTTCCTCTTTGACCATGTCTATAGTCACCTCTCTCATCACCCCAGCTTGACGACGTGCTCTGCCACGGTCAAATGCTCTGGGACGCTATCCTGCATAAGGGGTGCTAAACGAATGCAGGTTGTTGTTATTACTTTGATACATCACCAAAGTGGGTTTGTATATTTGATAATAATAATACTCCTTGCACTTGATATAGCGCTTTTCACATCGTCTAGATGAGTAATGCCTTCAGAGTGCTAGCAGTCTGTAAACCCTTGGAGACCCCAATCCTATTACCACTTGGCATCCATGGACAGTCATTTCAGAGCAGGCTTCAGTAGATGGGGTCAGGAAAATGAAACCAACTTTAGTGCCTGAGATAACCTACAGACCAGAAATGAACACTAAGATGCTCTTTGTTTCAATGGTTAAAATACCTTGCCACATAATGCAATTAACTCCTCAATCCAGCATGAGAGATATATCTATGTAGTGGTTTATTTATTGAGAGTGTTGCACAGAGCCTTTGAGGGGTGGCAGCTCACTCTATGGTTGTCATATATCAAGTCTGCATTGAGTATTAATGACCATTACACTAGTACATCAGTGGTGTCAACTGATGAAATTGGCATTTAGTACAGCACTTTATCCATCAATATGGCTCAAACATTGGGGCAAAAAAATGCCATGAATCGCATCAGATTCAATCACATTGAATATGTTCTAAAACCTAGTATTCATTATTCCAATGATTAGGTTAAGGCTTAAAGACAAATGGGCCAGTTAATCAGCAACAGCAACATCCCTCAAACAACAATAAGATGAATGACCAATGACTTTAATTTTTTATGTGAGTTTTGATAGAGGAGGAAGAATGGTCAGGGCACTTCTCCACTGTACTGTCATATTGCCTCAGATCGTTTACCATCTGTTTACTCGAATCATCAGAAGAGGCCAAGAGAACTTGGTTTAATGTCTTACCCAAAGAACTGGAGCTGTAACAATACAGTGCTCCTTCAGTGTTGTACAGTGCCTGTTTTGGGAGCTCAAGTTCTGTTGTGAAACTCAAGTTTGCTGCTCAAAATTGCTAAATTTTGAGCAGCAAACTATAAATATAGCACATATTTATGTGCTAAATATAAGAATGACACATTTTAGTCATCCGTATCCACAGTGGGTTTTACTGTGATTAATGTTCTACTATAAAGTAAATGTTTTAAACTGTTTCTGAGGTTCTTTGATCTAACTTATTTGCGCTTTTGTGAAAAATAACAGAAGTGAATATTAATCTGCTGTTGATATTCACACATCGCTATACCAGCGTCATATTTTGTTGTGGTGAGTATGACTTGGTAGGTGTCCAACCAACAAGAAATTAACAAAATATGGATCAGGAAGCTTCAGTAGAACAAATGAGTCATGTTTGATATGCTGTAGTTGTAAATGAAAATTCAGTGCATTAGTTGTGCTGCAAACTATATTGTACTCATATGTATTGATGTGGAAGCACCAAACAACAAACATAGGGTACCAACTAAGAGAAACATGTATACCTGGGCAGTAGGAGGAACACAGATTATATCATTACACTGCGCTGTGATTCAATAACCTCCCTTAATGCTCAGAGAAACGTCTGTGATCTAAGAATCTGCAGGAACCCCACTGGTAGAGAGTAATATCAACCGGAATCAAGTCAATGAATTGTTGCCAAGTATAAAATATTTGGTCTTATTTTAGCATCCCAATCTGTGGGGAATGTTTCAATTTTAATTAACAATATATTGTTCTTGGCCAACAAAATAACAAGTGGACAAGTTTTGCAACATTCTACACAAATTAACTGGAAGGAAGGGACATCTCCGATAAAGGGTGAGGTTTACAGCAAATATTTTACAACAGCCTTCAAACGCAGAGAATGTTTACTTCACTTAGTATTCTGAATTGTGAAGGTAATGGCGAATACATGATAAGATTACTTACTAGGGGCGAATTGAGTTAGTATGGTGATAGTGATGTCTGACAAGTCACATGATGTTGTCTCTGCAATGTTCCAGAAATACTGATGTTTGCTCATGACATGTGTGATAAGTCAACTGAGGAAATCTTTGGAACTTGATCCAACTCTGGTAAAATTCAAGTCCAAATAAATATTGCCATGTTTTAACTTACCGGTAAGTAGGACCACGCATTGTATTGCACTGTGTAAAACTTTGAAGCTTCAAATGGTTTTGTAAATAATAATAATCATTGTATTTGATACAGCATCTTTCCACAGTATTTCACAGGATATACTGTCAATTGGATTGACTGTATATTTGATGGGTGAATCGTGGCATCCAATTGTGTTCAATGTACCACAAACAGTTGTTGAGTTGAGTGACAAATTTATCAGTATTATTTTTTGAAGCAAGTTGCCATAGTCAAGTCTTGAGGTGGCAAACAAGTGTGTAAGGGTGGCCTGAGGTGTGAGTGCCGGAGATGGGCAATGTTGCGGGAATGGTGGAAGGCAGTGCTGGTCGTGGCATGGCTATGGGGGATAAAGGACAGTTCAAGATCAATCAAGACACCTGGGTTCCTGACTGGCTTGGTTAGGTGGAGTATGCACCTACGGATGATGATGCTACCAGTGTCTGAGGTCTGGAGCCAATCTGGAGGGTCTTGGTTTTGCTGACGTTCAGCTGTAGAAGGTTGTCTCTCATCCAGGACTTGATGTCTAACAGACAGTCTGTCAGAATGCCAGTCATCTTGGAATTGTGGGTGGAGGCAGAAAGATAGAGTTGGGTGCCATCCACATACATGTGGAAATTTACCGTGTGTCTGCGGATGATGCCACCTATGCATGTAGAGGTTGAAGAGGAGGGACCGAGGATAGAGCCCCGAGGAACACCGAATGAGACTATGTAGGAGCTGGAAGAGAAACCGTTGGCAGAGACAAGGTGGAGACGGTGTGACAGGTAGGACCTGAACCAGTCAATAACAGAACCTTGAAGTTTGAGGTGAGAGGAGAGGTGATGAAGGGGGATTGAGTGTTCCACTAAGACAAAGGCGGCAGAGAGGTCGAGGAGGCAAAGGGAGCCGTGGTCACAGATGGACAAGATGTCATTTGTGATCTCATCCATAGCAGTTTCCATGCAGTAAGCAGCATGGAAATCCGATTGAAGGGACTCATGGAGGTAGTGGGAGGAGAGGAAAGAGTGAACCTGGGAAACAACAACTCTTTCAAGGACCTTGGAAAGAACAACAACAACAATAAAATTACATTTAGATAGCGCCTTTCACATTGGGAGGACATCCCAGTAAGAAAAGATAGGTTGGAAATGGGTTGGTAATTGGAGAGCAGGGTTGCATCCAGGTAAGATTTCCTGGGAATGGGGGTTAATGTGGCTGTTTGTAGGGTTATGGGATCGGTACTAGATGAAAGAAAGAGATTGATGGTTTTGGAGAGTGGGGTGGAGGGGGGTGGGAGGAGGTGGGGAGGAGATGGAGCTGGCAAGTAATGAGAGAGGTGGGGATGGGGTTAAGAGAGCAGGTGGTGGGCTTCATAGAGGATATAGTGGTGATGACAAAGGAAGGGGAGACAGGTTCAAAAGAATGGAAGGAGGGATGGGTAACGGTCGCAGTACGGGAGGGTGGGGGAGATGGGGAAGGAGTGGCAATTGGGAGGGCAGAGTTAGCTGATCTTTCAATCTTCCTTGGACACAGGGGTCGTGCCAGAGGACTGGAGGATAGCTAATGTTACTCCCTTGTATAAAAAGGGGCAGAAGGACAAGCCTGGTAACTACAGACCAGTCAGTCTAACGTCGGTAGTGGGCAAACTTCTAGAGTCCATAATCAGGGACAAGGTAGATCTTCACTCAGAAAGATATAGGCTAATAAAGGACAGTCAAGATGGATTTGTTAAAGGCAAATCTTGCCTTACAAATCTGATAGAATTTTTTGATGAGGTAACGGAATGGGTGGATAATGGTAGCACAGTTGATGTAGTTTACATGGACTTTCAAAAGGCATTTGACAAAGTGCCACATGAGAGACTTATTATGAAATTAAAGGCCCATGGCGTAAAAGGGACAGTGGCAGCGTGGATCCACAACTGGCTGCGAGACAGAAAGCAGAGAGTTGTAGTGAGCTGTTTTTCAGACTGGAGGGAAGTGAGCAGTGGTGTGCCACAGGGATCAGTTTTGGGACCATTGCTGTTTGTAATCTACATCAATGATCTGGACTTGGGTGTACAGAGTACAGTTTCCAAGTTTGCAGATGACACTAAGTTAGGGAGAATAGTAAATAGTGAGGAGGATAGTAGCCATCTGCAAGAGGATATAGACAAATTGTTAAAGTGGGCAGACACATGGCAGATGAAGTTTAATGCAGAGAAGTGTGAGGTGATGCATTTTGGGAGAAGAAATGAAGGGAGGCAATATAGGCTAGATAGTAAAATTTTAAATGGTGTGAAGGAACAGAGAGACCTGGGGATTTGTGTTAGTGACTCGTTGAAGGTGACAGGACAGGTAGACAAGGCTGTTAAGAAGGCATATGGGATACTAGGCTTTATAAATAGGGGTATAGAGTACAAAAGTCAGGAAGTGCTGACTAACCTCTATAAGACTTTGGTGAGGCCTCAGCTGGAATACTGTGTTCAATTCTGGTCACCACATTACAGAAAGGATGTGAAGACATTGGAAAGGGTACAAAGAAGATTTACTAGGATGGTGCCAGGATTGAGGGACTTCAGCTATGAGGAGAGGCTAGATAGGCTAGGGTTATTCTCTCTGGAGCAGAGAAGATTGAGGGGAGACCTAATAGAGGTTTATAAAATCATGAGGGGTTTCGACAGGGCAAATAGAGAAAAACTATTTCCACTCGTGGGCAAATCTGTGACTCGTGGTCACAGATTTAAAATAGTTTCAAGGCGAAGTAGAGGGGAACAGAGGAGAATTTTTTTCACTCAGCGAGTTGTTCGAATCTGGAATGCATTGCCTGAAAAGGTGGTGGAGGCTGATTCGATAACAACTTTTAAAAGGGAATTAGATCTTTATTTAGGGAGAACAGGTCTATTAGGCTATGGGGAGCGGGCAGGGCAGTGGGATTAAATCGCTCTTTTCAAAGAGCCGGCACAGACTAGATGGGCCGAATGGCCTCCTTTTGTGCCGTAAAATTCTATGAATCTATGAATCTATGAATGGATTCCCTTGATTTTGGACTCAAGGAAATCCAGCATCAAGAATAATCCAAGCGGGGATGACAAATGCATGGGGGTTGAACTGGATGCCTAGATTGCACACTTGTGAGTCTGAGGGAGAGCCCATGGAGGTTGAGAAGTGTAGATCCATAGGAGTAAAGACTTTGACTAAAGACAAGGAGCATGGCTTCTTTCTTGTCCACATTCAGCTGCAGGAAGTTTGCACTCATCCAGGCTGATGTCTGCCAGATAAGGTGATAGAACATCAGCGAACCTGGAGTTGGTACTAGAGGCAAAGTAGATTTGTGTGATCTGCATATATGTGAAAGGTTCCCCCGATTCTGCGGATGACAATGCTTAGAGGAAGCATTTAGATAAGGAAAATAAGTGGGCCAAGGATGGAGTGCTGAGGTACCCCACAGGTGACTGGGTGAGGACAGAAGGAGTAACCATGTGTTGAGCTGAAATGGAGGTGGTTTGTTACGTAGGACACAAACCATGGAAGGGTGGACCCACTAAGATAGATGAGGGAGGAGAGGTGATGGAGGAGGATGGCATAGTCGACTGTATCGAACACAGCAGCAAAATCCAGGAGGATGAGAAATAAGGAAAGAAATGTTTCAAATGACCCCAAATATTAACCCTTCTATATTACAGCAACAATATTTATTGTTGTTGCTTTAATATAGGTGGCAACATTTGGGGTAATTTATATAGCACACCACATGCAGGCTAAAGTCTCGAAGTGTTTGAGTTAATCTACAGGAATGGGTTCATTGAGAAGATGCTGAAAATGAAACACTTTGTAGAGTCCTGTAGCTCAGAGGTTAGAGTATTCGCCTTGCAAGCGAGAGACCTGGGTTTGATTCCTGGCAGGGCGAAACCATGGGCAAGTTTCCATACGCCACATGCCTAATAATAATCCCTTGAAAAGAAACCAATAAGAAATCTGGGAGACAGAAAGCAGAGAATTGTGGTGAATGGCTGCTTTTCTGACCAGAGGGAAGTGTACAGAGTCCCCCAGAGATCAGTATTGGGACCACTGCTCTTTTTAATTTATATTAATGATCTGGACTTGGGTATAGGGAGTACCATTTCCAAGTTTGCAGATGACACAAAGTTAGGAAAAATAGTAAATAGTGAGGAGGATAGTAGTCATCTGCAAGAAGATATAGACGGAATGGTAAAATGGTAACATGACAGATGAAGTATAATGTAAAGAAATGTGAGGTGATGCATGTTGGAAGGAGAAATGATGGGAGGCAATATAGGCTAGGTAGTACAATTTCAAGGGGTGTGAAGGATCAGAGAGACCTGGGGTTTGTGTAAGTAATTCTTTGTAGGTGGCAGGATAGGTAGACAAGGCTATTAAAAAAGCATACGGGATACTAGGCTTTATAAATAGGGGCATAGAGTATAAAAGTCAGGAAGTTCTGACTAAACTCTATAAAACTTGGGTTGGGCCTCAGCTAGAGTACTGTGTACAATTCTGGTCACCACACTTTAGGAAGGATGTTAAGACATTGGAAAAGGTGCAGAGGAGATTTACAAGCTGAAGTCCCTCATTCCCCAGGAATGAGGGACTTCAGCTATGAGGAAAGGCTAGAGAGGCTAGGTTTATTCTCATTGGAACAGAGAAGGTTGTGAGGAGACCTCATAGAGGTTTTTAAGATCATGAGGGGATTCAATAGAGTAGATAGGGAAAAACTGTTTCCATTGGTGGGCGTATCAGTAACTCGTGGTCACAGATATAAAATACTTTCAAAATGAAGTAGAGGGGAGGTGAGGAGACATTTTTTCACTCAGTGAGTTGTTCGAATCTGGAATGCATTGCCTGAAAAGCTGGTGGAGGCCGATTCGATAACAACTTTTAAAAGAGAGGTAGACATTCATTTGGGGAGGACGGGTTTGCGAGGTTATGGGGAGAGAGCTGGGGAGTGGGATTAAATTGCTCTTTTTAAAGAGCCGACACAGACTCGATGGGCTGAATGGTCTCCTTTTGTGCAGTAACAATTTTTTTTTTTTTTTTAAATCAGTCACTTGAATCCGTAACTGTTTGTGGGACACGGCCTGTGGAATTGGCTGGCGCATATATACAATCAATTCACTTTACAGTATATTCTGTAAAGCACTTTGCGACGTCTAGAAGACTTGAAAAGTGCTAAATCAAATGCAAGGATTATTATTCTGGTTGCAATTGTATTTGCAATTGATTTCTAGCTGTGATTTAAGTAATCGCTCGATGTGTGGGAGTCCCTGAAGTTAAGGAAAGCCTGTTTAATATGGCCAATTTCTGATTTAAGAAACAACAAGATCTGTGTGGAAAGTAAGGCTCCATCTTTACATTCACCTCTTTCTCTTCCTGCATAAAATGAAATCAAATTAAATCAACCTACATTGATTGCTTAAGCAAAAAAAAAATCAACCACCTGTGATCACCCTGCTGCAGATACACAGGTCTCTCAAGGGTGCACTGTACAGACACCTACCTCCTCATGCAATCCAGAGCTCGGACAAAGTAGTCTGGGTGCAGCTCGTGTTCTTCTTGGAGAATCACACATTGCTCTAGTGTCACAGACATGGAAGTTCTGTCTTTGGCACTTTTGCAGCTTGTGAACCGGATTCCATTCAACCTCCGACAAATCTGTTAAGGAAATGAAAATGTACAATGTATTCTAGTTACTCAGCGTACCTTCAAGCTGGTATTCTCGGCACAGAAAAAATGTGTTTTTATAACAACAACAACTTTGATTTATATAGCGCCTTCCATGCCGGACGGCATCTCAGAGCGCTTATAAATACAGTACACTAGACTGAGTGATTGGCCTCCTCCTCCCAGCACAATGGGATAACCATGCCTCGCTGATCCCTGCCATCTTCTCTGTCTCAGCATGCAAATCAATCAATCAATCAACCAAATTTATATAGCGCTTTTCACGTTGAGAGGATGTCCCAAGGCGCTGTACAGTTAGGTAGAGACAAGAGCATGGGGGGAGGGGTTGGGGCAGGATGAAGGAGTCTAGGAAAATTGACTGTATTTGTGGGCGAAATGCGGCAGTCAACAACAACAACAATTTACATTTATAGAGCGCCTTTCACGTCGGGAGGACGTCCCAAGGCGCTGATCAAATTGCGCATAGCAGTGTCTCACAAACAGTCATGGAAGTGGGATTAGGGGAAAAAGGGGGGAAAGATGGCAAGGGGAGGGGTCGGGTAGGGGGAAGGAGAGCAGGAAAGCCGACTGTATATTTGTAGGTGAAACGCGGCAGCCACATTGCGCATCATGGTTGCCGCAATCGACCTGAGCTGCTTCCCCAAAATGGGGACGTTGTACACCGCGGCAGACTGTGGCAGACACCGACGGCTGTCTGACAGCACCCACCCTGAATGCCCCATCCCACCACAAAGTGCACCAGTCCCCTTCCCTGGGGGCTAATCTCTCCTCCCTCAACCTTATCCCAACCCTCCCTGCCAACCCTCCCACTCAACCTGCCCAATGACCCACCACAAATTGCCCCATCCGCATCAGTCTCCAAAATGTCTGCTCCCTGTCTAACAAGTCCCTCACCATCTATGATCTCATCACCGAAGAATCCATTGACATCCTCGCTCTCACCGAAACCTGGATTACCCCAGGCGAAGCCTTCCCCCTGACTGAGGCCACCCCTCCGGGCTATACCTTCCACCAAACCCCACGGCCTAACCGCCATGGTGGTGGTGTGGCGCTCATCTCCCGGTCCACCCTTGGCCTTTTCCCATGTTCCTCCAGAACCTTCCTTTCCTTCAAACACCTCACTCTCTATCACCCCTCCAGTCTCTCCCTCAAAATCCTCCTAGTCTATCGTTCCCCCCAAGCCCTCCCCCACCTTCCTCTCTGACATCTCCACTTTCCTGTCTTCTCTCTCTCTCTACTCTGAATGGCTCCTCATCCTAGGCGACTTCAACCTCCACTTCAACCCTTCTGTTCCACTTCCAGTGACTTCTCCCTCCTTACCTCCGTTAATCTCTCCCTCCACATTCACTCCACCACCCTTATCCACGGCCACCCACTCAACCTGTGTTGAGGAGTGAGGGATCAATTTTATTTATGAGATTTGTTGACAAGGACACTGGGAGAAGAGCTGATATCAGGAAGAAGAAGGACTAAAATTGGAGCTAGTGAATAGAGTGAGAGCCGAGAGTTTGGTCATTGATGGCTGGTGAGTATTGAAACCTGGAAGGAGCAGCTGGGAGCGGACTTGAGGCCGGTCAGTGCGAGGTAAATCAGGGACTGGCAGGTAAAGGCAAGGCCAGGGTTTCGGGGATTGGGACAGGTTGGTAGTTAGAGAGGGAGCTGGGGTTGGGGCTGGCTGGTAGCAGGAGTGGGGGCTGAGGTCTTGGGGATTGAGTGGTGGCCATTATTGGGTTCAGGCGGAGCTGCGATATCAGATATTCCCGCCCAAGCCACTTCGCGACGTCACTTACCCCGTCAAGTTTGAATCCCTGGTACCAGGTATAGTATAGCGTATTGTGTCTCCTTCCCCTACCCTGTCTGTCCGTCTCTTTCCCTCCTCTGACTTTTCCCTGTGGATAATCACAATGAATGCCCTATCCCCTCTCCCACACTGTGCTACCTCAGTTTTTCTGTCAGTGGGCTGACCGTGCCCTACTAAATTCCTTTTACTCCAAATTAATTTTGGGAGGGAAGGACAATCCCAGGCTCCTTTTCTCCACCACTGATTGCCTCCTCCGCCCACCCTCGCACGCCTCACCCATCCTATCCTCCAACTCAGAGAAGATGCTAGACTAACTCAAATTAAAAATGGAGGGAATCCGTTCAGCCACCTCTACCCCATCCTCCACTACCCTCCCCACTACAATCAAAATTACATTTATAGAGCTCCTTTCACGTCAGAAGGATGTCCCAAGGCAATACTTTTCCTCCAGGATCCACCTCCCTTGCATCCCCCACTACATACTTTCGACCTTATCTCTCCCTCTGCCCACTCTGTAAAATGAAACCCACCACCTGCTCCCTTGACCCCTTCTATGTCGCAGGCACTGTCCCCACTCCTCTAAAAACTGCTGCCATCATCCCTATCTTGAAAAATCCTTCTCTGGACCCATTCCTACTTTCCAGCTATCGCCGCATCTCCAATCTCTCATTCCTCTCCAAGGCCCTGGAATGAGTCATTGCTTCCCAGCTTTGCTCCTTTTTCTCTTGCCATTCTCTCCTCAAACCCCTTTAATCTGGCTTCCATGCTACCCATAGCACAGAGACAGCCCTGGTCAAAGTCTCTAATGACATTCTAAACATCTGTGACCAGGACTCTCTTGCCTCCTTGACCTCTCTGCCAGTTTCAACACTGTCGATCACTCCACCCTCCTCAATCTCCACGGATCTGCCCTTGCCTGGTTCTACTTCTACCTCTCCCATCGCCTGCACTTTGTCGCCACCAACGGCTTCTTTTCCAGCCCCCGCACTGTCACCTGTGGCATCCCCCAGGGCTCTGTCCTTGGCCCCTTACTTTTCAACATCTACATGCTCCCACTTGATGACATCATCCGCAGACATGGGGTTAACTTTCACATGTATGCAGATGACACCCAACTCTTATCTTTCTGCCTCTACCCTCAACTCCAGGACTACCACTTTCTTGACAGACTGTCTGTCAAACATCAAGTCCTGGATGAGAGCTAACTTTCCACAGTTGAATGTCAGCAAGACAGAAGCCCTATTGATTGGCTCGAGCCAGCGCCTTCATGCATCAGGTGCTGGCAACATCAACTTTAAGGTTGCTCACACGACCATCACCAAGCTAATCAGGAACCTAGGTGTATTGTTCGACCCTCAACTGTCTGTCCTCCCCCACATCCAAGCAATGACTAGCTCTGCCTTTCCTCTTCTCCACAATATTGTCCGACTCCGCCACTACCTCACTCACAAAGCCGCTGAAAGCTTCATTCACACCTTTATTACATCGTGGCTCGACTATGGAAATGTCCTGCTTGTCGGCCTTCCCAATTCCTCCCTCCACAGGTTGCAGATAATCCAGAACAATTCAGCCATTGGCTACTAAATACCTGTATCTCTATTCTGCCCATTATGACAGGACTAACTCATCTCCCCGGTCCACTTCTGTAAGACTTTAACTTGCTAAAACCGTGTTCCAAGCACCCTCTGGCTTCAATTCAGGTCTACTGAAAAGCACAGAAATTGTATTTTCATAAAACTTACTTTTGCAGCAATTTTTAAGATTTCAACATTTTTTCTTTTTCTGACTTGGATATTTTCACTAAGGTTTTGCAACAGATCTTTTGGGTCAGTCTGCGCCTGAAATCGAGGCAAACCTGCAAAATGAAAAACCATGGCAAAGGCAAATAGATTTTCAAACGGTCACCAACATCAAGTACCAACAATTTGCACTGGTTCTCTCTGAAGTTGTCTGGCTTGTTTTGCTTTATTATATGCAGTGCTCTCACATGAATGTGAAAGGGAATCACATTGGAAATGGATTATGAAAAGGAACCAAGCTACTTAATAGATTTCTGCACTGAACGCTTCCCCAGCCTCTTAAAGAGCAGTGCAAGATAACTAAAATAACTGGTTATATAAACCAGAAGGTCAAAAGTTTAAGTTTGCGGGGCGTTGGCTATTGATCTCACATGGAAATAATACTGTGGTTAGGTTACTGTGTCTCACTTTGGACAATAGAACAGGAAAACGTATCCAAGGATGTTTCCACTCCTTATCGCTATCCAGCGACTTCCACTCGCCCACCCCTTGAAGCAAGCAGCACAACTGCCACTTCCAGGATTAAGGAAGACTATGTGGCTGTTTATCTTGCAAGTAAAGCTTTTAAATGCTCTTAAATTATCTCATAAATCATATTGACCTGTCTGTGAATTACTGAAAATAAAGTAATATTCAGTACAGGTACCCCTCCCTAACTGCGTGGGAAACGTTCTTGAAAACCTCCGCGGTTAGTAAAACTGCTAACAGTGAAAATACAGGGCCCTAAGGGAAACATGGGGATAGAGGGAGTAAGTTTGCTTTGTCACAGTTGGAAAATGCAGGGCCCTATGGGAAACATGGGGATAGGGGGAGCAAATTTGGAAGCATTGGCTGCCAAGATCTGCAGCAATCCACGTGGCTGTCTGACTGATTGATCTACACAGACACAGAGAGAGAGAGAGAAATGTGGAGAAGGTGGTGTGGTGGGTGACACAGAGGGGGCGGCGGGGGGGAATGTGGAGAAGGTGGTGTGGTGGCTGACATGGAGTGGGGGAGTAATGCGGGGAAGCGATAATAAATTCATGTTATTTACCTTAATCCTAAAAGAGAAGTGACATCGTCGCTGGTTGATTGCGATATCGCAACTGGGTCCTAGCGCCAAATGCTAGTGATAGTGTTAAAACCCGTGGATAAGCAAAACCCATTGCCGTGGTTAGCAAGGGTTGTCGCAGCGAGCCAACGTGGATAAGTGAAATTAGCGGTAGAAAAAAACACGGTTGGGGAGGGGTACCTGTACTTACAGTCGGGTGACAGCTTTTCTTCAAATGATTTATAATATCTATTGAGAAGTTCTAAATTCTCCTGATTGATAATTTCTTGCAGAGAGATGTCTCCAAACCTACAATAACAAAAAATTAAGTATCTTTGTGTTGACCTGTTATCACAAATGTTAGGAACAAAATCCAACAGCTGATGAGGAGTAATGTTTAGAGAAAAGTTTATCAAAGACTGGTTTGCTCCTTTTACACATGCAGCTGTGCAAATAGCTGAGATTTACATGAGGACAGTGAGTGCTGGATATCATCACACTGTACTACAGCCACAATCAGTCACTCCATCCTTCGAATACACAAGACCAACAGCATTGGTAGACTGATCATTTAATTTTGGATAAAAGGGAACAAACTAGAAAAAAAAGGGGCATGTAACCTGGGAGAAAGGCTCACAAGGGAGAAAGCTCCAAGGCTACTCTACATGACTGTTCAACAGATACAATACATAGAAAGAACATGTCTGCTTCGGGTTCATTCAATAGGCAAAGTTCATGCATTGCAAAGAAAGACACGGAAGTACTGGGTCCAACAATTATAATCAACTCAGGGTCTAATGCACTCTCTGAGTGGAAAGAAAGTCACTGGAACTAGTGAAATATGTATTTTAGACCTGTATGAGGAAGCAGTAATACAACTTCAAGGCATTGTGCAATTGCAGGGTGTGGGGTCAAAGTCTTCCCCCATTATGAATTGTGAAGCCTCATTATTTGTAGACCACCTTGCACAATAAAATCACTGCAGATTGCTGAGGGAGCTGCCAAGTTCAGATACCAGCATCACAGTGTCATAACCTGGCTCAAATGAGCAATTTCAAGTTAGGAGAAGAAAAAAATGGATGCAGTAGGAGGGAGGTGGTGGGGTGGCGGGCTTAAACATTAAACCATCTCTCTGGTTAAGGATGTTAAGGATCCCATGGTACTTTGCACAAAAAGGAGTTTCTCCCAGGGTCCTGGGCAACAATACTCCAGATATTCTTTAATTTAATGATGTTTGAAGTGCTCTGAGACACCATTTGGCGTGAAGGGAACTATATCAATCTAAGTTGTTGTTGCACAGTGCTGTGTGTAAATTATCTGCTGCATTTTTCATGCAATTTCAATTTATTTTACAACAAAAATCTGTGAAGCGCTTTGGGATGTTTTGATGTTATAGGCTCTAAACCAGTGGTTCTCAACCTTTTTCAGTAATGTACCCTTTGTTAATTTTTAACATTATCGTGTACCCCCACCCAACCACATACACACACACACACCAACCCCCTCATTCCACTTGCATTGTATGACCAAGCTTTTCTTATGTAACAAAATAACTAGCACATACAAAACGAGGAGAATAACAATTAAAAACAGGTAGACCCCAATTACTGAACGTCCAGTTAAGAAAGTTCACTATAACGAGGATTTCTATTTGTACCATTATCTGCTTAACAAAGGCTGCGTTCGAATGTTTACACACACTTCAAATCTCGCAGGCTTCTCGTGCGCAGCTTCTCATGTGCACCTTCTCTCTGGTTGCCCCAGCACCACACGCTCAGTCTTTAGCGTGCCTCAGTTAAGCAATGCAGTGCAGCCCCTCCCATATGGGAGGAGCTTAAGCGGCAGGATGCTTTGTGGCTTCAATAATAGTAAGTCGAAGACTGTCTGTATTTTATTGTTTATTGTTGTATTTACTAAAATTTTTATACTTTATTATTGTACTTAAAGTTGTGTAGCCTTCAATAGCAGTTAAATCTACCTTAGGCCTTCGCTAGTACAGGTTGAGCATCCTAAATTCGGGCCCGTAGCCGAGCCCGGGATTGGGTATTTCCAGACTTCGGAACACCAGAAGCGGGTCACGTGTTCGGAAATGTCTGGGCCCAGGTTGCGATATTTCAGTGTGGTGACTGTGAAGACCTGGCCTGGAGCAGATAGGATTGTCGTTTTTATTCTTGCAATTTTCGTCACATTCCAGATTCTGGAACTCTGGATTTTGGCCGCTCAACCTGTACACCGGAAATGTTAGCGCTAGGAACCGCTAGGAACTAAACTGATTTTAGCGGGGTGGCTCGGGTCGGGACAGCATTTTGGCTGCGGCCAAATACAGTAATACAGTTAAACTCTCACTTAATAAAATTTTCGCTTACCGAAGGGTTTTAAAGTCCCTAACCTCTTCGTTAAGCGGGGTCTACCTGTATACAATTTGGAATGCTATCAAACGCGAAATAAGAGAGCTAAATAAATCAATGTACTACCATCTGTACTCCCTGAAAGTATGTAATTTTGTACCCCTGGGGTACATGTACCCCTGGTTGAGAACCGCTGCTCTAAACCATCGTCATTTTTACAGCAGTATTTTAGGTGGGAAAAATAAGGTGCTCATTTTTGTACATAATAGACATGGGTAAGAATGATCATCTTATACAGTATATAATAATAATCCTTAAGTTTATATAGTGCTTTCCACGTCTTATCGACGTCTCAAAGGGCTTCACAAAATACAACAACGTCCCAAGGTTGGGACCAAGCAGGGAGGAAGGGGTCATGATTGGGGAAGGAAAGTAAGAAAATTGACTGTATATTTGTGGGTGAAATTTCAGAGGGGAATAAGAAGAGGAAGTGAAAGTTAATGATGTTCTCCCATGAAGCAGACAGCATATGTATTTAGTTTGGCTGTAGTACAATGTGATGATAGCAAAACATTTGTTTACTCAATCCACAGCTGTTTGTGGGACATTGCATATTGAATGCATAATGATCTCAGCATACCTCTCTGCCAGAGTTTGCTGCTCATTTATTCCCACGTTGAAAAGTACTGGATACACTCGCAGCAAATTTCCATCTTTGATCTCCTGCGGCAAAACTTCAAACAGTTTAGTCGGGAGCTGGACCTCTACCGTGTAAAAATCTCTGTAACAAAACCCACCAGAGGAGAGAAAAGAGGAAATTAACAAGGTTTTAATAAGATTTTTGGCCCCAGAAGCACAGACTGTATAGAACATATCTGTCAAGAAAACATCCTTTTTTTGTTCATCCTAGTGACACATGCAGAAACCCATAAACATGCTTAAGAGTAACCAAACCAAACTGAGAATTCCATGCATCCCACCTATGTATGAAAATTCCACAGATAGATCGTTGGAATGGAATGCGCTCTCTTTCCAAGGAGATGAATACAGTAAAAGCCCGTTTATCCGGCACTCTTTGGACCTGGCCAATGCCGGTTAAACGACATGCCGGATATTTGGGCGGCAAGTTGCCGAAAACTTAACACAAAAAAAATTAACTTATTTTTAAACATACCATATTAACAATAGACTAAATAATAACAGAATATGATATAGATACTTATCAATAAAGCAATAAATATTGATTACAATCTATAAACACAGCACACATCACAAAGCAAACTTCTGCAATGGCGGATGGTCGTGTCTTAAAGTGGTACTGTTGGTTTTTCCTCTTTTTTTTCTTTCCCTCCCTCCTTCCCCCTCTCTCTCTTTCACACACACACTCAGTCAGTCTGGCACCTCAATGGCTCCAAACCAACCCCCCTCCACTCCTCTCATTTTCCATCGAATTAATCAACTCACCCCCTCTCTCTCTCCTCTCCCCCACCTCTCTCTGCCCCTCCCACTCCTCTTTCTTTCTCCTCCCCTTCTTTCCCTCCCACTCTCTCTCTCCCTGCCTCTCTCTCCTTCTCCCACCCCACCCCCATCAAAACAGTGTATAAACCTATGATACAGTCAGCCTACACAGGCAATATGTAGTATCCGTCAGAGAGAGAGAGAGAGAGAGAAGGAAAGAAGGAAAGACAGACAGAAAGAAAGGGGAAGAGATAGAAAGAGAGAGGGAGAGATAGAGAGGAAGGAAGGAGAGGGAGAGAGAGAAAAAGGAGAGAGGGAGAGGAAAAACAGAGTGCCGGTTTTTTCTCTGAAAGCGCCACTACTGGTGTGAAACTGGTTCGTTTCAGTACCTTGGTTGGTGGTTCTGTTCACAAATATGTGACTCGGGTGTGTACTTCAACAAGTTTATAATTTTCTTTTTTTCCACGTAAGACAAGCCCAGAATGTCCAGTTCTCGAATTTTAATGGTGTTTATTCTACCTATCGACCCTGTCATCTCACACTCTACAACAACACCCAACGCACACAAAACACATACGGTTGCTAAAGTACACGCTTTTAGTTTCACTCGACGATCTCAGGGGGAGATGAGTGGACAAGTGCAACCCAGTCAATCGTGTACATTAGCAACCATAGGTAGAATAAACACCATTAAAATTCGAGAACTGATAGTATTCAGAATGTCAGTATACTGTAATTTTACAAATCCAAGAGACATCTGAAATAGACTACACCCTATTACGAGAAATGCAAGGTGAAGCAAAATCACCAGAGATACGCATATGGGAAAACCATAAATGCACCAAAACAGCTGAGGGGTTGTGGATAGGGCTGGATGAATTACCAGTATTACCAAAAGCATTGTTTCCCATAGCGGCTGAATTGAGCCATGGTAAATGTCATGTCTCAAAAGGAGGGATGGTATATATGGTAAACAGCAGATATACAACCTTCTTATAAAAATATGATTTTGTAAGAAATGTCTCACATGTTTACAGAACAACCCGCCGGGAGGGATGACATGTCCAAAAGGGAAATTGTTGTGGCTATACTGTTTATGTTAATAATGATATCATTGATAATGATGTGCTGTAATTACAGATGCTAAAATAAGTTGCAACGATTGATGTGGTGGCTGAGGTAAAAGGGAATTGTGAAGATTTTGATAATGATGATGGTAATCAGTTTGACCCACTCGAGGTGGGAACTGGACATTCTGGTCTTGTCTTACGTTGACAAAAAGAAAATTATAAAGACTCATGGACTTGTTTGCTGAAACAAAGCTGACTCTATGGACTTTCGAGGACATTTTACCAGTGAATGGTCAAGACGAGCTGTTGAATTTCTCACTACAGATTTGGATGCGTGACCAAAAATGTCTGAGTTTGAGAACAAAGAAGACAAGTCTAACCGATCTTGGAAAAAAAGGAGATATTCTACAATCAACACAAATCGTACCATGTTAAAAAGTCGATTCCTAATCACAGCCACTGTATCAATCTGCTTAATTAATTGTACTGAACTGTACTTCTGATGTCTTATATTTTTGTGATTTTACAATGTCTTACAATGTTTTATATACTTTTCTGCTAACATGCTATTTATGCCGAGGAATGATACAAAAGGGATTTACAACTTGCTAAATTAATACAGGCGTAGTTCGGTTGTGAGAGATCAAAAATTGTATTTTCTCACTCTCAAGATGGGGTCTGTTGGGATATGGGTTGTACCGTACTAATCAGCAATTGGAAGCATTGCAAGCCGTGCTCGAATCTGTTGCAAATGACACTGCTGACACATTAGATGTTCAAACCACAGAAATGGTGGCCATCCGTACGGTTGCGTTACAGAATCGTATGGCCTTGGATATGATGCTGGCTGAAAAAGGTGGTACATGCACCCTCATTGGGTCCGAATGCTGCACCTATATTCCGGACAGTTCCCACAATGTAACCCAGCTAACCAAACATATTCGGGACAAAGTTTCCGAATTGTCCCGTAACAACGGAAATCCGGGAATATGGGGTTGGTTGACCGATTGGTCAATTAGCGGTTGGATGACTAAAATTTTTACATTTATTATCATAATTGTCCTAATCCTGGTAGTCGTATTGTGCTGTTGCCTACCCTTACTAAAGAAAATTGTACTATCAATGATGACAGGCTGGGAAGCCCCGGCAGCAATGCTGTACATGGCTCCTCGCGATGACTGCTCTGCATTTGAGTAGCAAGTTGTCATGGAATGACAAAAAGGAAGGAATGAGAAGTCAGCTCGTCTGACTTGTACGCATACTAGTTATCTGCAAACCTGCACTATACTTTCCTTAACCTTTGGTCAGCACTCGTGAGCCTGTTTAGCAATAAGAGGAAAACAGGAGCGATGTTATGTCTTTTAATACATACCATGGTTTTGATATTGTGTCTGGCGGACATACCATTGTTCGGTTGTTTGTGTAAACTGACTCCTATACTGTCTTGTTGTTGCACAAAAAGCTGCAGGCTATCTTGTCGCATTAACCCCGAGGCCAGTTACTGGGTTAAAGGTTTTCATGTGATGTTTTGTAACACGGCAAAAGTTATGTGATTACAAGTGTATAAATGCCCATGTATGGAATGTTCTAAGTGTGCACTTGGAGTAGACGGACGAGAGTCTGTACCTAAGGTGTACACCGCTTTGCAAATGCTGAATAAACTTGTTGAAGTACACACCCGAGTCACATATTTGTGAACAGAACCACCAACCAAGGTACTGAAACGAACCAGTTTCACATTGGCAGCATTCAGAACTAATCATACCGTACTCTCGTGCGACAATTGACTCATCAATTGCGATCCGGTTAATTGAATTGGGGAACTTTTTTTTGAGGTGCCAGTTATACGGAAGTTATGGTTGATCGGGTCACAGATAAACGGGCTTTTACTGTATAAAGCATTTGAAAACATTGTGGCACCTTAACCTGCCTGGGACACGCAGCTATGTGTTAGCGGTGCAAGAACCATTTCAAGACTCTGACCAGAACAGCTTTAGCTTGAAATGTAAGAACAATAATGATAACAAATTACATTTGTATAGTGCCTTTTATGTCAGGAGGACTTCACAAAGCATTGGATTGTCAGGGATCCGCTCCCGAGCTGGTGGTTCGGATCAACAACGACAACAAAATTACATTTTGTTCAGAACAGGTGAGGAGTGTAAGGGTAAGAGGGTGAAAGAAGGCATGGTCAAAGAGGAGGCTCTTGAGAGGGGTCTTGAAGGAGGCAAGAATCTTCTTAACCTTAACCAATTTGAATCACTCACCAATCATTTGTTCACACATAGGAAGTGTTTTTGCCTTGACTGTAATAATGACTTAACAGCTTTTGAAACACAAACATCCTTTGGAATCATTAATGCTACCAAAACAATGTTCTCTTGTTCCTGATATGTGCAGCTATTTCCTGCATGCAAAAAAAATGTTTCCTTCCTCCAGAGTCTCGAACTGTTTCCTGTGTCGGGAAGCAGATGAAAATTACTTGGACCCAGGCCTCCGCCACTGCTGAGAGATGTAATCACGCTTGAAACTGATTTTTTTTTTGTGGCCATGGCTTTGCCCCCTCCTACCTCTTCGACCTGCTGACCCCTACCAACCTGCTCGCTCCCTCTGTTCACCGTTCTCGCTCTACTGGGTCTGGACTCCTCCGTGTCCCCCGAATCCTCCGTTCCACCATTGCCAGCTGTGCCTTCAGCCACTACGCTCCAATGCTCTGGAACTCCCTTCGTCACTCCCTTCATCTCGCCCCCTCCTTTCTTATTTTCAGGTCTCGCCTGAAGGCTTTCCTTTTCAACCGTGCATTGGTCACTTTTCTCCCCCTCCCCCTGGCTCATCCCTGGGATCCATTATTGTGAAGCACTCTGAGATGATGTCTGGCGTGGAGGGTGCTATATAAGTCCAAGTTGTTCTTCAGCCGGCTCCGGTCTGCTCCATGTCTCCCACCTGCCATCTGTGGCCAGGCTTTCAGCTATTCTGCCCCCACACTCTGGAACTTGATCCTAGTCCCTCCACCTCACTTCATTCCTTGCCTCCTTCAAGGCCGGTCTCAATTCTTTTTCGATTGTGCCTTCAACTGCCCTCCCACCTCTCTGCCTCTCCTCACCCCTACCCTGATCCTCCCCTATGCTCTCAGATCCTGACCCCAGACTCTTCAGTGCCTTGGGACGTCCTCCCGATGTGAAAGGTGTACCAAACTTTGCTCCCCAATTACCCCTGACCTTGCCAGACGTCACTGGCTCCGTTTCCTGGAGAGGATCTATTTCAAGATCCTCATTCTTGTTTTCAAATCACTCCACTCCTCTGCACCCCTCTACCCTCTCTCCCCAACACAGCACCCATTGCCTTCACTCCTCCGGTTCTGGTCTCCTCTTTGTCCCCCGAATCCTTTGCTCCACCATCGGCGGCTGTGTCTTCAGCCACTACGCCCCAAAACTCTGGAACTCCCTTCCTCACTCCCTTTGCCTCGCCCCCTACTTTCAGGACTTAGCTGAAGACCTTTCTTTTCAACCTAACCTTCGGTCACCTTTTTCCCCCTCCCTCTGGCTCGGGCTCGGGATCCATTGTTGTGAAGCGCTTTGAGACGCCCTCCAGCGTGGAGGGCGCCATATAAATCAAAGCTGTTGTTGTTATAAATGTAATTTTGTTGTTGTTGTTGTTGCATCACCCAAATTCAGCAAATTTCTCAAGCCTTTGCGCATCCTCTTTTTCCCGTTGTCACAACTAGTAAACCCATCAATGTGCTTGAAATGACTTCAAATCAAACAAAGTGAACGTGGAATGCAAAAATCCTAAAAGGTAGGACTGTCCTACCTGAACAAACAGTGGGAAGCTTGTCAGGCACTGCAAATCTGTATCTCAAATGCTACTATGTAGCAGTGAAAATGTCCAGTAAATTACGAAGATGATCAGATTTTGGTGTGCAGAATTATTGCCCTACAACACTTTCAACTTAAAACTGTGCAATTTTAGATGATTAAACTCCAGGAGTACCCCAACACACAAGCTGTGGTCCCAGGCCTTGTACTTCATCAACCTGTACCTAATGCTCTCTATAGTTAGGTAACAGTGTGAGTCCCTCCAAGGATTGTGCATTCCCAACACAGTAAAATGATCATGTGAAAGTAACATTCATAAGGAGAACTCTCAGTTTGGTTCCAATACTCATGGGAACAGGAGAAGGCCATTCAGCACCCTCAAACCTGTTCCACCATTCTATGAGATCATGGATGATCTGTACCTCAATTCCAATTACCTGTCTTTGCCCCCTGATACCCTTACCTAACAGAAACGTATCTACCTCACGCTCGAAAATTCTAATGAATCAGAATATTCTTAAGCATGGTGATGGGCTTCTATTTGTGTAAGACACAGAAAAATACAGTTTAGAGCTTTACAAAAATAAATAATTACTTAATCACTTTGACCTTTGATTTGTTATAAAACTCTCCCTGCCTTTAAAACTCACTTAATCTTTTATATTTTGATCATGATTTTAGTCAATACTCTTAATCACACCATTAGATACCCCCAAGTCTCTCGCCCCACCTCACCAACCTGGTTACTTCCTTCTCAGGGCAAACACTGTCCGTCCTATCACCAGTGAGTTTCCAGCTATTCTGCACCTGCTTTCTGGAATTTCAGCCCAGAGTCCTTCCAGCTCATTCCTTCCCACCCCTCTTTTAAAGTGCATCTCAAAACTTACTTCTTTGAGCTCACTTTTGGTCATCCTTCCCCTCTCCAACCCTTTTAGCTCCCACCCCTAGCTCAGGTGTGCAGGCAGTAATGTTAAGTGATTTGAGACAGGTGCTATCAAAATGCAAATTGCACTATATAAATTGCTCTTCTTTCTTCTTTGCTCAAGATTCCCATTGTTCATCCTATATGAAAGGTATAAGTTAATTTGTTTCAATTACATAAAGAGCAATGAACAGTTGGAATGGCTTGTTGTTGTTTTGCCATATGTATGGTTGAGCCCAAGACATGGGATTCATTTAAGAAAGATGATGCAACGGCAAAATGGTAGAGATAGTATTAACAGGAGATTAAACGGACCAAAGGACTTTCTTTCTCATGGGATTTTTCAGCAGAGGAGGAGGCATTCAGACCATTTCCCTTCTCAAACATTTTTATCTGACCAACTCTTGTAAATTATTGCCAGGTAACTGCTCCAAAGTCCAATTTTACATGGCACAATTTGAATTTAAAATTAAAGCTAAGGCCATTTAGGAATGAAATCGGAATCACTATTTCACATGAAAGGCAGTGGAAATCTGGAATTCTCTCCTCCAAAAGGTTGTGGATGCCAGATCCATTAAAGTTTTCAAGACTGAAGTGGATATATTTGTTAGGTAAGAGATATGGAACAATGGCAGGCAAATGGAGTTGAGGTACATGATTTAATCTAATCCCAATTTTTTTTGAGGCAACCCAAATTAGCCACCACCAGGTCCTCGCGACCCAAACAATTTTTTGCTGCGACCCAAATTAGCCTCCAACAAGTCCTCCACCACTAGAGGGCGATATCGCAATTGACGCTCAACTCAGCCAAAACGTTATCTCCATATGTTTTATGGACTCAGCGCAACTCGTAAGTACGCTCTTTATACAAATTGGTCGGCTGTGTCACTTTTTTTTTTTAGCGTTAAAAGCTTTTTTTTGCGGTAAAAGCTTTTTTAGTTTTTAAAAAGCATATTCAACATTAAAAAAAAGAAAACAAAATATTCTGATGACCCTTCGCAATCCTACTGAGGACCCACCGCGACACTGATTTGGGTCGGGACCCGAGGTTGGGAACCACTGATCTAATAGAATGCTGCAACAGGCTAGAGTGGCTGAATGGCCTACAATTATTGCTATGTTCGTAAAGCACAATGCTCTCAAAAACACCAAGAGATCACAAGGCCGTGTGCCACAACTCTGCTGTTACTTTTTTGTTTGTACCTCACTCCGGTCACAACAGGGAAGAGCTCAATGCTAGCATTCTCCTCTAGCTGTGCTTGAACAACTTTGAATGTCACCTTCTGCAAATCCGAGATTCCCACTGACATGTCCTCCAGCATGCCAATCTCTTCATCTGAAAGTGAAAAGCAGACAGATTATAAGTGGTGGTAGTGTTTCCAAAAACCCAAAGGAGCTCCATTAAGCTCTCTGGGACACTACCTCGTGTGAAGGGTGCTATATAAATGCAAGTTGTTGTTGTTTTTAGACACGGGTGGGAGGGGGAAGATGAGAGGATATCTTAGCCAGAAGATCAAAAATTTATTTGAGGAAAAAGACCATCTCATCCACAGCATCAACCTGTTTTTTTAAATGAGCCCGTCTTTTCTACAACCACCCTACCTGGCAACCTGTTCCAGTCATTAATTACACAAACGGCTTTTCCTCCCGCTCTTACCCGGTTAACTGTGGGGTACCCCAGGGATCCATCCTTGGCCCTACTCTTCTTCCTCATCTATATGCCCCCTCTTGGGGATGTCATCCGCAGACATGGGGCACACTTCCACATGTATGCAGATGACACCCAACTCTATTTCTCCACTTCACTTTGTGACACCTGGGGCCCTGATGTTCTGTCAGCCATCAGGAGCTGAATGAGTGCAAATTTCTTGCAGCTGAATGTTGACAAGACAGAGGCCATTCTCTTTGGCTCTCGTCAACATCTCCATTTGCACGGCTCTCACCTCCTCCACCTTCCCAGCCTGCTTCTAAAACTCTCCGAACCTGTGCGCAACCTAGGCGTCAGGTTCAACCCCCAACTGTCCTTCCTCCCCCGCATCCGGTCCCTTACCAGCACCACCTTCTACCACCTCCGACGGATTGCCTGTCTCCGGCAATACCTCACCCCAAAAGCCGCTGAAACCTTGGTCACCTTTTGTCACCTCTCGGCTGGTCTCCCCTCCACCACAATCCACAAAGTCTAGCTAATTCAAAACTCTGCTCTGCTATCCGCATACTCACCCGCACCAAGCTTCGCTCCCCCATTACCCCAGTCCTTGCCAGAATTCACTGGCTCCCTGTCCCCGAGAGGATCGATTTCAAGATCCTCACCCTTGTTTTCAAGTCCCTCCACTCCTCTGCACCCCACTACCTCTCTGATCTCCTCTCTCCCCAAACCAGCACCCGCTGCCTTCGCTCCACCGGCTCTGACCTCCTTCATGTCCCCCGAATCCTCTGCTCCACCCTCGGCGGCTGTGCCTTCAGCCACTATGCCCCAAGGCTCTGGAACTCCCTTCCTCACTACCTTCGCCTTGCTCCCTCTCTTCCCAGTTTCAGGTCACAGTTAAAGACCTTTCTCTTTGACTGCGTCTTTCTACCTTTCTACCCCTGCCCCTGGCTCGGTCCCGGAATCCACTATTGTGAAGCGATCTGAGACGCTGTCTGGCATGGAGGGCGCTACATAATTCAAAGTTGTTGTTGTTGTTGTTGTAATTACCCTCTAAGTAAAATTCTGATCCCTCAAAATAGTTCAACTTTTCACTCCACATATAAATAACATTATCATAACAGTCAGCATAACCTTATCTTATAGATCTTTCTTTATAAGCGCTTTGATATGTCCTCCTGATGTGAAAGATGTTACTTAGATGCAAATCATACTGTATTTAGAATTTCAGGAGCATGATGCATGGCCAGTTGTGCATCTTTTGCTTTCTTGACAAGGTCAACAAGTGATCTGGGTTTGATTCCTGACACTGGGAATCAGTGATAATCCATTTGGAGCACATCACAAATAAATTACTTTTCTGCAGATGAAAAGAATGTGCTACTCACTGTAAGTACTGAGAAGTCCTTCAAAGTGTACAAGCAAGCCCACAGTGTGAAGCTGCTGCAGGAAATCTTGGTCATGTAAACACGTGTGCAGTTTGATCACAAACCCACAGACCAAGGCTGCAAGCTAGAGACAAGAAAGAATTGGATTCACATCAGCAATTGTACAGTGGAGAGCTGAAATTCCACATACTTTTAGCTTTGAACACCATATTCACTTACCTTTAAGGTAGACATAAGTTCATTGTTAAAGCTGAAGACTGTTTAAAAAACGGTGTAAAACTGATTTTAAGAGAACATTTTCACAGTCTTACAGATTAAAATTAGGTGGAATTTAATTAAATGCTATTCAGTGAAGATAAGCCATAGATTTTGTTGAGAGTAAAGTGAAAGTAATGAGAGTGTGCCCTCTTCAGCCTATTAAATGGAATAACAATCAATGTAACACAAGAACGGTATAGCAGTAATGTAACACCAAACTGCTTGATATAGAACTCTAATCAGTCAGTGGATGTTTGGTAATTACCTGAGATAGGCATCAATCGCTAATGGTACAACTTAAGCGATACAGTGAAGGTACAAGTTATTTTGTTTCAATTACATAAAGAGCAATGAACA
The DNA here is from genome assembly GCA_035084275.1 of Hydrolagus colliei. NCBI lineage: Eukaryota > Metazoa > Chordata > Chondrichthyes > Chimaeriformes > Chimaeridae > Hydrolagus > Hydrolagus colliei. The sequence continues at coordinate 20,937,453 of CM068742.1, read as the reverse complement.
GTTGGAATGACTTATTGTTGTTTTGAAATGAGCTATGAAATGAGCTATGGCACACTTGCAATTCTACCTTTGATTATTATTATTTACTAATACAGATTGGTTTCAAGCAAATGACAGATTGAAAAGAACAACGAATTGGGTACTTAAAATGTGAAGTCCTGTAGCTCAGTGGTTAGAGCACAGGCCTTACAAGTGAGAGATCTGGGTTCAGTTCCCAGCAGGATGAAACCTTAGGCAAGTTTCCTTACTCCACACACCTAATACTCCCTCAAAAAAAAACAATAATAAAATAGTAATTTCAATCCACGACTGTTTGCGGAATCCTGCTGTGCGCAATTGGCTGCCACGTTTTGCCCACATATATACAGTCTATTCACTTTACAGTATTTTCTGTGAAGCTCTTTGAGATGTCTAGAAGACGTGAACAGCACTATATCAAATGCAAGGATTATTATTATTTGAAATTACCTATTAAAATTATCAGACTGTTGGTGCTGCACTGGGAACTGGTGACAGACAGGTTAGACAGGAAAGTGATGCTGCCTGTCAACCCCTTCCATCACCTTGATGGGCCAGGCTCAGGAACCAGGTAGGAAAGAAAATAAGGCTAAGGCTATCTTGCTGGGATTGACAAGCACTTGAACGATGTAATCACAGTGCTCTATGAGATAACCTATTTACTGGAGGGAAGCCAAAAGGGAGAAATTCTGAAGTATAATAAAAGCCCATTTATCCGTGATCTGATCAATCGTAATGTCCGTATAACCGGCACCTCAAAAAAAGGTCCCCATTCGAATAACTGGATCTTATCCAGCACAATCGCGGTGGCGCATTGAATAAGTCTTTTTATGCAATGCTCTTTGTAGGCACAGGGAGACCAATGCACCTGCAGGGCTAACACAGAAAAACTGCAAAAGCTGAAAATGCACAACTGGTCAATCAGCACCTGAAAGAGAGGAGAGGCAGCTGATTTCAGTTCTATAGATATCCAGCATTTCCCATCCATGTATAATACATACATTTCAAACAATTTGTTTCAGAACATCACTGAAGTTCTGATGATGGAGCGAGTTACAGCCTTAAAATGAAGGAGGTCTGCTGACAAGGGAGTGTGTTACAGCCTTGTAATAAAGGTATTCAGGTGACATGGAGTGTATCATAGCCTTGTAATGAAGATGATTTGATGACATGGATGGAGTGTGTGACTGCTCTGCAATTAAGAGTGACACCAGAATTGGATGGAAGACAAAGAGTGCACTTACTGCTTGACTGAAGACAACATCTCTCCTCTGGTGCAGAGCGAAGGCCTGAGGTATGCTACAGGCACACTCCTGAAGAAGCACAAATACCATGGCTTTCTTTGCTCTGGCAACCACTTCATCGACACAGTCCTTTAGTGTAACTACTAGAGGGTACAACCCTTCATACCAGTCATCTTACAGAATGAATACAACACAGGGAAATTAGTAAGGTACAACAACTAAAACATAGTACTTTCTGAGACAGATAAAAGACAAATGTCTTCTAATATGTGTAATGTAGTAAAAGACTAATCTATTTTAGGGGCGTATTTATTGTATACCATTAATACCATTTACTACAGCAAAATCTAAACCTTTATCATCTTTAATTCTAGTATACCATGGAGTCTGGAGTGTGTAAGTAAGGCCATAGCTCATCAAGAGGATTGAGGTTATATTGTAAACCTCCAAACCAAATCATGAGTGTTACATCAATGTCTGAATCCCAAGATCTTTTATAAGCTTGAACCACATTCTAGAATCAATCATTGTATATACCACACCTTAAACCATTACTTACACTAAGCCCTTTTTACCTTCATATGTGTGTGTGTGTGAGGTTGGGTGGTGGGGGAGAGAGGAATAAAGTGTGTTCAAATGTACAGCACCAGATAGTCTACTGCTATGATGAAATTGTGTTATCTAACAGAAAACAGATTTAATTTTTTACAGATGGACTGAATGAGAGATTACATCTTGTGTTACATTAGAAAACAGGAGAGAGACTTCAGACACGCTAATCAATGTTTGTAAGCCAAATGGTTTTGTCTATTTGAAACTATCGTGGAGTCCTGTAGTTCAAAGCATTTGAGAAACCAGGGTTCAATTCCAGGCAGAGTAAAACCTTGGGCACGTTTCCTTACTCTACACACCTAATAATAATCCAGCGAAAAAAGTACAAAAATAAATTTATCATTTCATTCCACAAAATGGATTGTAATGTTTTTAGAACATTAGGACATTGCTGTGGCAATTAGCTGCTGCATTTTGCCCACTAATATAGAGTCAATTGATTTTACAGTAAATTCTGTGAAGCGCTTTAATCATCTAGAAGATTTGAAAAGCGCTATATCAAATGCAAAAATTAGTATTCTTCTTCTTTTTGCCTTGTACTAACTGTTAAGCATTATACAGACGTAGTTTCAATGAGGTTTGTGTTAAGACACCCTCCACATCTTGTACATTCATGAAATATAAAAGGATTAAAATCAGATTTAAGATATTCTGGACTTTCATTTTATGATTAGAAGAAGTTAATTCAACATTTTCATCCTACAAGAAGGGCCCTCAATAATTGCCATACCCAAGTCAATCTTGCTGGTTGGTATCAACAGGTTGCCAGAAAGCATTCACATAGTACATGAGAAAATAATTCAGTCAGAAATGGTAGTTCACTCGAAGTACAATTCATGCAAACTAAGATCTGGATAATTAGCACACAACACCTAAATTTATAATACGCAAGAGTGCCTTTCACATTGGAAGAGTGTCACGAGATTCATGACAGTCCTTGCTTTACACCTGTGTTGGAGGTGGGAGCCGAGGGCGGTGGGGAGGGGAAAGATAATCGAAAACAACCCAAAAGTCCTTTTTTCCACCACCCACCACCTCCTCCATGCGCCCCCTCAGGCTTCCTCAATCTTCACTTCAATTGTGAAGTGAACTTCTCCTCCAAAATCCACAATATCCACCAGGCACTTTCTGAGACAGATAAAAGACAAATGTCTTCCAATATCTGTAATGTAGTAAAACACTGATCTATTTTAGGAGCTTATTTATTGTAATCCTCCTGCCTCTTATCGCCCACCACCACCACCACCCTAATTCCGCCCCCCTCACCCTTCCCCGTCATCAGCACCTACCATGACCCCCTTCCTACATTCCTTCTCCCCTGTCTCTCCTTCCTCCCTCTCATACATCATCACCTCTATGAAGCTCAGCACCTGCTGCCTTGACTCCCTTCCCACCAACTTACTGGTCACCCAGCACCCCCTCCTCTGCCCACTGCTGACTGACATCATCTACCAGTCCCTCTCCACAGGATCAGTCCCTGCCCCCCTCAAAACTGCTGCCATCACCCACCTCCTCAAAAAACCTTCCCTAGATCCCTCAAACCCGAGCCACTACCGCATTATTTCAAACCTGCGCTTCCTTGCCAAAGCACTCAAATGCATTTTGCCAACCAATTCCATGCCCACCTCTCCTCCCACTCCCTTTTTGAACCGCTCCAGTCCGGTTTCCGCCCTGCCCATAGCACAGAGACTGCGCTTCTGAAAGTCACAAACGATGTCCTCTCTATCTATGACCAGGGCTCCCTCTGCCTCCTTCTCCTCCTGGACCTGTCCACTGCCTTCGACCACACCATCCTCCTCCACCACCTGTCCTCCATCATCCACCTCAGTGGGATTGCACTCGCCTGGTTAGTCCTACCTCACAAACCGCCAGCAGTACATCTCCATAAACGGCTTTTCCTCCCAATTACCTATGAGGTACCCCAAGGATCCATCCTTGGCCCCCTCCTCTTCCTGATATATATACTCCCTCTTGGGGACATTATCCGCAGACATTGGGTACACTTCCACATGTACACAGATGACACCCAACTTTATTTCTCTATCTCACTTTGTGACCCCCAGTCCCCTGATGTTCTGTCAGCCTGCCTGTCAGACATCAGGAGCTGGATGAGTGCGAACCTCCTGCAGCTGAATGTTGACAAGACGGAAGCCATACTCTTTGACTCTCTCAATGTCTCCAATCTCACGGCTCTCACCTCCTCCACCTTCCCGGTCTGTGCCTAAAACTCTCCGAACCCATGCATAACCTAGGCGGCAGATGCGACCCCCTACTGTCTTTCCGCCCCACATCCGGTCCCTCACCAGCACCGCTTTTTTCCACCTCCGAAGGATCGCCCGTCTCCGGCAATATCTCTCCCCAAAAGCTGCTGAAACCCTGGTCCACGCCTTTGTCACCTCTCGGCTGGACTATTCCAACGCCCTCCTCACCAGTCTCCCCTCTGCCACCATTCATAAAATCCAGCTCATATAGAACTTCACCGCCTGCATTCTCATTCGCACCAAACTTCACTTCCCCATTACCCCAGTCCTTGCCAGACTTCATTGGCTCCCTGTCCCTGAGAGGATTGATTTCAAGATACTTACCCTTGTTTTCAAATCCCTCCACTCCTCTGCACCCCACTACCTTTCTGACCTCCTCTCTCCTCAAACCAGCACCCGTTGCCTTCGCTCACCCAAATCCTCCACTCAACCATTGGTGGTTGCGCCTTCAGCCACTATGTCCCGAGGCTCCGGAACTCCCTTCCTCACTCCCTTTGCCTCGCCCCCTCTCTTCCCAGTTTCAGATCACAGCTTTCTCTTCGACTACGCCTTTGATCACCTTTCAACGCCTGCTCGTTGCCGGGATCCGTTGTTGTGAAGCGCTCTGAGACGCATGGAGGGCGTTATACAACTCAAAGTTCTTGTTGTTGTAGGGCAGGGGACATAAAGTAGATTGGTGTCTGCTGTACAAAGGCAGCGTTGGTACAATAACAAGAACCCATAGCAAATAATAATCAAACAAACAATACAAGCCGGTGAGAGGCAGATTCACTGCAGATAGTGCAGATAGCAATCAAATGTCTATTCTTCATCTGCCTTTTTTTGATTTGTGAAACTCAGAATGACACTTACCAACTACTGAGGGCGGGATCTGATCAGCCAGTGAGGGTTCCTGCTCACGTTCCAGCCGTGCGCTACTCTGCTCCATCAGTCGGTCCACCATCGCAATAATACAGTTCAGACTCTTGCCCACATTCACCCATACTCTGTCCTGAAAAACAAATAAAAGTCGAAAAGACAAATCAACATGCAACACAAACAGTGCACCCTTTGCGTTACAATTAATTGCTTGTCAGAATTTGGTAAGAGGGAATTGACTCTCCCAATACAGGCCTGTCAATCAAGATACTCATCTCCTTATGGACTTATTACGATTACAATAAGGTGATTTTTCAGCATGGGAGCGGTTAATTGACTGGTGGCATGGTAGGTTTTCACAATGACCCCTCAACTTTGGGATCTTCACACAAACCATGACTGATCAAATGAAAGATTCTTCAAGGGGACAGTTCCGCCGTCCCTCTCTCCCCCCACCCCCCCCACCGCCGTCAGTCTCTGCCCCGACCCCACCCGCCGCCGTCCCTCTCTACCCCCGCCCCTCCCATCCCCGCCCGACCCCACCCGCCGCCGTCCCTCTCTCCCACCCTCCCGCCGCCGTCCCTCTCTCCCCACACACCCCCTTGTACACCTGTATATTGTATTCAAGAACTATGAATACAATATGGCGGCTTTGCACCTCGATCTGTGCATTGTGTATAGAGATGAGCATTCTGGGTCTTGTAGTTCAGTGCATGCACACCCCGATTTTTTCGATATACCGACTTTATCGATATATCGATATTTTTGAAATGCCTATATGGGCATATCGATATGAAAATTATATCGGGTTTTACCGATATATCGATATATCACCAGACCCTAGTACATACTGAGGCTGGCTACAGCCGGCTGGCCCGCTCTCCCCACTCGTCACTCTCCCCGCTCTCACTGACTCACTGGAGACAATAAAACAGCACCTTACACTACCACAGCTTGGCTAAATTATTTTACCTTTGGTTCTGGAAGTGTTAGGAGACTCTCTCTCTCTCTCTCTTCTGTTTACCATGCAATGCCATCAGATTGCTCCGAGGCCAAGGAATCATCGGACTCAGGCGGCAGCTGGCGCCGTCCTCCCAAGTGTACATTGCGCGCGGGGCCGGCGGACTCCTCGCAAATGTACGTGTACGTGGGGCCAGCCAGCGCGTATACACAAATTTTACTCGCAAAAAATGTTGCATATATTTCTTCGCGTATAGGCGAATCCACAGTCGAGAAATTCGCGTTCGGTAAGGGAAATCGTCACTAGGTGTAACAAGGTTGCTGGGATTGTGCGGAGGGAGCAGTTCTAAGCTGCATCCATGAAAATGAGCAACGGTATAGCTTTCACATTTCTGCTTAACACGTCCAAAATTCACCACTCGATAATAAGCTAAAAGTAATACAGGGAACAAAATGCACACACCTAGACGGGTCTTTGATGTGCCAGTGGGCGATTGGTGATGGGCGGCTCTGTTCCATTTTCAACACGAAAATGGGCCAGAGGACCATGTGATTATGAAAAACGGTAAACATGGGTCTGATGTCTGTTGACATGATTTCAAACTCAAGTTCTCTTCTAACCATGTAATTACCATTGAAGCAACATCGGGTCTTTTTCAGTTTATCTGAGAGCAGTAATATGCATACACCACAACGACTGGTACCTTGAGTGAAAGATGTGAAGCACCAAATAACGCACTAATCAATGCCAGAGGACATAATTCCAATTTACAAGCTCGAGAGTAATGGTGCAGCCACAGGTCTCCACTCAAAATGGTCGGTTGATGCAGTGATGGGTGAACAAGGTAACAAACTGCTCAGTCTATGTGGAGCTGGGGGAGGGGAGAGGGGGAAAACACTTTTGACAAAAATTACTTGCCCAATCTTCCTCATCATACTCAGCTTGGTGAGGTATCGAGCTGGTGCTGTGTTTCTCCCGATTTGCACTCAGCAGCTCAGGATCACCCGGGTTATTGCAGGGACCGGAATATCTTCGGTTGATGTAACCTGGCCGCGCTGTATGTAGAGCTAACAGAGCACTTCTGACCAACTGATCTTCAAATGCATGTACAAACCGTTCAGTCTGTGGGCAGAAAGAAATAAGACGTCCACGTTAGATAGGCATATATATTGAAACCATCAATTTGGGTTTTTAGAATGAACAAATGGCTCTGGGTGTCTGACAGCACAGGGTCGATATAATAATATGTAATAATAATCCTTGCATTTGATGTAGTGCTTTTCACGTTTTCCAGATGTCTCAAAACGCTTCATAGAATATACTGCAAAGTGAATTGACTGCATATTGGTGGGCGAAACACAGCAGCCAATTGCACAAATAGATAGAAGCAGCAATGAGCACAAGAGATGACATTCAATAAGACAGGATCTTCCATCTTGTATATACTGTCAATTATACAGTCAACCTACTTTACGATATATTCTGTGACATCTCAACAGCGTGGTAAGGCACTATATCAAATTCAAGAATTATTATTATCTCAATATAGCTGGAGAATGGAGGAACAGAGCTGAATTAGATAGAAATTTGCAACAAGTTTACCAGCTAATTAGAGATGTTTAATGGCAAGTTAATTCAAGTGTTGCATGTTTTTTGTCTTTCTGTACCAATATTCTCCTCTCCTTGCTGTTCCTTCTCTTCTGAAGACAACTGAATGCCTTTTCCATTAAGCTCCATTTGCCATCAGGAAAAGTGGTAAAGGCCAAGACACTAGACTCCTTTAAAAAGTAGTCTGATGCAGTGATCGGAGAAATGGGTGGTATGGAAGCTCTGGAGGGTTGAGGTCAGATGAGCTGAAGGCCCTTGTTCAACCAGAGCAATCTTGCGATCTACTGATTTTGAGGTATATTGGCCATTATTTATGAATGAACCATCTACACACCTCCCTCCAGTCAGGAAAGCAACCGTTCACTACCACTCTCTGTTTTCTATCTCCTAGCCAGTTCTGGAGCCATGTTGCCACAGTCACTTTAATACCATGGGCTTCTATTTTGTTTATAACTCTCTTATGTGTCAGTTTGTCAAATGGCTTTGGAAAATCCAGATAAACTACATCTACTGCACCACCTACATCCTTCCTCTGTCACTTCATCAAAAAATTCTATTTGGTTTGTCAGACACGATCTGCCTTTAACAACTCCGTGTTGACTGTCCTTTATTAAACCATATTTTTCTAAGTGAGAATTTATATTGTCCCACATTATAGTCTCCAGAAGTTTTCCTACTACTGATATTAGGCTGATTGTCCTGTAGTTCCTGTTTATTCTTCTGCCACTTTTTGTACAGGGGAGTAACATTTGCAACCCTCCAGTCCTCTGGCACCATGCCAGTGTCCAAAGAGGATTGAAAGATTGTGGTCAGAGCCTCTGCTATTTTCACCCTTACTTCCCTCAGTAACCGAGGATGATTCTCTTGAGATGGAGTGATAAGAGTGACATATTTCCAGTGCTTGGAAAACGCTGTATTGTCAGAGGTGCTATCCTTTGGATGAATCATTAAACCAAATATAAATCACACTTGTCTGTTTAAGAGAACATCAAACCTCACATGACACTAGTCAAAAAGAGAAGGGAGCCTCCCCCAGCCAACAATCAACAGTTAAAATTGCTCACTCATTTCATGTTTGCGGGACATTGCTATGCATAAATTATCAGCTACGTTTGTCTACAAAATACACTTACTGTACCTTACAGTACATCGTGTGAAGTGTTTTGAGACATTTTGATGTGATAAGATATCAAATGTAATTATTAATATTATTATTACACAAGATCACAAGAGAGGTTTGGATGAAGCGGTCTGCCCATTTTATCTAATTTCTACCCTATACCCACTGTACATTATATTTCCCTCACAACATCAAGATGGTCTTTAAATTAATTCAGAGGATTAGCCATAACCATCCTTCCTGATAGTCTGTTTGAGTTGTCAATTAATCTCTCAGTCTGTCCTCCTTAAATTGCTCTGCCCTCCTTAAGTTGCTCTCAACAAACCTGAGCCTCATATTCTGCTGCTTTGGTGTAACTTGTGTTAACAAAGAATAATATTTGCAAAAGAATGCCTCAAGACACTTGACAGAGTGGTTAGCAAACATACATGAAGAGGGGGTGGTAGAGGGCTTGGTCGTGAGCCTCAGAGAAGCTGATCATGTCCCAGCCTACAGTGAGGCCGATGTGATTTCACTTGCATTGCTCTAACGCATTGAGGTCTATTGAATGCCTGATGAAAGCTGCTTTTTTAGAATATGTTTGGAGTCTCTTAAACATGTGCAAGGTAAGCAGAGTACAGGGAAAGGTTAACAGTTTTATATTTATTTGAGCGTGAGGATATGGTTTAGAGTCTGGGTGTTTATTGTCCTTGGTGGCTGCTAGGTGGCGCCTGAGACCAGCTCTATCGAAATAGAGTTACAAGGTAGACCCCGCTTAACGAAGGGGTTAGGGACTTTAAAACCCTTCGCTATATGACAAATTTGTTCAGCGAGAGTTTAACTGTATTACTGTATTTGGCCACAGCCAAAATGCCGCCCCGACCCTCCCCGCTCAAATCAGTTTAGTTCCTAGCGGTTCCTAGCGCTAACATTTTCGGTCTACTAATGAAGGCCTAAAGTAGATATAACTGCTAGTGAAGGCTATACAACTTTAAATACAACAATAAAATATTAAAATGTTAATAAATACAATAATAAATAAAATATAGACAGTCCTCGACTTACTATTATTGAAGCCAGCAGCGCAGCTCGTACTGTACGGGAGGAGGTTAAGCAGCAGTATGCTGGTAAACCAGAAAAAGTACATGGAAAAGGGATTTGGGGAGAGAATTCTGGAGATTTAGGGTATAATAGCTTAAACACTGATAATGAGATAGAGGAAGTGAGGAATGAGCAATCTTCAATAACTAACCAGCTATAATCACATAACAACATTCCGGTACACAACTGATTTACAAAATACTAGTTTTAAACCCGAGCTGGGATCGGGGATGGGGAGGGTGGGGGGGAAGGGGGGGATTTGGGTGAATGATATCGAAGAGGAGGGTCTTGAAGTGGAACTTTAATGAGGCCAGGGAAGGGGTGAGGCAGAGGGACTGCGGGATGGATTTCCAGGGTTGGGGGCAGAATGGCTGAGGGCTCGTCCGCCGATGGTGGGCCGGGTGGGTAGGGGGACGTGGAGCAGGCCGGATCGAGAAACCAGGATTTGATTCCAGGCAGGGCGCAATCTTGGGCAAGTTTCCTTACTCCACACGTTTAATAACAATCCCTCAAAAAAATTCAATCCGTGACTGTTTGTGGGATACTGCTGTGCGCAATTTGCTGCTGCATTTGCCCACAAATATATACAGTCAATTCACTTCACAGTATATTCTGTGAAGCGTTTTGAGACATCTAAAAGACGTGAAAATTGTAATATCAAATGCAAGGATTATTATTATTATTCTCCAGTGATTGGTCTGCCTCTCCAAGTCTTACCGATGAGCCAGGATGGGCTGGGCTGTCATTAGCAGTGCCCTGGAATACTGTGCACCCACCTGACCCTATCTCCATTTCTTAGTTCAAGCATTCAACAGTCCTGTGCCACTTTACTCTCCACAGCCAGTGAAAGCAGCAATGACAGGAGCAGTGCAACTTGATAGCAATAATTACCCACAGCATCCAAGCATTCATCAAGCTCTCGACTGCACTCACTGTAGTATCACAGTGAATGGTCTGTAGAGAAAATCCTTTGGAATGCAGCAGTGAATGGAACATATTCCAGAGAAGATACTGAGTGTCTCTCCTACGAGTGGAAAATTATGGTGTGTATTTTGCAGTTCAATTTGTGTTGACAATGTAATTTGTAGACGAACATGGCAGTCAATTTGCATATTCCACAAACGGCCATGAGTGAATGACTAACTCATTTGGGGTACCCACAGAACACTGGGATGACCTCCAAGCTCCAGTAATGTTCACCTGAATAAGACAGATGGGACCTTGGTTTAACAGCTCATCCAAACGATCGCACCTCCAACAGTGACATATCCCACCACCCCTCGGCACTGGAATATCATTGGAATGTCACCATCGACTACTTGAGTTCAAAATCCCAAAGTGGGGCATGAATCCTCAACCTTCTGAGGTGAGAACTCTACAAACTACCAACCGAGCCAGTCGGACTGGATATTTGTAGAAAAATAGTGGAAGCAGAGGAACCTCTTGGTGCTGATATATGAATTAAACTACTGTAAAATCAAAAGATGTTCAGGAAGAAAGAGCAAGTTTGTGTGATGTTTGCACAATCAAAATGCAAAACTGTCCGATAACTGAAAGGAATTTCAGATGTGCAAGAGTATAAAAATGTGGGAACTGGATTTCAGAAATAAATACTCGAAGGAAAAAGTTCTTACAGCTGAGCCAGGATTTGTGCCTTACATAAGGTCTGAAACAGCCTCAAGTTGCGGCACCATGCCATTACTGTAAGTCACCACCCACATTCACTGGAACAAAATTCAGGTCTGCGTAATTCACAACATTGGGTCTCACTAAATGTGACACAAAATAGTTTAATGAGACTTGGGAGAACATACAGCAGCTTTAAACCCCATTGTTTCAAGAATTCGCTCACAGGCCCAGTCTATCATATAGGTTCAAACAATAGCTACTGGCGATGGCATTAATCTATATTCAGATCTATGCTGCTGCTTTCATTAAATACACCCCAAGTGGGAAAGAAGAAGCGGAACTGGTATTTCAGTCACTCTGAATTTGATAATTGCAGAATATGTATCTAACTGGGATTTGCAAAAGCAAAGGGATTAGTACCAGAAAGTAATTAATAAATGGAACAGGTGGCCGGGAAAGGTGGTTGATGCCAAAACAATGAACTCATTTAAAACAACAACGATGCTGTGAAGGGAGGATATTGGGGTGGGTGTTCTGTACGGATGAGATCAGATGAGTAAACGGGCTTCATCACCCCAACCAATTTTGTGATATTACACAGAAATTTACATGAAACATTAAAAAGCAAGGCATTAAACCCAGTTATTCTGCACTAGCATTTATATTCCACTTTTAAAACCATTTTTAAAAGCGTATCTCTTCAGTCATTCTTAAGCGTATCTATTTAGTCATTCTTCACCCACAACTTTTCCCTCTTTGTAGAGTCCTGTAGCTCAGTTGTTAGAACACTCAGCTTGCAAGCAAGAGACCTGCATTCAATTTCCAGCAGGATGAAATGCTGAGCATGTTTCCTTACTCCACACGCCTCTGTTTATCTAGCACAGGGGTTGGCAACCCAAATAACAAGAGACATTTTAAAAATTTAGTCAAAAACACATTATCTTAAGAGCCGCAATAGACTCTGGTTAAATTGGCTTTGTTCAAAATAGTCAGGTGGGATGTGAAAGTAATTTGCCATTGTGAGAACAACTGCAGAAGCAATGGGTTAAGCCAATCAAAGGCAGTGTCCCGTCTCCAATGCAACGGGTTAAGCCAATCAGGGACAGCGTCTCTCATAAAAATGGGTTCGGTAATCAAGGTTGGTAGTCGCACAAGTCTTTAATGAGCCGCAGGTTGCCAACCCCTGACCTAGCAGTAAGTAGGACGTCAGCTGCTAATTGATTGGCAGATCACTTTTCCAGGGGTAATAATGCCTTAAAAAATAGTAAATTGGTCAATCAATCCTTGACTGTTTATGTGACACTGCTGTGCATAATTGGCTGCATTTCACCTACAAAAATATACAGTCAATTCACTTTACAGTACATTCTATGAAGTGCTTTGAGATGTCTCGAAGATGTGATAAGGCAATATATCAAATGTAAGGATTATTATTATTATTATGTGACTAATGATCCTATATCTGTAAAGTGCTTTAGTGAAATATTTATGCCTTGATACAGATTCTACACAAGTGCAAGTTGTTGCAGGCAAAAATTATATAAGGGAAAAGGAATAATATTGACTACTGAGAGAAGATATGACAGTAACAAAAGTTGCTGGGGAAACTCAGCAAGTCAGGCAGCATCCATGGAGAAAGGAAAAAGAGTCAACGTTTTGGTTAGTTCTGGGGCTTGTTTGGAGGGAGAGGTTTCTTAAGGACGTTAAAGGGGGAGAGGCAGGACAAAGGAGACAAAGAAGACAAAGGAAAAGGGAAAAAAGAGTGTATTAACTGATAGGTTGAATATGTGTTAACGACTTCAGGGGGAGAAACAGAAGCACCAGAGAGGCAAGGGGTGTCTGGAGTTTTGATTGTGGTGGGGGGAAGGGGTGGTGGGGGTTAACTCCTGTGGCCTGAAATGGCTGAAATCAATGTTGAGGCCAGACGGCTGCAGTGTCCCCAGTTCCATTTGTCTGCTCTTTCCATGTGCTGATGAGGTGCTGTTCCTCAAGCTTTCGCTGTGGGTCACTGGGTCTTTGTTCCAGTGATCCACAGCGAAAGCCATCCATCTACTGGGGACACTACAGCCGAATGGCCTCAACATTGATTTCAGCCATTTTAGGCCATAGGAGTTTCCCCCCTCTCCCACCACCATAATCATAACTCCAGACATCCCTTGCCTCTCTGGTGCTTTTTTTGTTCTATCACCACTAAACACCTCTCCCTCATGTGTATATCCAACTTCCTCTTAAATGCATTATTCCTATCTGCTTCAATCACTGCTGCAGACAGAGAATACCACAATCTGACTTCCCTCTGAGTGAAGACATTCCTCCAAAATTATCTTTTAATTCCTTATATTGTACTTGTGTCCCAATATAGCATTTCATGGAGCACTTGTGAAGCCCTGTAGCTCAGTGGTTACAGCACTTAGCTTGTAAGTGAGATACCTGGGTTCGATTCCAGGCAGGGCAAAACCTTGGGCAAGTTCTCTTACTCCACATGCCTAATAATAATCCCTCCAAAGAAAAACAATAATAATTTGGTCACTCAATCCATGACTGTTTGTGGGACACTGCTATGTGCAATTGGCTGCTGCGTTTCACCCACAACTATACAGTATAATCTGTGAAGCGTTTGAGACATCTAGAAGACGGGAAAAGTGCAATATCAAATGTAAGGATTATTATTATTATTATTATTCATCACTGCATCAAGAGTTTCAGAGAATGTACTGTAAAGTGTAGTGACAGTGTGTTTTGGAGATGAATATAGCAGCCATTTGCACGCAGCTTTGTCCCACAAACAGCCATGAGATGAATGACCATTCTATTTGAGGGATTGGCCAGTGCACCAGAAGGAACTCCCTTCTCTTTTAAATAACAGCCTATTGATATCCACCTGAAGATTATTCCTGCTGTACTGTGAACAGCTGACAAGGGTGACTTTATCTTAAGATTGTGACCAGAAGATGCAAGAGGAGACTATTGGAACCAATTCAAGAATAATAATATTGAATGGCACATGGAAAGAGCAGACAAATGGAACTGGAGTACAGTGGAGCTTTGTAATAATGCAGCATTGAGGTCCATAAAACCCAATCCATGCCGAATAACTATCATAGAATCATAGAATTTTTCAGCACAAAAGGAGGCCATTCGGCCCATCGAGTCTATGCTGTCTGTTACAATAGCTGATCACTGCTCACTCATGTAGCCTGTTGGCTGGCGGCTGATTTCCAGTTCTTTTGTTTGACTTAAAAAATTTAGTGAGGAATAAAGACAACTAAATTCTATAACTAATAACTAACCAAACCAGGTCCTGTTTCGGGTATCAATTTACAGTCCCCTGCTGACTGATTTTTCGAGTAAAAACATGCTTTTTGCATAAAAACGCCAGATATTCAGAGAAACATCTGGACTAAGTTACCCTTTGGAGGATGCCCAGCCATGCACATTTTGTGCACAAGTTCTATTCCCAAAGTGATGCCTACATTACGATATTCACTCTTACACAGGTCAGTTCAATGGTAGGGAATATCTTCAACATTTGTGGAACATTAATAGGAATGTAAATGAAAAAGCTCCTTTTTGTTAGTTTAGGCAGCATATATATTAATAATCATTGCATTTGATGTTAGCAAGATGTCTCAAAGCGTTTAACAGGATATACTGTAAAGTTTGTGAGCAAAATGCGCAGAACAATGTCCCACAAACAGCGATGAAGTGAGTGACCAATTTTATTTGAGGGATAGTTGGCCAGGACACCAGGAGAAATTTCCTTCAGTTTTCAAATTATTAATATCCACCTGAACAGGCAGACGGGACCTTGGTTTAACATCATATCCGAAGACATTTACATTGTTCTGGGCAAGTGCAAACTTCATTTATTTGAATACTAACCATCTGCGATCCTACTATGTGGATACCCGTCAACTCCCCTCATCTCCCACACCCAGCCAGCGGCTTAAATACTTTGCGATGCCCTCCCAACATAAAAGGTGCTATGTCAATGTAAATTTGCATTGTTGCACTGTTCCGTCTTCTCCTTCTGCTGAACTTCACTGCCTCTGCCTGTTTCACCACCCCATCGGTGGGCGAACTTTCTGGTCAGGAAGTTGCCAGACTCCGCCACTATCTCACCCCCCACGCCGCCGAAACTCTCATCCACGCCTTTATCACTTCCAGGCTCAAATACGGGAACTCTCTCCTTGTCGGCCTCCCCAGCTCCTCCCTTCACAGGCTGCAGATCAATTAGGATTCTGCAACTCGACTACTTTCCCGCACCAGGCTTTGCGACCACATCACTCCCACCCTCGCCCGTCTCCACTGGCTCCCTGTCACCCATAGGATCGAATTCAAGATCCTTGTTCTCACTTTCAAGGCCATTCATGGCCATTGCCCCCATCTATCTCTCTGATCTGCTGTCTCCCTATCAGCCTGCCTGTCCCCTCCATTCAGCAGACTCAGGCCTGCTCCGCGTCCACCGCCCTAACCGCCCAACCGGTGGCCAGGCTTTCAGTGGCTCTGCTCCCACACTGTGGAACTCCATCCCACAGCCCCTCTGCCTTGTTTCCTCCCTTTCCTCCTTCAAGGCCGGTCTCAAGACCTTCCTCTTCGGCTGCCCCACTGACTCTTCCCCTTCTCCCACTCTCCTTTCCCTTCCCCCTACCCTTACCCTCCCCCAACCCCTGGTCGGGTCCCGACCTGACTGTTCAGCACTTTGGGACGTCCTCCCGATGTGAAAGGTATATATATAAGTGCAATTTTCTTGTTGTTGGTCGGTCGCTCCTTCCCTCCCTCCCACACTCTCTGTCCCCCTCACCCCCCATAAAAAGATCTCTCTTCAACTGTATCTCTGACCACTATTTCCTTCCTCTCGCCATCTTCTCCCCTGCTCAGCTAGTGGTATAAAACACTTTGAAATTTGAAGCACATCTTTCTGACATGAAAGGTGCTAGATAAATGTAAAAGACAAAATACTGTAGATGCTGGATAAATGTAAATGATTGTTTTCTGAGTCTAAGGTGCATTTGCAGACTTTTGCAGTGTATTTGTAGACTTCACGGCTTTTGAATTCAATCCACCAACTTTCACAAAAGTGAATGAAGTGTACATAAAACTGATGCGTCTCAATGAAGACTAAACTAATTGAAACTTATCTGAAGTTGAAAAAAGTGAAAAGTCAATCAGTAAAACTATAAAAGCTAGCACATTAGATAGACTGCAGCTACACAGTGATGATCAGAAACTTTCAATTTACTCAATGAGTCGGTGAAAGGACTGAATCACTATCAAAGCCATTCTAGCAGGACTCCAAATGTGCTATTATACAGTAATTAGCTTTCCAGTGTGGCAACACTATTGACATGCTATTTAGTAAAAGGAACATTCAAAGTGCATGCTCAATGAGAAGCACCACGTGCCATATTGCTGTTACTAATTTGAGTAGTACATTAATCATACTGGGGTTTTGAACCTTTCAGAACTTAAGCACTACACATAAATTAGAATAAGTTTAATGCTTACAATTTGCTTTAGAATGGATTTCTGTTTCCCAAACACTTTAATTTGTTTCAGATTTGTGAAGGGTAGTCTTCCTGCTGGTTGTTTTTTAACAGCTGGTTTTAACAAACAAAGAACCAATTATTTGAGTGCATCTGCTATCACTTTTATATTGTGGTTCCCTCAAGGCCTCTGGAGTCTACAAGGGCACGTTGAAGTGCTTTTAATACAGCCTTCAATACCCAGGCATGACTTGTGTCAATTGATATACCACGTGCTGATGTACTCATAACATGTGCTGATGTATTGACATCTCTTGTAATACAATAAGATGTCCACACGAGCATGCAACAATACTGAACTGTCTCCAGACTTCTGAGGCACACAAAATGACAAAGATCCGACTCTGTGGCAGATCAAGGTTGAGACAAACAGACTTTACTTGCGGAAAGAAAAACTAGTAATGTAACAAAACTAACAGCTTTCTACTTTATCACAGTATTTTAGCAGTTCCCCAAGACACTCTTTGCTTCCCCATTATCCCAGTCCTTGCCAGACTTCACTGGCTCCCTGTCCCGGAGAGGATCAATTTCAAGATCCCCTCCCTTGTTTTCAAATCCCTCCAAAGTTATTGTTGTTCAGTCGCCAAACTTTGGCTCTTGCTAATCTACACCAAAATCTTTCCTGAATTCCTGGTTCTTTATTTCACTTAAAAAACAAACAGCTTTGAAAAGAAATGCCTCATAGAGAATGTTGCAGAAGTTTATAAGGCGCCAAATACAACTTCAGAACAGACACCATTAAAGTACTGCTGCTGACAGTTCCAGCCTGACTCATCGGCAGGAATTAATGGACAACACCAACAGCAAAATTACATTTATAGAGAGCCTTTCATGTTGGGAGGCTGTCCCATGGCTAATCACTGGGAGCATGAACATGCCCAAGTGATCCTGTTACTACTGCAAATAAACAACAACAAAATTATATTTGCATAATGCCTTTCACGTCAGGAGGTAAAAGTCCTGCATTTGGTGATCCTAGCTGGACAAGCAGTAGGAAGCTTGCCACATTACTTAATGGTGAGCTATACCGTTTGAACTGGTTAGACTACAGCATTAACCCATTGCACACTCTGGGATTCCCAAACCTTAGCTCTTGCCAATCTGCGCCTAATACTTTCCCTCTAGGCATTCCATCCAGACATTGAGAAAGTTCCATATGTCGGTGGTAACACATATGTGGAACACATCATCTAGATTGGATTCTCTTAATGGGGATGGGTTTCCACATGTGTCAGAGACTCAACTGATCAATAAACACATACCATTGACATCTACTGACCCAGTTTCCTACAATATCTTAATTGTTTTCGTTTTTGATTTTTATTTCAGAACTTCCAACGTTCCTATTTTTATTTTGAAATCTACAAAAAATCTTTTTGTATCTCTTCAATTGCAGATTCCCATATATTTTGAGCTCCAGCCAACCTTCTATCGTTCATTTCACATATCCTCAGTCTGCTCTTTGAAAGTCCAGTATAATTCGTTATTTCATTTTCCAGCAAGTCCTATTAGAATCTCAAATTTGATATTATATCTGAATGCTCCCCAGTACAACCTAATCTTTGCAAACCTGGCCTGCTTCCCAAGATCAGACTCCAGAAAAGCTTCCGATCCCGTTACCTATTTAACAAACCATGTAAGGAAGCAAGAAAGCAATACTTGGTCATTCCATTTCTCTCATCTTAACCAATTATCTGGGAAATTAAACTGCATCGGGTTATTTCAAGAAAAATTTATACTTTCATTTAAAAAATGCTTTTAGGGCAGTTTAAACTTGCATCTTGTCTAGACATTCATAAACATTACGGTGCGCAAATTAGCTGCCGCTTTTGCCTCCAAAATATACTTTGCAGGTATACTGTGAAGAGATTTCGGTCATTCTCCTAACGTGAAAAGCACAACAATAACAAAATTGCACTTATATAGCGCCTTTCACGTCGGGAGGATGTCCCAAAGCGCTGAACAGTCTGGTCAGGACCCGAGCGGGGGGTGGGGGTGGGGGTGGGGGGATGTGGAGGATCGGGGTAGGGGGAAAGGGAAGGAGAGTGGGAGAGGGGGAAGAGTTAATGGGGCAGCAGAAGGCGCAGTCGAAGAGGAAGGTCTTGAGACCGGCCTTGAAGGAGGAAAGGGAGGAAGCAAGGCGGAGGGGCTGTGGGATGGAGTTCCACAGTGTGGGAGCAGAGAGGCTGAAAGCCTGGCCGCCGATGGTTGGGAGGTTAGGGCAGTGGATGCGGAGCAGGCCTGAGTCTGCTGAACGGAGGGTGCGAGCAGGCTGATAGGAGACAGTAGGTCAGAGAAATAGGTGGGGGCAAGGCTGTGAATGGCGTTGAAAGTGAGGACAAGGTCACTTTCTTGATCTTGAATTCGATGCTCTGGGTGACAGGGAGCGAGTGGAGACGGGCGAGGGTGGGAGTGATGTGGTCGCGAAGCCTGGTACGGTAGAGTACACGAGCTGCAGAGTTCTGAATGATCTGCAGGCTGTGAAGGGAGGAGCTGGGGAGGCCGACGAGAAGAGAATTCCCGTAGTCGAGCCTGGAAGTGATGAAGGCATGGATGAAAGTTTCGGCGGTGTGGGGGGTGAGGTAGTGGCGGAGTCTGACAATATTGCGGAGGTGATGGAAGGCAGTGCCGGTCATGGAGCGGATGGGGGGAAGGAAGGATAGCTTGGGATCGAACAAATATTAAGTGCAAGGATTATTATTAATTAGAGAGGTGCATGAGGTCTGGAATTGATGTGTGGTGGCTGAAAATCAACTCTTCAAAAAAGCGGCATAATTTCTGCCATCTCTTATTGCAAAATGGGACATCAATGTATGTGATATTGAGTTAGCCTGGTTCAGCCTGGCAGCAAAACACACGTACAATTGGCCTCATCGCCCCTAGGGTTAGAAGTTTATCTTTGAGTCTAGGTCTTGTGAGTTGGCCTGACATACACAGGGATCTCTGTTGGTTTACACTCTAACACTGCTATTTTCCTGACAAGCATTTTATTCCCTCATTGTCACTGTGGTGAATGCTGAACCTTTCTGACTCTCGTCTCACAAGTTATATTTGTCACAAAGTTTTCGGGTATGACGTACAGCTGTACATGACTTCTTTAATTTAAACATCACATAATTTTCAATCGAATCAGAACAATTGCAACCTGACAAAATCTATATCTTAATGAAGAAATTATCCTGATATGCTCTGCCGTTCTCCTCAATGGCAAAGAGCCACACATGTTGGAAGGTTGTGGGATCAACCCACAGTCTGTGCTGAGTTGACTGATTTGAGCCAGAGCAAGAATCTGGTCAGAGCAGAATAATATCAGCCAAGGGGCAGATAAACTGCTGTGTTAACATATTTCACCCCCACCACCCCTCAACAATTGCTGTACGCAACCAGCAGGTTAAGTGGTTATGTGTTAAATGGATTTTGAATTTTACAGTGGTGGATTTAGCTGCAGTAGAATGAACAATAGGGATTTTGTTTGCATGGATTTCTTCTGCCATAGGAGAAATTCAGACTTTACAAAACAAAATTGCTATTTTTTGAGAATTTTCATCTTTCCTCTTACTGCTATATGGAAAATAACATTGTCAAAATAAAAACACAGACCAAGGCAAGCATGTGGATTGAGATTGGGCTAGTGATAAAGCCCACAGATAATCAATGCTAATACAAAACAGGAAGCATACAACAAAGAGATAGGTTAACGTAACATTTATGATTTATTAGCAATCCATCAGATTAAGATGCCCACCAACCATGATAGCAAAGGTCTGTGATAGTGTGCGTCCGATTTCCTGCACCTCTGCCCTCATCCCTTCCCCCCCATCCCGGAACCGTGATAGGGTCCCCTTATTCCTCATGTACCACCCTACCAGCCTCAGTATTCAGTGCATCATCCTCAGACACCTCCTGACAGCTCCAATGTGACCCACCCATCAAAGGTATATTTCCCTCGCCTCCTCTCCCCTCTCCGCATTCTGAAGGGATCATTCCCTCTGGATTCTTTGGTTCATTCCACCATCAGCACCACCAGCTTCTCTCCTTCCCTTGGCACCTTCCCGTGCCAGCGCAAGAGATGTAACACCTGGGCTTTCACCTCCACCAAGACCACTCTCCAAGGACTGAAACACAGCTTCCATGTAAGACAGTGGTTCACATGTACTACCACCAATGTAGTATCCGCTGTATCCGCTGCTCACATTGTGGTCTCCTCTATATTGGAGAGACTAAGTGCAGATTGGGAGACTGATTGCAGAGCTCCTTCGTTCTGTATGCAAAGTCAACCCTGATCTTCCAGTCTACCTCCTCACACTCACATTCAGAGACTGATCTCTCCATCCATGGTCTCCTACGCTGTTCCGGTGACCCACAGTGAAAGCTTGAAGAACAGCACCTTATCTAACTGCTGGGGACCCTACAGCCCTCCGGACTCAACATTAATTTCAGCCATTTCAGGCCATAGGAGCTCCCCCTCTCCCATTTCAATCATCACTCCAGACACCCCTTGCCTCTCTGGTATTTTGTCTGCTCTTCACCATTAACACCTCTTCTCCACAGTTTTGTTTAAACCCACCCCATTTTGTTTCACACAGTTATCACCTATTTAACCCATCAATTAACATCATTTATCCTTTGTCTCCTTTGTCTTCCTTGTTCTGCCACCCCCACCCCCCCCCCAAATCCCACCCCCACCCCCCTCCCCCCTATTTTAATGAGAACTTGTGCATTGTTCAAGATCATAACACTATTTCAAAAGTAAATGAACAAATGCTTGAAGAAAAGGGGAAGAGAGCAAAGGAGTAGATCTTTACTGTGGAGACAATTGACTGAACGATCTCCTTCTGTGCTTCACTAGTCCCCATTCACTCCTCTCTGCACCAAATCTTTGGCAAATACCAAGTATTAATTGTAACTTTCTAGGCCTCTTTATATTTGCTGTACTGTCAACCCACAATAATCCAGCTACTCAATGACATAATCAGTGCTGATAAACACCCAACTCAAGTGCACAAAAAATGGGAATATCTCATTGCTTCTTTCATATTTTACTAGTCCATACTCCTCCCAACTAAATCTCTGCCAATTATCAAGTACAAAGTATTAACTAAAATATTAATAGTAAAACAACTACTTGCATTTATATAGAATCCTTCATGCAGGGTAGTGTCTCAAAGCGCTTAATAGCGAAACGCATCATACCACAGAAAGGAGCTCTGAGGGTAATCATTCAAGGTAAAGTTCAAGGTTAACATGACCTGAGGTGTTAGTCCAGTTGATGTACTCTTGGTCTCTAGGTCAGAGGTTGTGGGTCAAGCTTGAGCACATCATCCAGGTTAACACTTCAGTGCAGTGCTGGGGGAAGCATTGTGTTGGAGGTGACAACCTTCATGCTGGGATCCACACCCTACAAAAGGGATTGATTCACACTAGACTTGACAGAAACTACTGTAAAACTCTGTGAGACATTTTGAAACAATGAGATGTTGTAGAAATGCCAGTTCATTCAACTAAAAGCAATTCAAATTCTTACTTGCTCACTGAGTGCCTTCAATGAATTCTTGATATCATCAGAAGACTGCTGTCTGGCTGCAGTAAGCAGCAACTCTGCATTGCTTGAGATGAGAGGCTGAAGCCTGTAGATTTTGGTGATGACCTCCTTTGCTTTGGCTGTGTGTTCAGGTGAATAGTAAATATACTGGTACCCTGAACTGGGGTGGGGGAAAAAACAAAGGTAATTACTTATCAGTGTTTGAACTGAAAAGTCAGCATTCACCAAGGTAGTAACACAGTTAACAGGGATTAAAAGTCCACATTCAATTTTATATCTTCAAGCTGAATTTACAAGTTTAAATTAATTAGATTTGAAAACCTCAAAAGCTCCTGTTATTTGCCTTCAGGTCTAACATCTATTTACAGTATTTTCAACATTATGGTATAAGGTTTCTAAAATATGTTTCTAAAATGTTTCTAAAATATTCACCCAACCATCCTTCCTATAAATAACATCTTGTTTTTTATGTTTCACTCTAGATCAACACCAACTTCCAAATAAATGTGCAAAACTTCTCCTATTTTTTCCCCCTTCAACTCTAACAATAGTTTTGCCCATTTTAGGTGAGTTAAAATAGCCTTGTTTTGTGTTTGGTTGCTAGGGTTGGCTGGTGCTAGGGTTGGCTGGTGCTAGGGTTGGCTGGTGCTAGGGTTGGCTGGTGCTTCTGTACATGCGAGCCAGCACAAAAGATTGATATTATCTTGGGAAAGAAATGCTGTTCGAGCAACACGTTCCATTTCAGCACTTACAACTCCACACTGTGTGCCGTCGTCCTCAAACAAACCTTCCTATTCATGGGCACCGCTGACCCTGTGCTACCAAGTCAACGTTAATGAGCCGATTTGAACAAGTTGTAGGTTTGTTTTCACGTCAGCGAAAATCAGCTCCTTTAGTGTCGGGGGAAAAGTGGCTTCATATGGTTTACAAAGAATGTTTCCTTCCAGGGTTGGTGACCACAATATTCTTTTTAATTCAGCAATAAGAATTAAAAGTGTATTAAGCCCTATGACAAGGATATCTCTGCTTAACAGTTTACATTTATATAACGCCTTTCACATCAGGAGGATGTCTGTAAGCTTGTCACACAGTTGGTTCAGACTTGCTGAACCTTATTGGTGATTCTTGTTTACCAGTCAATGTAAATGAAATATTGTAAAAACTGAATCATTCTTGAACAGAATAACAATAATCCTTGCATTTGATACAGTGTCTTATCATGTCTTCAAGATGTCCCAAAGCACTTCACAGATTATGCTGTAAAGTGAATTGACTTTATATTCTGAAGCTTTTTGAGATGACTCGAGAGCACGTTAAGCCACACCATCTAATGCAAGGTTTATTATTATATATATTGTTATATGTGTTGTATTAATATGTGTTGTGGTAGGACCTGAAAACGGGGGGCAAGGCGGAGGCACTGATGGAGATTGTTCCAGAGTTTGGGGGCACAGTGGACGAAAGTACGACCTCTGATGGAGTGGCGGAGGGTGCGAGGATGCAGGTGACAGTTGAGCGGAAGCGCCGGGTGGTGGATTGGGAGTGAGGAAGTCGGAAAGGTGGGGAAGTGACAGGGAGTGATTGGATTTCAACACAAGTGTGAGGATCTAGAAGTTGATCAGTTTGGTGATGGAGAGCCAATGGAGCCTGGGTGAGATATAGTGAGAACAATTCATGGACACCGCTAACCCTGTGTTACTGGTACAAACTGGTAAGAACTTATAATATTCAAAGTTATGATATAACTTATGAATAGGCTATATGGTGTGACATGATATTCTCAACTCACAGAGTATCTCTGATGCAAAGAATAAAGTATGTCACTGTCTCGTTTTAAACCTCAATGTGCTGCTTGTGTAGTACTGAGAAGTGCTACATCAATCGTGTCAGAAGAGACAAAACTGATAGTCCTCAGTTTCACTTGCATCACATCACAGCAGTCTACAATATGGCATGTTAATAAGGCTACCTTACCTTGGCAGAATGCCACACACATCATGACCCACTGCAAATGGCGGGGAAAACAAGTTGAATTGTTTGAGTGCTGGACAATCGCTTCTACCGTGTGCAATGCACCATGAAGGCAATAGTACTACACCATGATCAGATTTGTGCAAGCTGATGTGTATCATACAAAGGCACTGGGAAGTTTTAATAGAAGTGCACAAAATTGAACAGGAAAGGCTGGGGAAGATTAGACTGGCCTAGAAGAAGCTCCAGTGAGCTTATACTAGATGTATTCAACACTTTTGAAAATGTCATCCGCCGTGTCATTGGTAAGAGTAAAAGTCACAACACTTGCAGGAACAATCATACAATTTAATCGGACAGCCTGGCTCAGTGTATTAGCCTGTCTCCGTGTGTCACACTGAGTTGAGGAAAGACTGCTTCACTCAGAGGGTGATGAATTTATGGAATTAACTACCCCCAAATGGCTGTAGATGCTCAGTCCTTCAACATATTCAAGACTGAATTTGACAGATTTCTTATGGACAAAGGGATTAACGGATATGGGGATAAGGCAGGTAGGTGGAGATAGATTAGAAGATCAGCCATGATCTTATTGAATGGAGGGGCAGGCTCGAGGAGCCGAATGGCCTACTCCTGCTCCTAATTCTTATGTTCTTATGTGTCAGCCTGACTAGATTGATTGTACTCCGTCCTCTGCGTCAGAAGGTTGTGGGTTCAAGACTTGCATCAGGTCTTTGAACTCCTATAGTGAATGTAGACAATTCAAAGCACTGCTGAGGGTGGACCGCATTAACGGAGGTGTCAGCCTTTGGATGAAACGTTAAACTGATATTCCTGTCTGCCTGTTCAGGTGGACGTTAAAGATCCCATGGTATTATTCAAAATGAGAAGACAGTTTCTCTTGGTGTCTTGGCCAACAATCTCCCAATATAAAACAACAACAATAATTTGGATTTATATAGCGCCCTCCATGCCAGACAGTGTCTCAGAGCGCTTCACAACAGCAGAGCCTGAGGCCGAGCCAATGGGAGGGGGAAGGTGACGGTAGGCGCGGTCGAACAGAAAGGTCTTCGGTCGCGACCTGAAAATAGAAAAGGCGAGGGTGAGGCAGAGGGATTGAGGGAGGGAGTTCCAGAGTTTTGGGGCGTAGTGACTGAAAGCATGGCCACTGATGCTGGAGTGGAAGATTCGGGGGACAAGGAGGAGGCCAGACCTAGTAGAACGGGGGCAGCGGGTACTGCTGTGAGGAGAGAGGAGGTTAAAGGGGCAGGGAGATGCAGAGGAGTGGAGGGATTTAAAGATAAGAGTGAAGATCTTGAAGTCGATTCACTCTGTGACAGGGAGCCAGTGAAGTCTGGCAAGGACTGGGGTAATCATGGAGGGAAGTTTAGTTCGGGTGAGAATGTGGGCGGCGGAGTTCTGTATGAGCTGGATTTTATGAATGGTGGAGGAGGGGAGACCAGAGAGGAGAGCATTGGAGTAGTCCAGCCGAGAGGTGACAAAGGCATGGATTAGGTGTTTCGGCAGCTTTTGGGGTGAGATAATGGTGGAGACAGGCAATGTGATGGTTATAGAAGAAGGCGGTGCTGTTGAGGGACCGGATGTGCGGGATGAATGATAATTAAGGGTCGAACCTGCTGCCTAGGTTGCATACAGGTTTGGAGAGTATTAAGGGCAGGTCGGGTAGGTGGAGGAGGTGAGAGCTGTGGGACTGAAGATGCCAACAAGAGCTAAAGAGTATGGCTTCCGTCTTGGCAATGTTTAATTGCTGGAAGATTGCGCTCATCCAGCTCTTGATGTCTGACAGGCAGGCTGACAGAAGACCAGGGGACTGGGGGTTGCAATTTGAGGTGGAAAAATAGAGTTGGGTATCATCCGCATACATGTGGAAGTTTACCCCATGTCTGTGGATGACATCACCAAGAAGGAGCATGTAAAATTGCTTATTCACTTCAGTGACTGTTTGTGGGATATTTGTCATGTGCAAATTGGCTGTTAGATTGTTCTACCAAACACATAGTCATTCACACTCTAAAGTAAATCCTGTGAAGCACTTTGAGATGCTTCCAGTATAATATCAAAAGGCAGATTTATTTACTTGAATAAACAACCATCATGCATATGATCGTTTAATTTTCAAAAATAGTCTTAAACAATGGGATCGATAAACACTGAATCAGTTAACAAGAGGAATTTCACAGGTGACTGAATTCATGATCAAAGAGTTAGGCTGATCACCTTCTCCGCTTCTAGTCAACAAAAAAAGGTTCATCATCTGACAGTTACGTATAATGCTGTTTCTGAGTGCAGCATTTTGTTGCATGTCAGAGTCTGGCACAAGAACCTTGTTCATGCTGGCACCTTACAAGAGATAGAGAGTGTTGAGGCTTCACATTGTAAACATGTGTCAAGGAAGCTGCATAGTATCTTGCCATCGCAAAGCAATAAATCCTAAAGGCCTAAGGTAGATATAACTGCTATTGAAGGCTACACAACTTTAAATACAACAATAAAATATTAAAATGTTAGTAAATACAACAATAATCAATAAAATACAGACAGTCCT
Organism: Hydrolagus colliei; assembly: GCA_035084275.1. Taxonomy (NCBI): domain Eukaryota; kingdom Metazoa; phylum Chordata; class Chondrichthyes; order Chimaeriformes; family Chimaeridae; genus Hydrolagus; species Hydrolagus colliei. Next base: position 20,910,437 of record CM068742.1, on the reverse strand, counting down.
CGACTTACTATTACTGAAGCCACGAAGCATCCTGCCGCTTAAGCTCCTCCCATGTGGGAGAGGCTGCACTGCATTGCTTAACTGAGGCACGCTAAAGACTGAGCGTGTGTTGCTGGGGCAACCGGAGAGACGCTACCCATGAGAAGCTGCGCAGAAGAAGCCCGCAAAATTTAAAGTGTGTGTAAACATTCTTTATAGAGAATGCAGCCTTTGTTAAGCGGATGTGGTACAAATAGAAACCCTCATTATAGTGAACTTTCATTACCGGGCGTTCAGTAAGCAGGGTCTACCTGTACTGTGTTTCTTATCTTATTTATATATTTGCTAAACACCTGCAGTAAAAGCCCATTTATCCGACACCCTCGGGACCTGGCCAATGTCGGTTAAAGCGCCTGCCAGATATTCAGCCAAAAATGCAAAAAACCCCCAAATTTTTCCGAATAAATTCCGGTTAATCGAATGTGGACTTTTTTTGCAATGCTGGTTATACAGAAGTTACGGTTGATCGGGTGCTGGATAAACAGGCTTTTACTGTAATATAAAATGTAATCAGCTGATATCCCTTCAATTAATCTCAATTTTCTAATTATTTTTTCTCACTATTTATTAATTCATCAACAATGTGTAATCGTATCAACGTATATTGGGACGACGTATAGAGAGGAGTTCCAGTATTAGCTCCTTGTCTAGTGTTCTTTCTGAATTTTACAGTTGCTTTGGACCTAATGCTGAACTATTTACAAGAACGCATGAACACCACCACAAACAACTCATCTATGAAATGCAACTGCCTGTCTCCGATTCTTAGCACAGCTTTGGATAGGAATTCTTTCTTTTTTAGAAGGTTGCAAGTTCAAGCCCCACTTTGGGACTTTACAGTTTGTAGTCTAGGTAGTCTGACACACTGCTGCAGTGCTGGGGCTGCACTTACATTGTTAGAGGCGTCAACAACAACAACAAAATTACACTTGTATAGTGCCTTTCATGTCAGCAGGACATCCTATGGCGCTGGACAGTGATTGTTTCAGACTAAGCTGGGGACAGGGAGGGTGGAGGGAAGGGGGTGGACTTGGAGTGACCGATGGGACCATCGAAGAGGACAGTGTCTGGTGTACAACGTTACAAAAGTTAAGTTTGAATGACTTGCTTCTTGAATGAAATGCTAAATTGAGGTTCTAGCTGCCTGCTAAGGTGGACATTAAAGAGTGAGATGAGTGTCTGTGGTTCAAATGGCTTCTGGGTTTACATACAATGGTTATTTTAATCCCAAGGCTCTATCCTCGGCATCTTACTTTTCAACATCTACATGCTCCCACTTAGTGATGTAATCTGCAGACATGGGATTATTAGAGCTTCCAGACATGGGGTTAACTTCCACATGTATGCGGATGACACCCAACTCTATCTCTCTGCCTCTAACCTCGACTCCAGGACTATTATTGCCTTGACAGATTGTCTGTCAGACATCAAGTCCAAGATGAGAGAGCTACCTTTCCACAGTTGAATGTCAACAAGACAGAGTCCCTATTGATTGGCTCGCGCCAGCACCTGCATGCATCAGGCGCTGGCAGCATCAACCTCCATGGTTGCACACTCAACCTCACTAAGCCAGTCAGGAACCTAGATGTCTTGTGCAACCTAGGGTCCGGCGATATATCAATATATCGCTAAAACCCGATATAATTTTCATATCGATACGCCGATATAGGCATTTTAAAAATATCGATATATCGAGGTAAAAAATCGGAATGCCGCACACTGAACTACAAGACCCAGAATGCTCATCTCTATACACAATGCACAAAGCCGCCATATTGTATTCATAGTCCTCGAATACAATATACAGGTATGCAAGGGGTGGGGGGTGAGAGAAACGGCTGGGGGGGGGGTGAGGGGGAGAGAGACGGCTGGGGGGAGGGGGAGAGAGACGGCTGGGGGGGAGTGAGGGAGAGAGAGACGGCTGGGGGGAGGGGGAGAGAGACGGCTGGGAGGGAGTGAGGGACAGAGAGACGGCTGGTGGGGGGTGGGGTGGAGAGAGATGGCTGGGGGGGTGGGTGAGGGAGAGAGAGACGGCTGGCGGGGGGGAAGGGGGAGAGAGACGGCTGGGGTGGAGGGGAAGGGGAGAGAGACGGCTGGAGGGGGAGAGAGATGGCTGGGGTTTGGGGGGGAGGAGAGACGGCTGGGGGGTTGGGGTGAGGGGGAGAGAGATGGCTGGGGGGGGTGAGGGGGAGGGAGATGGATGGGGGGGCAGGGGAGGGCGAGAGAGACGGCTGGGGGGGAGGGGGAGAGAGGGCTGAGGGGGAGGGGGAGAGAGGGCTGGGGGGGAGGGGGAGGGGGGGGAGAGATGGCTTGGGGGGGAGGGGAGGGGGAGAGAGATGGCTGGGGTGGTTGGGGGGGAGAAACGGCTGGGGGGGAGAGAGACGGCTGGTGCGGGGGGGAGAGAGATGGCTGGGGGGGGGGTGGGGTGGAGAGAGACGGCGGGGGGGTGGGGGGGGGGGAGAGAGACGGCGGGGGGGGGGGGTGGGGGGAGAGATGGGGTGGATGTGATAATATACAGATAGAGATGTGGGTGATGTGAGAGAGACACACAGACAGAAAAACACAGAGATGGAAAGAGTGAGAGACACAGAGAGAGAAAGATATTTACCTCCTGAGGAGATAGGCTGGGGGGGAGGGGGAGAGAGATGGCTGCGCGCGCGCATGCGCAGTACGAAAAATCCGAAAATATCGATATTTAGGTATATCTCGATATGAGCCCATCGATATATCTAAATCGGAAAATTTCCATATCGACGGACCCTAGTGCAACGTAGGTAATTACGATTCAATTACAGAAAGTCAATATCAATCACTATTCACTCCACTGACACCCCTCCCTCCTCCCAGTAACTATGAATGTCAAAGAACAAACAAAGGACAACCATAGGTATCAGGGATCTGACACATTAATTCCAGTCCTCAACGAGTTACTGATCAGCATTTTTGACAGACTTGTGATATGCACACAGTTGAACAGAAGGAAATTGGCAACTGAGTTTGTGAAGAATTTAGCACAATTAACACTTATAAAATGATACAGCAAAGAAGGAGGCCATTTGGCCCATCATGTCAATGCTGGCTCTTAGAAAGAGCTATCCAAACTAGTCCCACTCCCCACTCTCTCCCCATAGACCTGCAAATATTGAAAGAAGTTAGTCTATAATAGAACAATGGGTTAAAAAGGCACTTGGACATCAAAGCTGGCACGTTGTTTAGGAAACTAAAAATGACCACAATAAAGCTGAATTCAAGCTCCCAATTGAAAGAGCGGAGAAGCCAAATACATTAAATTGTTTTACTTACTTTCTCTTTTCTCCCTCGAACCTATAGAGTTGTCTGCGTAAACCTCCACTGCGAAAGCCCCGAATGTGTGCTGCAGGAGCTCCCACCGTGATCACATCATAAATCCCATCTATTCAGGAGGAAATAACAATAAACCTTCATTTCTGAGAAGATTGTCCAATATCACAACACCAAATCCATATAGATGTTGGTAGAGTCTGAGGACTCTTATGGTGGCTGAGTATTGGGGACTATTGAAGGTTTTGCACATGCTCAGTAGTGGAGCCTTCACCTGCTTGTTCAGACTGAGGTAAAATAAACACTTTATAAGAATCCTCAAATTCGCTGTAACAACTTTTACATCAGGAGAACGTCTTAAAAGTACTTCTTAGAAATTACGGTAAAGTGGTGTGACTAAACGTGAACATTTACTTGGTCTACGGATTCATTCCTTGCACCAATAGGATAACTAAAGAGAACTCTTTACTTACTTACTCTATAGAAAAATTATACCATCAATGAGTTCCCCCACCGCCCCCCCACCGAATGATGTGACGGTGTCATTTGTGAATTGCTCAACCTTTATATTTTCTATTCCTTCCTCCTCTCCTGAAGAGGTTGGATTCTTCTTTACTGTCCACTGGGTTGATAGTTACAGAGATTTGTTGCCACGCCATTTCAAACAACGCCTGGAGCCTGCTCTCTCCTAGCCTGTGTTGCTCGGTGCTGAACAGATCTGGTGCTTTTACTCACTGGGCCATTGGGAGGAGCTCATTGCTGGACAAGTTTAAAATACTTTAAACTTGCTTGCTCTTTATTTTCACCTCCACTTACTGCAATGTGAAAGTTGAATGCCCCAGGCCCACTACATCTCCATTTCATTCACAGCTTTTATCCCTCATGTATTGCTCTCTGCCTGCATAACATCCCATAAATATTATAACTAGTGACTTTGAGAATACATTTAAATAGCTTTTGGTACATTTTGATACATGCACTACACGAGACAACTGGGCAAATTATTGAGCAACAATCACTGTTTTCAATTTGCTTTTGGTCAGCAGTTTCCATAAATATCTGACATTTACGGAAACCCATCACCAAGTTTAAGAGTATTCAAACCAGACCGAGAGTTCCACATGTGTATTCCACCTACACATGGACATTTTTATGTATCTAGAATGGAATACGCATTCTGGAAATATGAATCCTGTTTACCTAATTCCAGAAAGTATTAGGGGTAGGTTGGTTAGAGCCACGGTTCAACCAAAACACGCATATTTTGTCATTGAAACCACTGTCTGACAATGTTCCACTGTTTCATTAAGCTGACCACCTGTCTGGTTAGATTGTAGGATTAACAGGAACTGAGTAGGAAGAATCAACGCTCCCTGCAATTGCTCCATCTTAAGTACTGCCAATGAGTCAGGTTGGCTGTGCTGTTATCAGTAGTGCCCATGGATCTGCCTGGCTCAGGAACCATCCTTCCATAACTTCCACAGAGGGATGGCTCAATTCTGACATTACATTGCCAAACAACAACAACAACAACAACAACAATTTACATTTATAGAGCGCCTTTCACGTCGGGAGGACGTCCCAAGGCGCTGAACACATCATATCAGAGGCAGCTCAGTTCTAAGGAGACCCTATTGACTTTTCTCCCACATCTTCAACAACAACAAGATTCATATAGCGCCCTCCACGCAGTGTAGCCTCTCAGACTGCTTAATATTGGCGGAGCCTGACTCTGAGCCGAAGGTGGTGGGAGGGGTTAGTGGCCATAAATATGGTCAAAGATGAAGGTTTCCAGGTGAGCCTTGAAATGGGAGACAAGGCAAAGGGATTGAGGGAGAGTGTGTCAGAGTTTTGGGGTGTAGTGGTTGAAAGCGCGACCTACGATAGTGGTGGGGGGGAGGGGGTTTCCGAAGGACGAGCAGGAGGCCAGTACTAGTCTTGAGTAGAGGCGCTGAGTAGATCTTCTGGGTGGTGGATTGGGGACTGAGTAGGTTCAAGAAGTAGGCAGGTGCCAGGGCTTAAATGGATTTGAATATGAGTGTGAGGATCTTGAAGTCAATGTGATCGGTGATGGGGAGCAGGTATAACCTGACCAGAACTGATCAGATGTGGGTACGGAGTTTGGTCTGGTTCAGTATGCAGGCCACAGTGTTTTGAATCAGCTGGATCTTTTGAATGGTGCAAATGGAGAGACCAGCAAGGAGTGGTTAGGAGTACTCTATGGATTAAACTCTTACCCCTTTTTCCCCCTTTCTCCCCTAACCCCACTTCTGCAACTGCTGTGCGCAATTTGGCTGCCGCGTTTTGCCCACAAATATAGTCAATTTTTCCAACTCTCCTATCCCCTGCCCAGACCCTTCCCCGCCTGCTCTGGTCCCTATCTGACTGTACAGCGCCTTGGAACGTCCTCCTGACATGAAAGGCGCTATATAAATGTAAGTTGTGATTGATTGAATCCAAGCGTGAGGTGACAAATGCACGCATGAGGGTTTCGGCTGCCTTTTTGGCATAGGGTACGTTCGGAGGTGGGTAATGTGGCGGAGGTGGAAGAAGGCAGTCCTGGTCAGGGATGGGGAAGAAGGGCAGCAGGGGGTCAAACCGGACTCCTAGATTGTGCACTGGATCATGCCATTGAGTCATTTCAAAGCACTTCACAGTATATTTTATCAGCGAAATGGCAGCCAATTACACACAGCATTGTAAGAACATAAGAAGTAAGAAAAGGAGTAGGCCATTCGGCCCCTTGGGCCTGCCCCGCAATTTAATAAGATCATGGATGATCTTCTAACCTAATTCCATTTACCTGCCTATTCCCATATCCCTTAATCCCTTTAGCTTTTAAAAAACTAGCGATCTCAGTCTTGAATATGTTCAAGGACTGAGCATCCACAGCCTTCTGGGGTAAAGAATTCCATAAATTCATTACCCACTGAGTAAAGAAATGTTTTCTCAACTCAGTTCTAAAAGGCTGACATATAATCATGAGACTATAACCCCTAGTTTTAGATTCTCCAACAAGGGGGAACAATCTCACAACATCTACACTGTCAAGGCCCTTAAGAATCTTATAAGTTTCATAAAATCATAGAATCTTAACGCTCAAAAGGAGGCCATTTGGCCCAACGAGTCTGTGCCGGCTCTTTGAAAAGAGCAATTCAATCCCACTCCGCAGCTCTCTCCCCATAACCATGCAAACCCATCCTCCACAAATAAATGTCTACCTCTCTTTTAAAAGTTGTTATCGAATCAGCCTCCACCACCTTTTCAGGCAATACATTCCAGATTCAAACAACTCGCTGAGTGAAAAAAATTATTCTCACCTCCTCTCTGCTTCTTTTAAAAACTATTTTAAACTTGTGACCTTCAGTCACTGATACACCCACCAGTGAAACCGTTTTTCCCCTGTTTACCCTGTTGAATCCCCAGGGTCTTGAAAAGCTCTATTAGGTCTCCTCTAACCTTTTCTGCTCCAATGAGAATAAACCTAGCCTCTCTAGCCTTTCCTCATAACTGAAGTCCCTCATTCCTGGTACAGTAAAAGCTTGTTTATCTGTGACCTGATCAACTGTAACTTCCGTATAACCGGCACCTCAAAAAAAGGTCCCCATTCGAGTAACCGGATCTCATCAGGCACAATCTCGGTGGCGCATTTAATGAGTCAATTGTTGCACAGAGTACAGTATGATTAGTTTTGAATGTTGGCTGTAGTGGCACTTCCGGTTTTTCATCTTAAAGCGGCACTGTTTTTCCTCTCCCTTTCTCCTTTTTCTCTCTCTCCCTCTTTATCTTTTTCTCTCTCCCTCGCCTTCCTTCCTCTGGATCTCTCCCTCTCTGTTTCTATCTCTTCTTCTTTCTTTCTTTCTTTCTTTCTTTCTTTCTTTCTTTCTTTCTTTCTTTCTTTCTTTCTTTCTTTCTTTCTTTCTTTCTTTCTTTCTTTCTTTCTTTCTTTCTTTCTTTCTTTCTTTCTTTCTTTCTTTCTTTCTTTCTTTCTTTCTTTCTTTCTTTCTTTCTTTCTTTCTTTCTTTCTTTCTTTCTTTCTTTCTTTCTTTCTTTCTTTCTTTCTTTCTTTCTTTCTTTCTTTCTTTCTTTCTTTCTTTCTTTCTTTCTTTCTTTCTTTCTTTCTTTCTTTCTTTCTTTCTTTCTTTCTTTCTTTCTTTCTTTCTTTCTTTCTTTCTTTCTTTCTTTCTTTCTTTCTTTCTTTCTTTCTTTCTTTCTTTCTTTCTTTCTTTCTTTCTTTCTTTCTTTCTTTCTTTCTTTCTTTCTTTCTTTCTTTCTTTCTTTCTTTCTTTCTTTCTTTCTTTCTTTCTTTCTTTCTTTCTTTCTTTCTTTCTTTCTTTCTTTCTTTCTTTCTTTCTTTCTTTCTTTCTTTCTTTCTTTCTTTCTTTCTTTCTTTCTTTCTTTCTTTCTTTCTTTCCCTCTCTCTCTGACAGATACTACTTATTGCCTGTGCAGCCTGACTGTATCATGGGTTTATACACAGGAGAAGGAGAGAGAGGGTGGGAGGGAAAGAGAAGGAAAAAAGGTGGGGCGAAAGAGAGAGGAGTAGGAGGGGGAGAAAGGTGGGAGAGAAGAGGGGGGAGATAGAGGAGGTGAGTTGATTAATTTAGATGGAAAATGAGAGGAGTGGAGTGGGGTTGGGTTTGGAGCCATTAAGGTGCCAGACTGATTGAGTTTGTGTATGACAAAGAGAGGGAAGGAAGGAGAGAAAAAAATAAAAAAGAGGAAAAAGTGACAGTGCCGCTTTAAGAGGAAAAATCTCTTCCGTCCGCCATTGTAGAAGATTGCTTTGTGATTGTGTGCTGTGTTCATCAACTGCAATCGATATTTATTGCCTTATTGGTAAGTATCCATACAATATTCTGTTATTATTTATTCTATTATTAATATGGTATGTTTAAAAGTTGTAAAGTTTTTTTGTGTTGGGTTTTCGGCAACTTGCCGCCTGAATATCCAGCATGCCATTTAACCGGCATTGGCCAGTTCCCGAGGGTGCCGGATAAACAGGCTTTTACTGTACCATCCTGGTAAATCTCCTCTGCACCCTTTCCAATGCCTTAACATCCTTCCTAAAGTGTGGTGACCAGAATTGAACACAATATTCTAGCTGAGGCCTAACCAAAGTTTTATAGGGGTTAGTCAGAACTTCCTGACTTTTGTACTCTATGTCCCTATTTATAAAGCCTAGTATCCTGTATGCTTTTTTGACAGCCTTGTCTACCTCTCCCGCCACCTTCAAATAATCACTTATGCAAACCCCCAGATCTCTTTGTTCCTTCACACTGCTTGAAATTGTACTATCTAGCCTATATTACCTCCCCTCAATACTCCTCCCAAAATGCATCACCTCACATTTCTCCACATTAAATTTCATCTGCCATGTGTCTGCCCATTTTACCATTCTGTCTATATCTTCTTGCAGATGGCTACTATCCTGCTCACTATTTCTATAATATCACCTCTAAATCTTCTATATTCTAGAGAATATAGGCCTTGTTTACTCAACCTCTTCTTGTGTGTCAACCACCTCATCCCAGGAACCTACCCAGTGAATCTACGTTGCACCTAGTGAATCTAAGGCGAGTATATCCTTTCTTAGATAAGGAGACCAAAACTGCACACACTTCCTGCGGTCTCACCAAGGTTCTATACAATTGCAGCAAGACTTCCCTATTCTTGTACTCTAACCCCTTTGCAATGAATACCTTTCTAATTGCTTCCTGTATCTGCATACTAACTTTCTGTGATTGGTGTACGAGGACTCCTAAATCCCTCTGACTACTAACATTACCTAGTCTGTCCCTCTTTAGAAAATAATCTGCTTTTCTATTTTTTCTACCTAGGTGAATACCTTCACACTTCCCCACATTATACCTCATCTGCCATCTTCTTGCCCACTCACTTAATCTGTTCATATTCCTTTGCATTCTCCTTGTGTCATCCTTACAGCTTACTTTCCCACCTAGCTTTGTATTGTCTGCAAATTTAGATACATTGTCCCACAAACAATCATGGATTACGTGATCAAATTATTTTTCATTTTTTGGGCAGGGTTTATTAACCCTGGAAAACTACTTATTAACTGACTAACAACAGGGTTCCTACTCACTGTCAAGGAAACAAACATGTGGAGTTAGGAAACTCATGCCACTCTGGGAAACAAATCGGGTACTTTTGCTTGTGAGGCGAGCCCACTGAACCTCTATGCTACAGGATTCCACATAGAATGCTCCATTATGAGCATCTTATGTTACAACCTCTGAAAGTACTTCACAGCAATTGTTGTCCAGTGTAATCTGTTTTTATATCCCACAATCAGCCATTCCCAGCTGCTTCCTTGGGACGTCCTCCTGACGTGAAAGGCGCTATATAAGCGCCTTTTTTTTGTTCTATTCTGTATTCATTTTTGGGGGGATTTATTACCATTGGGAAGTCATCCGCCAATCGACTAATATTATCTGTGTAAGGTTCAGGTAGAGGGCAGTTCGAGGCACTGTGCAAAAGGAAGCCGCTTTTTAATTTTGAGAGGGATTCAGTGGTGCAGTTTCAAGATTGTCAGGATAAATCACCCTGGGAATCTGAACTGACACTCAGGCTAGCAGAATGAATGAATGGCAATCCATTAATTAGATTACGAGATGAGCTCACAGTGGGCAAGCTATCACAGTTTGAATGAGCGCCAACAGATTTTTGTCTGAGTGGTATTTAACGCTCTGAACAAATACGCCAATGAACTATTGTGTGATTTAAAATTGTTTTCCTGCTGCTTGCAGGCAGTAGCATGGGGCATAGGCAAATTGTATGTAAATTAGATTCCAGCAAGCCAAAATGCAGAATAGAAGCAGCTGGGAATAGTCTGAGTAAACCACTGAGGTGTATAGGTTGGTTTGGAGCAGGGCATGTGTGAGCCAGGTATACTGGTGGGAAGCAGGCAGGAGCCAAGCAGGTGTAAGGTAGGAGGCCAGGGGTGGTGTTTGCGGATGGGGGCCCCATTAATAGCTCGACTCCAGTACCCCTACCAGTGTTGTATCTGGCTACTTGTTGGATCGGGCTATCCAGTTATTGGGAAACTGTCAGCGAGTCCCTAGATTAAACGTACTGGATAGATGTCTCGCCCCAGCATTGTGGCTTATCAGAGAGCAGCGGGTTGGTTGGTGGGGAGGCAATTTTAATGGGTTTTTAACGAGAAACTGCATTATGTTGGCAAGGGAGCCAATAGCATAGGGCCCTATGCTATTGCTGTTGCTGTTGCGATTAGGGTTGCTATGTCTAACACCACCAGTATAGTTAGCACACTGCATCCAGGTAACAACTAAAACTTTCTTACTGTAGTACAAACAATGGAAATATGTAACATGAAAACAGTCACTCAACCCAACCAGTCCATGCTGGTGTTTTTATGCCACACAAATGCACTCCCATAACCTTCTATTCCCCCCTCCCTCATGTGAAGGTCTAGAGTCCTTTAAAATGTATCTACACTGTCTAATTCAACCACCGCTTCATGTGGAGAGTTGCAAAATCTCACCACCAATTCCACAATCTCACCATTTTGCAATGTTAGACTTGCTTTGCCGTAGTTTTTCATTTTGATGTGCGGCACAACCCACGCTGACAGGACAAACAGTTACATGTAAATACAGTGATCTTTTCATTCCTGGTATAGAATGGATATTCTGATTACAGAGGAGTACCAGACATACCCACACGGTTATTCAACCCAGAGATCCCAGAGGTGTCGTCGGCAAACTCCGAACCTGCAAAACCATAACATTTAGCAACTTTCTCAAACTACTCCACTGTAGACAAGTATGTACACTAACTGCATACAAGTGAGAGAGCAACCAGATTTTATTTTAAAGCCATTGTTTCCTCATCTGAGAGTTTCCTGGCGGGTTCAGTTTCCAAACCATATCCTTGTTAGCAAACATCTGGTCCACTTGGTGTAATTTTGGACCTTGAGTCAGGGTCGTGGGGGCATCCTCAGTAGGGTCACGAAGGGTCATCAGATTAAAAAAAAAATTAAATGCTGAAAAGTGTCCGAGGTGACACTGCCAACCAATCTGTATGAAAGACCGTACTAGCGAGTTGCGCTGAGTGCACAAAATAGACGGAGGTATCGTCTTGGCTGAGCTTCGCTTCAGTCATGTAGTCGCCCCCTATGGATCGGGAGGACCTGTTGTTGCCAATTTAGGGTCGTAGCAAAAAAAGGTTGGGAACCATTGGTCTAGACTAACGCTCAAGTGCAACAGTGGGGGAGTGTTGCGTTGTTGCTGTCTTATAGATGGGACTTCAAACCAAGATCTCATCTGCCTATTCAGGTGAATGTTTAAGATTCCATGGCACTATTCAAAAACAGACAGGGGTTTCTCCTTAATTCCCAGTCAACCATACCACAGATCAAAATGGTCATTCACTCCATGGCTGTTTGTGAGGATTTGCTGTTTGCAATTGGCTGCTACGCTCACCCTCAAATGCACTAGACTTGACAGCAATTCCCTATGAAACACATTTAAGTTGTGTTGTTATCAAACCAAGGGGTCCTTCATTTGCCCAAGGGAACTTTGCATTATAGAAGGGTTTCCGCCATCATGTTCGCAGAACTCATTTGCCATCAGATTTGAAGCATATTTTAACAGACAAACTCACACCCGTTAGAAAAATGCAGATATAATTCTGCAACATTACTGCAAAGGCAGTTGACAACAACACAGTCATATATCATGAAGCTCGACTGGACTGATGTAATGAACCAAAAGAACTTCCAGTATGTAAGGCGCTCTATTCCTGTAGCAACAGTAGTGCAGAATATAAATGCCACAGCTGTTTGTCACATTGAAAAACAGGAGGCACCCAGGCACAGTCAGAAATAGATCATTTCATTTCCCCCAACAATCACGTAGGGATGGGGGTGGGCTGTCTCCTGTTTGCAGACCTCTGTCACTAGCCACCAGTGGGCGCTGGAATAAGCAACGGGAACCTATTCTCCAATTTTACTCCCTTCTTGAGGCCTGAAATTTCTATTTGGTGTAGACTTGAGATCTCTGGCATAAAATTAAGCCTTGATTTGAAAGTCAGTTTTCTACACTGAAATAAGTAAATCATTAAATGCCCCTTGCACATCGGAAGGAAGACACAAAGCACTTCACGGGATTGATTATAAACTGTAATGAATGTGTATTTGCCCACACTAAGTAAGGCTTACTGGCTGGATTTCACTGCTCTCAGCTTGTGTCCCTGTTGCCCAAGTACCAGCAAACACAAAATTCTGGCCTGATGCAGCACTTAGGAAATGGGCATGTCCAGCCCCTTCTTGTGGTTTTGGAGTGTGGGGTTGATAGCTGCAATTGACATAGGAACATCTTTAGAAAGGTGTTATCATCTCAGTGGGAAGTTTCTAGGCTGGGTTTAGTTTCCGTACTAGTCGGCTTGTTTACGTCCTCTGCTGGTTCAATTAATAAAAAACACCGCTGAGTATTCCTTCTCCTGACAGCTACTTCTGATGGCGCTTCTCTCCATAAGCATTGAGTGAGCAATGGATTAGGCTGTGCTGTGATTCTTGCATGGTCGAACAAGAATCATATATGAATGGTGACTACTTACTGTGCCATGTATTGCCCACAAAATACATAAGTCAATCCAATTTACACTAATATATTCTCTGAATCACTTTGTGAGACGTCTCAACTATCTGATTAGGTTTTATATCAAATGCAAGGATTATGACTTGGGGTTGGGATGCAAGGTGCTCTATATTAAAGCAGAAGCAAAAGTGGAGTCCTGAGAGAGTTGGAGGAATTAAATATGCTTTTTTTTTAAAAGGCTCTATTCATAAATAATTTCTACATTAGGATGAAACCTATGTATGGGTGAATGGAACACAGTGGCAAACTCTTCTTTTTACTTCTACACATATTCATATATTACATAGAACACAGCTCAATTTTAAAGTATTCAATCTAAATGAAATACTATTTTCAAACCTGTTGAGGGAGGTGCAGGGGTGGGGGTAGATGATGCACAAAGTGATATTTATGATCAGCCAGATTAAACCTATTAAAACCTTCCGACATCCATTTTATTTGTATTAAGATTTATTTTGCTTGCCAAGTGTCAAAGTGGGTAGCGTATTTGAAATCCTATTGAATTTGGTAACCTGGGAATTTTTAGGTCAAAAGCCAAGCGTGACTGACTATGTAAAAATCATGCAGTAACATACTGTGTAATATGTATGCTTTGCTATAAAACAGTGTGAGACAATTCGAAAAGACAAGAAAGTTTCTCCAGTATCCTGGCCAACAATCCCCCAAATATAGTTGGTCGTTTATTTTGTGACTATTTTGGGGACACGACGTGCACAGTTGCACTGTTTCAGTCACCTACAAACGCTCAGTTACTTCACATCCTATGAAGTGCTTTAGGACATCCCCTCAATGTGAAAGGTGTTACATTAAACACAGGGATTACTATTATATTATTGAGCCTTTTCTTTCTGCCTTCAAAACCTTCTTAAAAATGCAAGGTTTGTATTGTAATTTGTTTGACTGTGTGTTTTGATCAATATGTTCAATCGCTTTGTTTTCTTCCTGTTCAATGATCCCCATCACCTCTGTGAAGTGCTTAGAGACAATTATCCCATGAAAGGCTGTAAATCCATATTACAGCAATGGTACTTCAATCTGCTTTGAAAGCGAGTCTCTTTTCTAAACATTCCTGAATTGTTCCCCATTTAGAAATCCTATGATTAATACGGTGCATTTATTCTGTGTGTGAGTTCCTCCGATAAGCAAATGCATAGCAGAGCGTTGAGCTATACAGACCAGAGGGCACCTATGAACAATCAACAGCCTCTCCTGGATTAGCTGTTTCAACGACCACTTGCTATCATATAACAATCAGCCTGTTTTGAACTGTATAAGCATGGTAACATCATTACTGCCTCGGATCACTCATCAGATACAAGATACACACACATATATAGATTTCAAGTGAGTATAGGACAGGATTGGGCTCAGCTAAGACACTTCAATGATCTAATAAGAATGCTGACAGTTATTGCACTTATGGAAGCTCACACATGAATGATGCCCATTTAGGTGAAGACCTGCAGCCAATTGCGCACAGCAGTGTTCCACAAACAATCGTGGATTGAAGTGACCAATTTATTATTGGGTTTTTTCTTGAGGGAATATTATACTGTAAAGTAAAGTGATTCCTTGCAGTGAATCAAGGATAGAGTGACCAAATTATTAATGAAATTATTAATTTTTTAAAAAGGGATTATTAACCTCAGAATGCGATCCGCCAATCGATTAACAATCAGGTTCCTACTTACTGCTAAGTAAACAGAAGCATTGTGGAGTTGGGAAACTTTGTTAATGTTTCGCCTTGATGGAAATTGAACCTGGAACCTATCATTTGCAGATGAATTCTCTAACCAAGTAAATTAGTCTATACTATTCATTGGATCAGTGGTAAACATTCCCAGGAATTACAACAAATATTCCATGGGGCGATGACAAAACATTTGTGCTACAAATAGATGAGGAATTTTGGAGGTAGTTATGGTCCCTTGTTAATTGTCATAGACTAAAAATTAATATCACAAAATATTAGCCCCTTCAATGATCATTGATCAAATGCTTTTCCTGAAGGACTGTGTGGCATTTTGATGCAGACCTATTTTACAGCATTATCTACCTCAGGCAAATTGTCATTAACCAGAATGCTGGCTTGCTTTACAGAGAGGATGAAAGTGCATGGGAGAAAAGTGAATTGAAATCTTTCCTTTCTATTGGGAGACTTTTTGAAAACGCAATGAAAGGCAACAAAATGAGGAGCGCAAAACCGATTACGGTAGAAACCTTTGAACAAAGCAATCGACAAACTATAAGATGCTTAGAAAACTAAACAGTTCCGTAACTGTGATCATTGCAGAATAGTCCAAGTCAAAGATTAATGAAAATCCTTGCATTTCAGGTCATGATGATGTATCGAAGTAATTCTCATGTTTTCCTCAAATGGTGATCCATTAGAGTAGAGTAGTGGGGTCCAATGATAGGAAATTTGAGGTAGTCGTCGAAATGTTTTAACAACACCAACATTACGTTTGTATAGCAGCTTTCACATTGGGAGGATGTCCCAAGGCATTGGACAGTTCAACGTTTCAAAGTGCTTCATGGGATTTTACTGAAAAGTGTAATGACTGTATTTGTAAGTCAATGCTAATTGATAATATGGAACAAAACTGCTTACCCATCTTTGCAGTGTTGCCTTGAATGTGCATTCTTTGCAAATGCAGGTTCACTGGAACAAATTCAAGCGTTTTCTCCCCTCGGCTGGAGCTTGGTTTGAATGATGTCCCTAAAATCAAGCAGTGGGTGTGACTCATTGGCTTGAGGTGTGATACTGGTTGCAGGTAACGAGATTGACAAACAATAAAAAGCAAGCACGAGTTCTATGCCCTGCCATAGGCAGGAACGGCACACGGGTATTTGGAGCCTGAGGTGAGCCTTCAGATGTGCGCCCCCTAGTAACTTTTGATAAGCTAATGTTAATAATAAAAATTTATCAATTAAAATAATGGTAATATTTATTTATGAAACATACTTCTGTTTTATTTAAATATTGAGCATTCTCTGATCAACTTACTGCTAACTCCACGCCTCCGCCACTATATGCCAACAGATGGCAACAGTAATTTACGCCACGCGCGGCAAACTGTATGTGCTCTGTAACCACGTCCAGCACCCACCAAATTTTGGCGCCCTAGGTGACCACCTAGTTTGCCTAAAGGTAGCGCCGGCCCTGGCCATAGGCTTAACAGTGGAAAGTCAGCGCAAGTATTGGCAACCTATTATTTAACAAAACATTGAGCGAGAAATGCTAATAATAATAATCCTTGCATTTGATATAGTGCTTTTCATGTCTTCTAGACATCTCAAAGCGCTTCACAGAATATACTGTAAATTGAATGGACTGTAAATTTGTGGGCGAAACGCAGTAGCCAATTGAGCATAACAGAGTGAATTGAAATGGACCATTTATTATTTGAAATAAATTGTCCATTTCAATTCATTATTGTTTGTTTTCTTGAGGGATTATTATCAGGTATGCGGAGTAAGGAAACTTGCCCAAGATTTCGCCCTGCTGAGAATTGAACCTAAGTCTCTTTCTTGTAAGGCGAGTGCTCTAAACACTGAGTTACATGACTCCAATATGCTAATTCCGCCCCCATGTCTCAGTTTTTGGTGAATGGCCCCAGTCTAAAGGCAATATCACAATGGTTAGCCCCAAATTTGCCCCACTGATTCTGCTGCACTCGGTTTATCTCAACTTTTACATTTGACTTGTGGAGAAAGGGGAGGGAGTTGAGAGAAGTCACCTAACATCGACTCAGACATCAGCAGGAGCTATAGATTTTTGCCAATGTGATTGCCAAATAGTTGATCAATCATGAAGCAAACTCCTGTGGGTGGGGGGGTGGGGTGTGCGGAATGGTGAACAGGATCTCCTTGGAGCTGAATTGGCAGTAAGGTCACCTGCTTAACAATGCAATGTTGGAAATCTCGGCAATCCTCAGTGGCATGTTGCAATGCTGTAGTACCTGAGAACTTGTTGAGCTCTGCAAGCGTTTCCTGATAGCTGCTGATCATATGCTGGTAGTGGATGGTTACATTTTGCCGTAGGGTCTCCCAGTGAGCAGACAGATTTCCCAACTCTTCCAGGTCCTGTAATCTGGGAGACAAAAAAATAAATCTCATTGACTTGGGCAAATGCAGCTCCACATTGATTCACAGTCACACGACCATAAAAATCTTGAGCAACATAAAAGCAAATGTGAACAGCTGCATGAATCTAAAGTGTATTTGTATAATATGAAACCATTTGAAAAAGCGATGAACACACATGGCCTGTCAACTGTGTCGATATTATTCACATTCCCACAAGCACCGCTCCAGAAATTGGAACTACTTTAGTCAGAAGTTGTTAGTCACCTCAACCAACGCAGGTCCCAGAGGTACAAGTAGGCAAAGCAGAGGCTTGAAATCACAACAGTTTTAACCCATTAGATCATTTTGAATTAAAATTTCAGGCTGATCAGAATTATGGAAAATTCTTAAATCCTGTCTCAATTTGGAAGCTGGTTTTCTGTAGTTCTTAAAAAGAAAACAGTTTTTTGCAGAACGAAGGCTGAATTTAAGAATTGGTTGTAATCTAAACTTTATTAAGATAAACTTGCAGATATTAAATTGGTGTAATTTCAGGGGTTAAATGCTGTTGTTTTTAATACTGAATTAAAATCTAATAATTAATGTTTTAAACAAAACAATTTTGAAAAAATCATCAGCTTCCTGTTCACCCATTTTCATTTTTTGTTTCAATAAGATGGATATAGTACAGAGCAAAACCAATTTTACTTATTTGCCACAGAACTGGTTAACTTTCCAGTGAATGATTACATTCTGTACTTCAAATGTCTAGTTAAATGAAAGGAGCACTGTTTCTGCCTTGGTCCTGATCTGGACTCATTCCACACCTCATTCCCTATCCAAATATGTTTGTCATTTTAAGAAATATTAACAGCGGGGGTGGAAGAATTGCAGACTTACAGGCAGCTCTCTGGTTAATGCTTGCCAGTCATCCCTTCACTGGCAGCACAGTCGAAAAGCTGTCCATCCCACCCCACCTCTGTATATAGAAACTCAGCAAAGAGGCTCTCTGTGCGCTGTCAGCTTTTTCATTAAATATAATTATAATAATAATCATGTAATCATAGTTGAACAGACAGCAGGAAAGCTTGCCAGACAGTGCTTTTAATGTCAAGCTTTCCAATTTGTGCTGGTTAAACTCTAGCAGTATCCCTAACTCTCTGAGGTTCCCAAGCCTTGGCTTTTGCTAACCTGTGTCTAATACTTTCAAGCGTTAGGTAAGCAGGATGCATCCCTCCAGGGAGAAAGTGCGCATTCCATTCCAACAATCTAGCTCTGGAATTTCCATATGGAGGTGGGATGCATTCTACTCTTAATTTAGTTTGGATACTCTTAACCCATTCGCCCACAAATATGCTGTCAATTCACTTTACAGTATATTCTGTGTAGCACTTTAAGATGTCAATAAGATGTGAAAAGCGCTATTTCAAATGCAAGGATTATTACATTATATTATATTATTAAACATGGTGATGGGTTTCTGCCTGTGCCAGACACCCGGCTAACCCAAATTCTTACACTTGATATAGTGCATTATCACATTGTTGAGATGCTCCAAAGCTCACCAGATTTTACTGTATTGTCTACAGCTTGTAGATGGAGAAGCTGAGGAGTTTGGCAAGCAGCAGGTTTGAATAATTGAGCATGGAGGTGTTTAAGCCAGGTGATTGATGCATACAAGGAATAGGGGGTCCCAATATAGAGCCCTAAGGCAACCCCTGCAACCCTCCGTTTCTCTCAACAGTACCTAAGGGAACACATGCTGCAATGTCTCAGTGTCTGAATATCGCACAATTGATAGTTTGATATTAAAAAGTGTTAAAGCTAGTAGCAATATATGATAACTCACTTGCTCTTTCACAAACATCATTTGTAGGAAATGGTTATCACCTTATGACTTTTCGCATCTCTGTTTACATAGAGGTTGTACCTCCCCTAAATTAACCACACTCCCCCAAACAACGACTCTCTGCTTCCTTCCCTGCAGTCAATTTTAATCCTTGTCTTTCTCTTGATAACCATTTGTGAATGTTTCTACCCTCCAGCCACTTGTCACTTATTTGGAACATGAGGTACTAAACTGAATCAATGCGCTATATTGCATGGGAGGGGTGGGGGGTGGACAACAACACTGCAATCACCATAAACACCTCCAGGCTCGGGAGGGGGAAAACTCGGATGGTGGACCCCACTTCCCCCAACTTATACGTATTTGAGTTTGCAGGTTTGGCTGGAATTAGCAGCTGATCAATTCTGTGATTGCCTGCTGTGAGCAGGGCTGAAAATCCATTCAGTGAAAATCGATCTGCATGCAGTAATGAATTGAAGCCAATTGTGCACAGTAATAATGGATATAAAATGGTAAGCAGTGAAAACCCGTGCTGCCATTTCAGAGCTGCACTGTGCTTACCTCAGTAGACGGGAGCAAAACATTGGGTTTGTTTCAGTTGCATGAAGCAAACCCATATTGCTTCCAGTGGTGGAGCGATATAGAGTAGGGGGCCTGATTTATAGCAACAACGTAGATTTATATACAGTAGCTAGATAGTGTTTTGGAGTACTTGAAAACCTGATCAATGAGAATCGTTGTTACAGTGTTCAATGAGCATGAGATTGAGAAAGAAGAGCCTGTTCTTGAACCAGGAAAACTGGAGACTGAAATGTGGAATGCTCCGAGACCAGGAGAATTCTCTAGAAAATGGAAGTGCCCAATAAAACCTCTCAGAATTAGAAGTTAAGGGTACTAATATCCAGGAAAAGAACAAATGTTTTAGTTGTTTAGAACTGGGGTGAAGAGGAATAATCATTACAGGAAGCCTGTTAGTAATCAGTAGTTATGATAGATAACAGTCAACAAATTATATTTGTTTAACCCTAACCTAGACGTTTCTCTCATACATTAGCTAAGGGCACACTTGCGGCACTGTTTCAGTGTCAATGTCAGTGTCCTGACATCATAAAATTGAAAGCTTGGTATACAAAGATATTAAAGCTAACAGAGAAGGTGCTAATTTTTGCCACTCATGTGACTAACCACAACTCGCTTGCGCTTCGGTAAACATCATTTGTGGGAAATGGCTATCAGAAAATCTTATGAAGTTTAGCATATCTATTTACTCTGCACTTGCATTATTGTACACAGTGCAGCTTCCTGACTCCTACTCAACAGAACAAGAACTCTTCTGCTGATATAGATCACAGTTCATGTGGTGGAGGAGTGGGGAAACGGAGGTTGCGATAAACTGCATCAAATTCATTTTATTTCGCACCAAACGGTACTAAGCATATGAATTTAGAATGATTACAATAGAAATAGTACTGCCCAGCCAGTACTGTTAAGCGTTTTGAGACATCCTTCAATGTGAAAGGCATCTATATTATATAAAAGCCTTAGGTATGTTTCCGCAATTGTAACAATGAACTTCTAAAAGGAAAACAAAAACCAATATATCTTAAAAAAAAACAAAGAAAAACAACCCAGTGATTAAAGCTCACCTTTTTTTGTAAACAACAAATACATTATTTTAAAAAAGTTTTGAAATATATGAATAAACGTGTTCAAAAATACTAGGCTGCATATGTTACGCGGGGGTATAGCTAGTTATATAAATTTGCATTACAATCAACCATTTTATAAATTCTAAGGGAACGGAGAGAGAGGACAGGTTGATAGGGGGTCAGCATATCAGAGAGGTAGAAGTGGCAAAGACTGTGGAGGGCCTTGAAAGTGGGTTCAACCAAGTCAAAGGTGTTTTTGGTTTTCAAGTAAGGCAAAGGAACTATGGCTCAGAAGGTTACACTGACAATTGAAACAATTTCCTGATATTTTACAAGAGAGAAGCTGATCAGGAACTGTTCTGTAGCACCAACTTTTTAATATTGAGATATTAGTTGCAGCAGATTGATTGCTTTCTGGTGGAATTGTTCTGGACTGATGTAAGATTTACCAATCACCTTCCCTCGATTCACAAATCAAGTGTCTGAATATGTAGCAAAATAATTAATTATCTTGCGAGCACAGATCAAACGCGGGTAAACACTGCATCTATTCTACTGCATCAAACGTGGGACACTTCACAGTGAATTAAGCATGAGAAAAAAACGAAACAAATGAATATTGTTAAACAAAGCAGCTTTCTGTTCAAAACAGCCTCACAGCCCAGACTAATGGATAGTCAGGCTCCCTCAGGATAAAGAAAATGGTATATCTGCTGCAATGGTTGGCTTTGGGCAGTCTTTGCAGAAAACATTAAAGTGCCAGCAAAGATTTGCTTGTTTATACTGCAGTAGGTGAAAGACGCGATATCAAATGCAAGAATTATAATTATTATTCTAGATGTAATATTTAATTGTGCTTATTTGATGCAATGAAGTGTATCTTACCAAATCGCTTTTCAAGGTGACCATAAATAATAAACAGGCAGATTTTTTGGTCATCTGCTTTGCTCTTGCTCAGTTCATACAACAGTCATTTTATTCTACGTCCAGCATCTTTCACATGTACTGTCCAGCCAATTACAAGCTATTTACTGCAGAATATCAAAACAGGTCTGGATTCACTCAATTTCTGAAGGTTGCTAAATGATTTTAAAAAAAGTGCCTCTTGGGAACATTACTGGCGTCTGACTGGCCACAAATATGTTTTGTAACTGTCCTTAATTGGCTCGCTAACTCCTGAGATTTCAGTTCTGACCCGGAATCTCCTGTGAGCCAAGGCATAAGGGAATAGAAAACAAAATTAACATTGCAAAGTGCTTCTATCCAGTGGCCTGGCACCAGAAAGGAAACACTTTTTCATTCTCCTGCTCATACATCACTCCTCTGCCCAACCTCTACACTGAGCAAATACAGGTCCACCATCTGTGCCACCATCAGTGCCCCTAGCAACAACGCTCCAAAACGCTAGCCTTGATATATAAATACAAATTATTGCTGTTGAAGTAACCTGAAATCTGTACCACTTAATTAACCCCCTACTAACTGTCTCTCCTACTGAATCAGAATGTTGGGGTCTAGACAATTGTGAGTTTTAATGGAATTCAATAATACAGAAACAGGAAACATATCACAATCATCCAGGATCTCTGCTCTGACCCCATCTAATTGTGGAGCAAAGTTCCCAGAGATCAGAACTGGGTACTTTTTGTTATCAGAAGGAAGGAATCCCATTAAAAATGAACTTGCATTCGGCATAACACCATTCTGACCTGACTTCCACCATGATTCCAGGGAGAATGAAACACTTGGAAATCTGCAATTACGAATTAACATTGATTATCGCTGGGATTCCTTCCTTCTGATAACCCAAAGTACCGAGTTCTGTGGCACACTCACTTTCTTATGCCATTCTATCCTCTTGATGCCGAAACACTTGTCCACGCATTCATCACATCGAGGCTTGACCACGGGACCTCTCTCTTCGTCGGCCTTCCCAGCTCCTCCCTTCACAAGCTGCAGATTATTCAGAACTCTGCAGCTCAAGTATTCTCCCGCACTAGGCTCCGAAACCACATCACTCCCACCTTCACTCATCTGCACTGGCTCCGCATCCCCCAGAGGATCGAATTCAAGATCCTCGTCCTCACGTTCAAGGCCATTCACGGCCTTGCCCCCACCTTTCTCTCCGATCTGCTGTTTCCATATCAGCCTGCCCGTTTGCTCCATTCAGCAGGCTCTGGCCTGCTCCATGTCCCCCGCCCGAACCGCCCTACCATCAGTGGCCAGACTTTCAGCCTCTCTGCTCCCACACTGTGGAACTCCATCCCGCAATCCCTTTGCCTCGCTTCCTCCCTTTCCTCCTTTAAGGCCGGTCTCAAGACCTTCCTCTTCGACCGTGCCTTCTATTGCCCTCCCCACTTTCCTACCCTCCGTCCCCCTGCCTCTTGCCCAACCTTTGCCCCACTACTCGGGTCCCAACCTGACTGTTCAGCAGCTTGGGACGTCCTCCCGACATGAACGGCGCTCTATAAATGTAATTTTATTGTTAGTGTTGTTGTTGCTGCTCCTCCAGTCTTTTGACAACAAATCTGACTCACTTGGACTCTACCATTGTGCCCATTGGGCTGAGTCTTTGGTCTATGGTGGGTTTGGGGGGTGGCGGACAGGGGGTGGGTGTAGCAGAAGTGGGCGTTGGGTAAGATTTATGCAGACTGAGTGTACAAAGTCAGTAAAAAAAATGGATGCTAACTTTAAGTTGAAATTTGAAACAGTTTCAAAATTGACAATGTTAATGAAACTTTCACCCCAATGTGCAAGAGTATTTATTATTGTTATTGTTTTAGATGGTTTGCAATGATATTTTCTGATCCTATCCATGCGGAAACACTGTATATTTTTGTCTCAATGGCAAATGCTGGCCAATGCTGTATCTTACCTTCTCATGTCTTCTTGGATAAAAAGTGTGATCATTTGCTTGGGAATGTGGAAGGACAGTGTACTTTCAGCCATTTGTTCCCGGACACACAACCACTTGCCATTATCTGTGGGGAATCTATAGACTTTCCAGATGACATTTTTAAAAACTAGGAGAGAAGATACAAATTATTAGAGAAATTAAGGAAAACATATAATGCTTGCATTCCAAAATACTGTACAACAATAATAATCCTTGTATTTGGTAATAGTGCCTTCCAAGTAGAGGATGTCTTAAAGCCCTCCACAAGATTTATTATAAATGGCACAAATGTGGCAACCTAATTATGCAACACAACATCTCACAAACAGCTATGAAACAAATGACCAATTTTATTTTGAGGGGATTTAAGGGGCAGGACACTGGGAGAAACTCCCTTCTCTTTTAGAATAGTGCCAGGGGATCTTTACCAGGCAGACAGGACCTCAAGGTTTAATGTCTCCTCCAATAATTCAACACACCCCAGCACTGTATTGGAGAATCATCTTAAATGATACAAGTCCAAGCCCCGATGTGGGCCCTAAACCCTCAAACCTCTGACCCCACAGGTTTACATACATTGGAGTACTGTTATCAATCAATCAATCCAAACTTAGTGCCTTTCACGTCAAGAGGAAGTTCCAAGGCAAAGATGAATCAATTTAATTTTCGTCAAAATGTTCTAAAACAAAAGCATTATACTCACTCCCTGACTGCCTGCCCAGCTCAAACACTCCCTGACTGCCTGCCCAGCTCAAACACTCCCTGACTGCCTGCCCGGCTCACTCACTCGCTGCTAGTCTCACTCACTGCCAACCTGCCTCGCTCTCTCGCTGCCAGCCTGGCTCACTCCCAGCCTGCCCGTCACTCTTTGACGGGCAGGCCTTAGCACCATTGTGCCCCCTTTCCACCTGCTGGCAAACGATGTAATAGTGAACATCACAACGTTAAATGGATATATGTTCCCTATGCATTAGCATCGTAATAATGAAACAACTCTGACCGAAGCAACGTTAAGCAGGGTTTACCTGTATTGAAAATGATAGGTCAGTGGTGCATACAGGGATACAAGTTACCCAGCCAGTCAGCTAACCAGAGAGATGAAGAATTTGTTCTGCACAATAATCAACAAAGACATCTATTTCAGCTGCAGCTCACCCTAGCTCCACCTTTCACCTGGACATGTTGCAAAAGGTGTAGAGGACCACCATTTTGTTGCATACAAGACCATCAGGAATACAGACAATATGTTTGATTAAGTTCCAGCATGTGCAACCCACAAGACTGAATAAAATGCCAGCACCCCACATTCTATCCAATTTACACTCAATTACTGAATCCATTTATCCGGTTCCTTTCAAATGGCTTGCAGTTTGAAGTGTCCTGGTTAATGTACGATTCTATGTAGTTACACAGGAGGAGAAATAGAGAGATAAAGGCCTCTACACAGAGCATTGTTCACTGAACCTTGATATTTTTTTACAATAACAACAAAATGACACTTGGACAATGCCTTTCACGTCAGGAGGACGTCCCTAGGCGCTGGACAGTCACTGCTTCAGACCCGAGCTGAGGACAAGGAGAGTGAGGGAAGGGGGAGATTAGAAGTTGCCGATGGGTCCATTGAAGAGGAGAGTCTTGAGGCGAGACTTGAATGAGGCCAGGGAGGGGGGCGAGGCGGAGAGCCTGCGGGATGGAGTTCCGGAGGTTTGGGGCATAGTGGCTAAATGCTCACCCGCCAATGGTGGGGCGGATGGGTCAGGGGACGTGGAGCAGGCCAGAGCCTGCTGAGCGGAGGGGGCGGGCAGGTTGCTAAGGGGTTAGAAGGTCACAGATGTCGACTGGGTCAATGTTGTGGAGAGGTTTTAATTCAGGATCTTGAATTGGATCCTCTGGATGGTGGGGAGCCAATGGAATCGGGTGTGGATGGGGGAGATGGGGTTACAGAGTTTGGAACGGTAGAGGACATGGGGCCACAGAGTTCTGGATTATCTGCAGCCTGTGGAGGAAGGAATCGGGAAGGCCGACAAGCAGGGCGTTTGTATATTTGAGCCGGGATGTACTGAAGGCGTGAATGAGGATTTCAACGGCTTTGGAGGTGAGGTAGTGGCAGAATCGGGCAATATTGCAGAGATGAGGAAAGGCAGAATGAGTCATTGCTTGGATGTGGAGGAGGAAAGACAATTGAGGATCGAACAAGACACTTAGGTTCCTGACTGGCTTGGTGAGTCATCTACCTGAAACATTAACTTAATTGCTTCTCTTCGTAGATGCTGACTGACCTGATATGTGTTCCAAGTGACTTCTGTTTTTAATCCAGATTTCCTCATGAATATTATCATTATTAATAATAATCCTTGCATTATATACCATATACAAAGATGCATTTAATATAACATATATCAAACACTGGAAGGATGTTTCAAAGCCTTTCACATAATTTTATTGTAAAGCGTAGTAACTGTGTGTTTTATTGAGAAGAGGATTTTAATATAAGTAATTGGGCAATATACAATTGCCAAACTTCAAGATAAATGTATACTCACAAATGCACAATATCTATTCAATTCCCGACCTGCTTATTGTAACAAATATGCATTTAAAATAAACTCTGATTTGCCCTTGTACGTATATTCAAACACATTTAGAGAGCAGGGAAGGACATTTGTGAAAACTACACAAAACTGCATTTTATTTTTTGTAAAACAACTGAACATTATTACATCACAAATTAGGCTTCCAGTCACAGATTGCACCCTTCTAAATTGGGGTCCCTAGGCAGGAGTTAGATTAGGGTTGTAACCAAACCATGACAATGACAGACACAGCAAATCTCTCTGTGTGAGGCTTAAAACTGCCAAACGGACAGCGAACTGGCTGTTAGCAGATCTATTGAGAAATGTGGTTCACATGTCACCTGACAACAAAAATACTAAAGGCTGTGGTAAAGGCAGACCAGAATCACACCTACAATTACTGTTTGTTCCAACTAATAATTCCAGCTGATGATGATAATCATTTGTGCCTCATTATATTATAGTAATTTCCTCTCTGTGTGTTTAAACTCCATACATAGAAACTTGAGTGGAAAGATGAGATCCACAAATGACTTTGAGGCAAAGTGAAAGCTTCTGATTGTAATTTAAATGCAAGTTTCAATTTGCAATGAATTACATGTTGTTTTTTAAATGTTTATACTTTACAAGAGTAAATTTTTGTCTCCTTCACTAATCGAGTGGGTAAAGGAACAGTCAGTGTAGCAATGTGCAATATTAGACCAGAGCATTATGGGTTCAATCCTGGTTGAATTAGTTGATTTCATCCACTGAGTGGCATCAATGACTGGTGCTACACAAGAGATATAAGCCATTGTTACAGTTCTTCTTCAGTAGGAAACAGAGCAAAGATTCCTTCTGGAGCTAGAATTACCCTGTATCAATTTTCAGGAGGTAGATTGATTCGGAGCAGTATTCCCGTAAGTCGGAATGACAAACTCCTCATTAACGAATCCCACTAGGAATGGCCTAGTATTGCTCCTCACTGAGGCTTTGCAGTTAATTACACTTGATTACAAAAGGGAGAATAAACGTACTTGATTCAAGCAGTGAGAGTTTTCCATTGTCGTTAACAGCTTGATGCAGTAGAGTTCCACAAAGTGAAGCTGGCTGAGAGAAAAAAAATTACATTTAAATAATAAGAAGAATAAAATAATCATTGTTGCATTTGACGACACAGACTCAACTCGATGGACCGAATGGCCTCATTTTGTGCCATAAGGTTCTATGATTCTATGACATACGTTGTTGAAACATTTCAAAGCACTTCAATGATAATTCGTAGCTAGTGAATGATCACTTTAGCTGGAGGATTCCAGAACACTGGGAGAAACTCTCTTCTCTTTTTTGAATAGTTTCAGGGGATGATTAAAATCCAGCTGAACAGACCGATGGAACTTCAATCAATCGGTCGGTCGGTCGGTCGGTCAATCAATCAATCAATCAAAACTTACATTTATATAGCGCCTTTCACGTCGAGAGGATGTCCCAAGGTGCTGTACAGTCAGGTAGGGACAAGAGCAGGGAGGGAGGGGTCGGGGCAGGATGAAGGAGAGTATGAAAATTGACTATATTTGTGGACTTCACTAATAATATCTCATCAGAAAGACAGCACCTCTGAAAATATAACATTCTAAATACTCCCCCAAGTTTGATGTGGGGCTTGAACCAACACCCTATGACGCAGAGACAACAGTGTTACCAAATGAGCCAAGCTCATTAACTATCTTCATGATTATCCTCGTTGGGAGGAGGTAAAGCTAAACTGACTCCAAGGTGACATGCCTGGCGATGGAATTTCAGAATCAACCCAATGCTCTGAGGTGGTCTCAGTAATCCAGTTACTGAGCCAGGCGGGTCCACAATATTCCGGGGAACTGCCTTTGACAGTCCAGGCAGCCAGGCTCATCAGAGGACCTAGAAGGGCAGAGCAATCACTGGAGGCAAGCAGCCACCCTACTGAGCTTCTGCAACACCAAAAATACCCCCAAAACAACCTCATTAACGGAGCAATAAAGAGAGGCAAATCCATTATGCCTCTAAATGAATCTAATTTTCAAACACAATTTGACTTGAAAGTTCAATGGGATTTTATGACGGGTTAACACTTTTTCTGTTACCTTATTTCAACAATGCCAAGCATAAAATAAATATTTCAATTCCCCTAAAATTGCACCCATCTTTAAACGTTTGCTGAACTTGTCAGTACAATCAAGTATTAAAATTTAGTCTATCATCAAGAGCACCAGTGGGTTTAATAGCATGAATATTTTTCTCCCATTTGTGGGCTAAGCCTTTGCTAATTGGAATTATTTTTCAATTTACTCTTCATCACCTTCCCTCCTCTCCTGAAATCATTCTTTCTGCTTTGCCCTGTTTTCAGGAGGGATCTTGAATCCCTCCTGAAAACTTATTTCAAGAGCATCAGTGGATTTGACCCTCTTTGTTTTCACCTTTGGCCAACTTCCCACCAAAGCTCTATTTGCCCTCCACCCTTTTCGATTCTAGCCCGCACCTCAGTGGCAAACCCCTGACCAATGCCTTGGGATGTCCTCCCAAAATGAAAGGCACTGTGTAAATGCAATTTGTTGTGGTAGTTTTATCTTCGATCACACCTATGGTCACCTCCTTCTACCCTTCTCCCTCTTCAGTGTCCATCCCCGCCATTCTACAGGGCTCTGAGACACTAAATGCAAGCGGTTGTCTCCTCTTTCCTAATCATGGGTTATGGTTTCATGGGCACCAGTCACTCTCCAGATCTTCACCTAAGTGGGTATCAATCATGTATGACAAAAGGCAAAATGCTACAGATGCTGGGAATCTGATGTTGTGATGAAATGTAATTGACCTGAAACATTAACTCACTTTCCTCTCTCTATAGATGTTGCCTGACCTGCTGAGAGTTCCCAGCGATTTCCTTTGTTATCATTCATGTGTTAGTGCTGACAGTTTTCTCAGGCTTTTTAGATCATTGGGGTTTCCAAGCTGAGCCCAATCCTTTGTATCAACATGTCAAGCCATCAGGAAGTTCCACATGTGGTGGAGTTGTAAAAAAAATGGTATTGTTGTAAAGGAATTTATAGTTATGATAGATAGACCAGCATCTAAATTATCCGACAGGCACTTGATGTTTAAGCGTCTTGTCTTCAAATGCTCTTCAATGCTTGAAAGTTGGTATGCACTTGTTCTGCTTTGTGACGTGTAAGTATTTTACTTCCACATACTGCTTTAAAAGTGTAATCTTTCTGGTGTCCATGATAACCCCAGTGTGAAATAAGAGCCTACGGGATGAAATTCCTGAGTTCTGCAGATGTGCATTTAGAAAGGGGAGAGGCCCATTCCTGGCCGTTATTATCAATCTCACTGCAAGGAACACTGACTGGAATGTCAGCCCTCAGGTATTTAGAAATGATCCAACACTTAGCCATTGCAAAATGACTGGAAAAAAGGAGCCAATTTCTCTCCTCAAGTCTTTGCTCAAAAATGAAAGTGAACTCCTGCAAAAGGTCTGTTGAGTTTTCGTTTTCTATAACCCCATCTACCCCCACACACTCCTCCACCTAACCCCACCCTGGGTGAGTGGGGAGGATGAGGGAAACACTCTTTGGAATTCTATCCTACAATCCCTTTGCCTTGCTCCCTCCCTTCCCTCCTACAAGGCATGATTCAGGATCCTCCTTTTCAACCATGCCCTCCACATCCCAACTGGCCCGCCAACCCTCACCGAGCTCAGGTCCTGATCTCTGACAGTTCAGAACCTTGGGACATCCTCCAGATGTGAAAGGGGCTTTACAAATGTAATTTTAGTTGTTGTTTTTAAGATAACAAGGGTGTATCCACTTTGTAAGCTATGCACAGGTGGAATAAGGACCTGTAAAGGTAAAGTGTCCATACAGAGAGAATAGCCAGACCAGGAGCAAAGAGAAGGGCAAACCAGGAGCAGGGAGACATTTGCCGTTGGGGAGAAAATGAGAAAATAAATAATTGGACAGACTTTTGAAAAATCATTTGCATTCAATACAATGCCTAAAATATCAGAATATCTCAAGCACTTTAATTGCTATAATGTGTAGTGATTATGCAGGCAAACATGGCAGCCAATTTGCACACAGCAATGACCCATAAACAGCCATGAAGTGAATCCAAATAAATTTTATTGAGGGAATTGTTCGCCAGAACTCCAGGAGGAACATTTGGTTTTGATGAGTCCTATGGGATCTTTAATCATAATAATACTAATCCTTGCATTTGATATAGCACTTCTCACATCTTATCGACATCTCAAAGGGCTTCACCGAATATACTGCAAAGTGAATTGACTGTATATTTGTGGGCAAAATGCGGCAGCCAATTGCGCACAGCAGTGTCCCACAAACAGTCGTGGATTGAAATGTCCAATTTTTTTATTATTCTGTTTTTTTTGGAGGGATTATTATTAGGCATGTGGAGTAAGGAAACTTGCCCAAGGTTTTGCCCTAATCAGCCTGGATTCGAACACAGATCTCACACTTGTATATACAGATGGCTTTCCTGCTCTCCTTCCCCTACCCCGACCCCTCCCCTTGCCATTTTCCCCCCCCTTTTCCCCTTGTCCCACTTCCATGACTGTTTGTGGGACACTGCTGTGCGCAATTTGGCTGCCACGTTTCACCCACAAGTTTACAGTCGGCTTTCCTGCTCTCCTTCCACCTACCCCCTCCCCCGACCCCATCCTTGGCATCTTTCACCACCCTTTTCCCTTAATCCCACTTCTATGTCTGTTTGTGGGACATTGCTGTGCGCAATTTGGCTACCGTGTTTCGTCCACAACTATACATTCAATTTTCGTACTCTTCTTCATTCTACCCGACCCCTCCCACCGTGCTCTTGTAACCGTACAGCACCTTGGGATGTCCTCGCGACGTGAAAGGCGCTATATGAATGTAAGTTGTGAGTGAGTGCGTGCGTGCGTGCGTGAGTGCGTGCGTGCGTGCATGCTCCAGGAGCTCTTTAACCTTAACATGCAAACAAGACCTCAATTACATTTTTCATCATAGGGTCGGCAACTCTGACAATGCAACTCTAGCCAAGCCCTCGCTAGAATGTTAACCTTGATGATAAGCACAAAGGCCCAACCTGGTGCTGGAACCCGCAACTTTCTGAGTCAGATGCAAGAATGTTACTAAATGATCCTGGCTGACTGAGAACTGAGTGAAGTAGTAATGGAGGGTAGCGGAGCGGTGATATGAGTTAGGAGGTGATTAAAATGAGTAGTGCAAAGAAATCTAAGTGGTTTTGACAGGTCACTGAATGGGACTCAGGTGAATGTATGACTTATAAACACAAGACTTGTGGGAGGTTTACTGTATTACAAATTAAACCAACTGCGTGAATCTGGATTCCACTCTTGACAAGGATGGTGTCCAAGAGTTTTATATTTCACCAAAAGTGTGAACTGAAGGTCAACCTCTTTGATAAGAGGTTACCGACCCACAATTTTGCTCGTGGTTTGGCTTTGTAATCTTGCAATGTCTTAAAAAATTAGGGAAAGGCTGGCCGTCAAGCACATAGAGGTTTTGTGATTTTTTCCTTTCCCCTACCACCATCACTGGTTCACTGTTTCCCAACAGTGTAAAAAAGGCAGCTTTATTATAATCCTTGAATTTGACACAGCGCTTTTCAGGTTGAAATAGTGCCATAGGATCTTTTGGTGTCATCCTATAATAGCAGATGGAACATCAGGTTGGCATCTGAAGGATTGCATCTCTGACCATGAAGTATTGGAGAGTCAGCCTATATTGTTAGTTTAAGTGCTGGCGTAGGTCTGGAATTTGCAACCTTTGGATTCAAAGGCGTGAGTGCTACCAACCATGCCAAGGTGATTCTTCAACCTTGCTACCAAGGTAAACATATGAACAGAAGGGGGCCATTCATCTGGACAAGCCTGTTCCATCAATTTATAAGAAACTTTATATTTCACCAAATGTGTAGGATACAGGTTGCTTTTCCTCACCTGTGTGATTTACTCACTGAATGAATATGTCCTTTAATTGTAAAGTGGGGACCCTTTAAATTGTCAGATTAAGAAGAAAAAAATTGAACTGAACAATGCAAGCGATGAGAAAACAAACTTACACTACAAAATTCACACCAAAATTTGGTTTTGCTTTTACCTTTCGTCCAGACACTTCTGTGGGGATCTGCTCTGCCTCCTCGTTCTCCGTCTTCCCCATTTTAAGGTTGCTGATCACTATGATCCCCACTTTGTTTGAACCATTTAGAGGGCTGAAAAAACAAAGGGAAATCTCGTGATTCAAAGTGAAAAGAATTCTCGGCAATATTTCGACAGATCTTTCATGTCTTCAAAACAGTCATTGCTAACAGGAGTTTTGAAATTTTATTCCTTTCAAAAGCCTGCCTCACCCCAGAGTACTCTGGCTGCAAGACTCGGTTTCCGCTTTACTGTGTATTTCTGTTCTATCTATTTATAAATCACTCATATTTCAATCAACCCTGTCCAGCACTGAGCAGTAAGAACAGTACACTGTACTGGGATACACAGACCTGAGAAGTAACATGAAAGAAAACGACAAACATGTGCTAGAAAATGCTGCATTGAACCATGAGAAAACTGTGAATTCACCGCAGGTGAATGAGCCGTGCTGCAAGTTTGATTCAATCTTTTTGTTTTTTATTTTGCTTGTATAGTAGATGTTTCAAGACCCTGCTTTTCAACCATGCCTTCAGCACCCTCCTGCCCTCCATTCCCACCTGATCCCAACCCCCAACTCTGTTCCAAATCCCTGACTGTGCAACTTCTTGAGATATCCTCCCATGAAGAGCCCTACAGAAATGTAATTTTGTATTGTAATCTTGTATTACAAGATTATTGAGGCTCTGGAATTCCCTTCCTCACTACCTTCGCCTCGCCCCCTCTTTTTTCAGGTTCAGGTCCCAGCTGAAGACCTTTCTCTTCGACCGCGCCTTTGGTCACCTTTCTATCCCTGCCCCGGTCCCAGGATCTGCTATTGTGAAGCGCTCTGAGACTCTGTCTGGCGTGGAGGGCGCTATATAAATTGAAGTTGTTGTTCTTGTACAACCAAACCTCTATACAAAAGCTCTAAATGCACAATTAAAATAATGCCAATATATTG
Source organism: Hydrolagus colliei (assembly GCA_035084275.1). Taxonomy (NCBI): domain Eukaryota; kingdom Metazoa; phylum Chordata; class Chondrichthyes; order Chimaeriformes; family Chimaeridae; genus Hydrolagus; species Hydrolagus colliei. The sequence goes on along the minus strand of CM068742.1, from coordinate 20,877,310 downwards.
CACCACCACCATTAGCAACAACTTGCATGTAAATAGTACCCTTTACGTGGGGTAGCACCTCAAAACACCACCATTTATCCATATAATGGATGGACACATCTTCTCATCAATCTTATCCTACACACAGATCTGCAACATTCTAACAGAATTAGTATCTGGGTTAATGCACACAATTGTCTGGCTGACAAATTAAGTAAAATTAACGCACATCAAAAGGTCACAAATTCAGAGGATCAAAGGCGGTACAATGCAAGTTATCAATAGACCCATTTAGCAATATGTGTGACGAATTAATTTCAGACATCTCCCCTCCATTAAAGTTTCTGATGAACACTTTTACATTGCAATAGAGAAGATTGAATAGCGCTTTAATAATAATAATCCTTGCATTTGATATAGCGCTTTTCACATCTTATCGACGTCCCAAAGCACTTCACAGAATATACTGTAAAGTGAATTGACTGTATATTTGTGGGCGAATCGCGGCAGCCAATTGCACACAGCAGTGTCCCAAAACAGTCGTGGATTGAAATGACCAATTTTATTATTGTGGTTTTTTGTGTTTTTTTGGACGGATTATTATTGGGCGTGTGGAGTAAGGAAACTTGTCCAAGGTTTTGCCCTGACCTGCCTGGATTCGAACACAGGTTGATCTCCCCAGCTTGCAAGACAAATGCTCTAACCACTAAGCTACAGCAGCTACACAGCTTAATCATCAATCGGTGACGTGCTTTACCATAAAACACATGCAAGCCAAGTTGCTTTAACAATCGCACTATTATAACAAAGCAGACTGAGAAAATAAATAATAATATAATAATCCTTGCAATTGCTATAGCACTTTTCATGTCTTCTAGATGTCTCAAAATGCTTCACAGAATATACTGTAAAATAAATTGACAGTATATTTGTGGGCAAAATGCGGCAGACAATTGCGCACAGCTGTGTCCAACAAACAGACGTGGATTGGGTGACCAATTCTTATTTGAGGGATTATTATCAGGCGTGTGGAGTATGGAAACTTGCCCAAGATTTGGTTTGATTCCTGGCAAGGAATCAAACTCGGGTCTCTCACTTGCGAGGTGAGTATACTCTAACCACTGAGCTACAGGATTTCATAAAATCGGGCTACTCCAGAGACACAGAGTGCATGCATGTGTGTATGTGTGTCAGAAAGAGACAGGCACAGGCACACACCTACATATATATACACATGAAGATTCAAGTAGAGTGAAAGAAATGAGAAGGCATCATATAAAATGTAGGAAATAGCTGCAAACTGTTTAAAGCAAAAAAAAAACTCTGTGTGATCATACAAGATGAATCCTCCACTTATTTATAAAGTCATTAAATGTGGATTCATGACACTAGCTGCTCATGTCTTTCATTGTACGTACTATATAGCAACAATAAGAGATTCTTGTAAATAGCTTTAGGAAAGGATAAAATGTGATTATCTCTTCAAATCACTGGCTGTTGTTCCACTGCAGAGTTTGCATCAATTCTATGGAGCTTTTATAATAACAGCAAATCCTAGTATTTGACATACGATCCTATCACGTTGTCGATAAATCTCTAAACGCTTCAATGGATTCATTGTACTGTGCAGTGATTGTATATTTGTAGCTGAACATGGCAGCAAATTTCGAGTAGCAATGTCTTACAAATGGCTAAAAAGTGAATGACCGATCTTATCAGAGATTATTAGTCAGAACACAAAGAGTAAATGTTTTTCCTTTCGAATAATGCCGTAAGATCTTTAACATTCACCTAAATGAGACTTTATCCAAAGGACAGCACGTCTGGCAGCATTTCTCTCCAGCACAGCACCGCAATGCCAGTCTAGACTATGAGATCAAAATCCCAACATGAGACTTGAAAAGGAACCCTCTAGAGTCTGTGGGCTGAGCCAGGCTGCAGAGAATCAATATGTTTGGACAGAGGATCTGAAATGATGTGAGGTAGCTCCACAAGTGACCAAAACATTGCAGGTTCTAACCTCAGTCTGTGTTGAGAAAGCTGATCCTGGCCATAGCCATGGCAGTATTTGGATCACCACAATCACTCAGTGCCCTCTCAAAAAGTGAGAGAAAGGGAGTGAAGAAATTGGTCAGGGTTCCTAGTTCAGTAAATGGTTGGGAGCTGTGTGCAACTGGGCATAATGTGAAGATGGGATTGGTCCTAATTTGCAGTCAATTCCTTGTTGTCAATTAACTTGCGACACTAAGAGTATAAATTATCATTGGTCAGTAACATTGCCAATCTCACCAGTGAACCCTTGGAATTGGATTTCCAATTATGAATGCACTTTACTGACTATAAATTAACTTCACCAAACAGTAGCTTCTTATTAAATATTTAATTTATTTATTGATTAATCTTACTAAATAAATAAAATACATCTTCAGTGACAACATCACAGATGAAGTTACATATCATATTACTGGACTAATTATTATTATTATGTACTATCTTCTATTTATAACACATGTGGTTTATGAACTGGGGTGGTGGAGAGTGACAGAAAATGACATAGTTTTGTGACATCCACAATCAGTAGAGATATACCGTACCTTGCTTTTCTGATGGATTACAACACAATACAACTCAGTGCTCCATATATTTGAGAGGACTGTTCAGATATATCATCAAAGTTACCATATTGATAAAAGGAATGGCTATTTTAAAGTCAATCTGGATGATATGCATGATATCTATTTTGAAGGTTGCTTAAACATTTTTTAATGACTTTTTTAAACAAAGCTTGTGAAATAATGTCAAATGTATTGTATAATCCAATGAAGCCTACATATTTGAATATGTTCTTTTATTATCAACGGCAAACCTATAAATGGCTTTGTATTCATTTTATTCCTTTCCTGAAGTGGCAAGCAGTGTGTTTGCAGCCACTATTATGAGGTACATGGGAACTATTGAAAGCAACTTGATTACGTTTTTACACCCACTACTTTCTTATAGGAGAATGCCTATAGGTTGCATGTCACCCATTTCTGATTACAAATTTGATTGATAACTTAGTACAGTATATTGGGAAATATAGAAGAAACAGATGGTTACTATCCTCCTCACTATTTACTATTCTCCCTAACTTAGTATCATCTGCAAACTTGGAAACTGTGCTCCCTACATCCAAGTCCAGATCATTAATATATATTAAAAAGAGCAGTGGTCCCAAAACTGATGCCTGGGGAAAGCCACTGCACACTTCCCTCCAATCTTAAAAACAGCCGCTCACCACAACTCTCTGCTTTCTGTCTCGCAGCCAGTTGTGGATCCATGCTGCCACTGTCCCTTTAACAACGTGGACCTCTACTTTCCTATTAGCCTCTCATGAGGCACTTTGTCAAATGTCTTTTGAAAGTCCATGTAAACTACATCAACTGCACTACCCTCGTCCACCCATTCCGTTACCTCATCAAAATTTTTTATCAGATTTGTAAGGCAAGATTTGCTGTCTTTTATTAGCCTTTATCTTTCTAAGTGAAGAACTATCTTGTCTCTGATTATAGACTCTAGAAGTTTGTCCACTACCGACGTTAGACTGACTGGCCTGTAGTTCACAGGTTTGTCCTTCTGCCCCTTTTTATACAGTGGAGTAACATTAGCAACCTTCCAGTCCTCTGGTACCATCCCTGTGTCCAAAGAAGATTGAAAAATTGTGGCCAGAGTCTCTGCTATTTGCTCCCGTACTTCCCTTAGTAACCGAGGATGCATCCCATCTGGACTGGGCAACTTATCTACCTTGAGAGCCATCAACCTTTTTAGTACTTCCTCTCTGTTTGTACTAATCCTATCCATTTCTCCTACCCTCTCCTCCAATACTGTAGCATTGACTGCATCCTCTTCTCTTGTGAAGACAGAGGCAAAGCACTCATTCAATACATCAGACATGCCCTCTGCCTCCACAATAAGATTTCCTCCTTGGCCCCTAATTGGCCCCACCCTACCCTTGACCAATCTTTTACTCTTAACATGTTTGTAAAATACCTTAGGGTTCCCTTGAATGTTACTTACTAATTATTTTTTCATGCAGTCTTTTTGCCCCTCTAATTTCCTTTTTGAGTTCTCTCCTACACTTCCTATATTCTACTTGGTTGACCTCTGTATTTTGGCACTGGCTCTGACACTTATCATAAGCCTCCTTTTTTTGCTTTATTTTAACCCTAATTGCCCTAGTCATCCAGGGAGGTTTGGTGGCCCTACATTTTATCTTTGTTGGAATGTTTTTGACCTGTGCCTGAATATCTCTTCCTTGAAGACTGGCTACTGCTCGTTAGCTGTTTTACCTGCCAATCTTTTTTTGCAGTTCACCTCGGCTAGGTCCTATTTTAACTCGCTGAAATTAGCCTTCTTCCAGTTGAGTATCTTCACCTTTGAATGTTCCTTATCCCTTTCCATAATTACTCTGAATCTAATGATATTGTGATCGCTATTTCCTAGGTGCTCACCTACAGAAACCTGTTGTACTTGCCCCACCTCATTCCCCAAAACTAGATCCAGCTCTGCATCCTTCCTTGCAGTGCAGTGGTGTCCTCCAGGGGTCAGTATTGGGACCACTGCTCTTTTTGATCGATATAAATGATCCGGAATAGGGTATAGGGTGTACAATTTCTACGTTGGCAGATGATACTGAGCTAGGAAAAGTAGTAAACAGTGAGTAGGATAGTGGCAGACTGCAAGAACATAGACAGAATGGTGAAATGAGCAGACATATTGCAAATGAAGTTTAATACGGAGAAATATGAAGTGATGCATTTTGTGAGGAAGAATGAGTAGAAGCAATGGAAGCTAGATGGTACAATCTTAAAGGGGGTGAAGGAACAGGGGTTTGCATAAGAAAATCTTTGAAGGTGGCAGGATAGGTAGAATAAAGTTGTTTAAAAAGCATATAAAATACAAGGCTTTATAAATAGGGGCATAGAATACAAAGTCAGGAAGTTATGGTGAATCTTTATAAAACACTGGTTAAGCCTCAGTTGGAGTAGTGTGTTCAGTTCTGGTCACCACACTTTGGGATGGATGTCAAGGCTTTGGGAGGGTGCAAATTGAGATTTATTAGGATAGTACAGGATTAAGGGACTTCAGTTATGAGAGGCTAGATAAAACAGGATTATTCTGCTTGGAGTAGAGAAGGTTAAGAGAAGATTTAATAGAAGTTTTTTAAATTATGAGAGGATTCTATAGGGTGAACAAGGAGAAACTGTTTCCACTGGTGAGTGGGTCAGTAACCCAGGGATATTGATTTAAAATAGTTATTTAAAGAAACAGAGGGGAGGTGAGGAGACATTTTTTCACACGAGTTGTTCGAATCTGGAATGCATTGCCCATAAGGGTGGTGGAAGCAGATTTGATAATATCTCTCAAGAGAGAAGTAGTTTGGGAGGATAGGTTTGCAGGGCTAAGGGAAGAGCAGGCAAGTGAGATTGATTTGGACAGCTCTATTGAAAGAGCTGGCACAGACATGACGGGCCAAATGGTCTCCCTCTATGCTGTATAATTCTGTATGCTATGATAACCTTCCAACTCAAAGGTGCTCTAAAGTTAAAGTTTCCATGGTTCAATACACAAGGAGAAACAGAGAGTTTCTCCCGATGACCAGGCCAATAATCTTCCTCACGTGTATGAGATGTTAAAAATTGATCATCCAATCAACTGCAAGAAAGCAGGACACTCACACTTCAATCCATGGCACATTGAATTGAATATATTTTGGTTTATATCACATGATCAGTCTGGGAGCAATGGGGAACAGATTAAGAACTCCGTACTAGTGATGTTATGAAATAAATTGGTCATTGAAAAATTATATTTGCACTCTAATATAAGCAGCGCATGTTGCAGCCAGCAGTCAGGGAAGATAAGTATCTCAATCTGCTTGTTTCATCACTTCATCCCCTGTGAGCTGTCAAATGTTTCTCACGGAGACAGCTATCTTACTTCACTGATCTCTAGCCACAGACTCCAAACAAAGAAGGCAACAATCTCCCATCTTACTTGGTTTGACATATACAAGTAGACCCCGCTTACTGAACGCCCGGTTAACGAAACTTCACTATAATGAAGTGAAGTTTCTATTTGTACCACTTCTCTGCTTAACAAAGGCTGCTTTCGCTATAACGAATGTTTACACACACTTTAAATCTCACAGGCTTCTTGTGCGCAGCTTCTCATGCACACCTTCTCTCTGGTTGCCCCAGCAACGCACACTCAGTCTTCAGCGTGCCTCAGTTAAGCAGTGCAGTGCAGCCCTTCCCATATGGGAGGAGCTTAAGCAGCAGGATGCTTCTTGGCTTCAATAATAGTAAGTCAAGATATTGGGGGAGTGGATAGAGAGATGGGGGGGATAGAGAGGGAGGGGGAGGGGGGATAGAGGGGATAGAGGGGATAGAGAGATGGGAGGGATAGAGAGATAGAGAGAATGGGGGATAGAGAGATGGGGGGATAGAGAGAAAGAGAGGAGGGGGAGATAGAGAGGAGGGCGATATAGAGAGGGAGGGGGGGAATAGAGAGGGAGGGGAGAGGGGCATAGAGAGATAGAGATGGAGGGGGGTACAGAGAGATAGAGAGGGGGGGTAGAGAGAAAGAGAGGAGGGGGGATAGAGAGAAAGAGGGGAGTGGGGGTAGAGAGAAAGGGGGGTGGGATAGAGAGAAAGAGAGGAGGGGGAGAAAGAAAGAAGCGCCTCCCGAGTCAGGAAATGCCTGAGCGCAGGTTGGGATATTTCAGTGAGGTGACTGTAGAGACCTGGCCTGGAGCAGGTAGGATTGGCGTTTTTATTCCTGCAATTTTTGTCACATTCTGGATTCCAGAACTCCAGACTTTTGGCTACTCAACCTGTACACCGAAAATGTTAGTGCAAAGAACTGCTAGAAACTAAACTGATTTTAGCGGGATGCTCGGGTCGAGGCCACCAAATACAGTAAAACTCTCTTTTAACAAAATGTTCGCTTAACGAAGGGTTTTAAAGTCCCTAACCCCATTTTAAGCGGGGCTACCTGAAGTTGAAAAATATGGCTTTAGAATAGCCTGTTTCTTTAAACTTTTTCTTTTGAAAAAAATAATTTGCACATGCTGAAAGTAACATTTGCTACTCGTTTCGGACGAGTTGGGTGCAATGGTCTGTTTCTGTGCTGTATGATCTGGAAGGAAAAATACAGCATGTGAATATAATTATAATGATTAGTTCTAATTTTAATAATAATCCTTGCATTTGAAATAGCGCATTTCACGTCCTCTAGACGTCTCACCACGCTTCACAGAATATACTGTAAAGTGAATTGACTGTATATTTGTGGGCGAAACGCAGGAGCCAATGGCGCACAGTAGTGTCCCACAAACAGTCGTTCCAGTTTAACCTATAATTCCTCGTGTTTACCGGTGGCACAATCTGGGTGTGGAGTAATCAGGGAAGTATTCTCTGTGTTAGACCACCGGAGCAGGATAGTTCTCTTTCACACGTCACAGATTCCCAGACTGACAAAAATAAATCCCTGCAATCAGTCCACAACAATCTGCTACTTAAACACACTCAAATACCAACCTTGAAAAAAGTAAATTGGCCAATTGAAACATTTGATCTGTTTCCAGACTTTCTTGATGTCTTGATTGTGTTTGTACAAAGGAACAATACATTTATAAAGTTATACTACTCACTGCTTTTCATGCCCTGCTTCTCTGATATGGGTTTCCTATCAGGCTCTCTTCTCAGTACTGTCTCCTATGGCTCCCTCTTTCTCCTAAACTCTCTGCATTCTCCTGTTTCTCCTCCTTCCTCTCACATTTTGAACACTGCCTTTTGTAACAGCATCTTTCATTTATTTTCATGCCTTCAATGGGTCCTTTATCTGAATGTGAATGACTTTATGGCGGAATCATTAAATTGCTTCTTTCTATAAACTGAACATTACTCTTTAAAAACAACATTGCCTGTGATGCCCTCACAGTTCCTGACGAGATAATGTGGCAGACAGCACGATTGGCTGTATTACAAATTTTAGGCTATAATATAATAAAATGATAATAATCCTTGTGTTTGGTATAGTGCTTTTCACATCTTCTAGACGTCTAAAAGTGCTTCACAGAATATACTGTAAAGTGAATTGACTGTATATTTGTGGGCGAAATGCGGCAGCCAATTTTACACAGCAGTGTCCCACAAAGAGGTTGTTTGATTTCCAGCTGGTCCAGTACTCTCCTAATCTCCTGTGTAATACGCACCATGTACCAGGACTGATAGTCTTATAGCATGAGCCTTTGCAGTGAGTACGGGCAGAGTATAGAACCCGGAAGTATGTCACAGGCGAGCCTAACCATATTCTCACCCATGATAGGAAATTCCACTTCATATTAGCCTTTTCTCTTTAAGATTGCACAGACTGTGTGTAAAAAAATCCTTGTTTCAGTTTCAGTTCAACAACAAATTACAACAAAATGCTAACAAGCTAATTGCAACACCCCCAAAGTGCTCCTCTGGCTAGGATCTGCCAACCCAAACTCCCAGTCAGTATAGGGAAACAGAGCTGTTTTACATAAACCAGTGCTGTAATCACAGTGAGATTGCTCTGGTAATACTCTTCTTCCCTTGTGCTTTTCACTACTCTCCGAGGTGCAATTGGAAAAACTTTGAACAGATGTTGGAGAATGCATCTGAAAAGCAATGAACTGTATCTGTCGAGGTGAATTTTAAACAGTATCCATAATCCACACTGTAACTGTCTTTATAGCAGCCTATGCTTCAAAGCTCTTTCCAAATTTTTCTTCAACCTATCCCATTTACCCCTCCTCTGAAGCAACGTCTCTTATCCTTTTATGGCAGGATCTATTTGGGGTTTGCCTACAAATACACAGTCACTACCATTGACATCAATTACCTCTGATTACACTTTGAGATATTTTAATGTTATATGTGCTATATCAATTTCCAAGGATTGGTGATCATTATGCTATTTATTTTGGACAGATGGGAATAATAATATTGTTTTCATATTGCTAATTTGTCTTGTCTCCAGAAACTATTAGCAATGTAAAGTTTTCACTTGCCGGAGATATGATTTTGTAATGAAGGGTGTTGGGGCTGGAACAAGTAGGCTCAAGACATCAAGGTGCTCGTTCGTGCATGCGCAAACAACAGATATAACTTTCTTGGTAATCTTATCCAGAGTTATTATGAAAAACCTTGGAGTAAAAAGTAGCCTGATTTTTAGACGTATCAACTGTCTTCCTCTGTTGTTATATGACATTTTGATGTCATTCCAGCATTAATGTTATAAAGTCAAGACATCCTTGCACAAGTGAAGTGTCATTTACTACAGGTCTACAGCCTGTTTCAGGGTGGTCTAACCCTTTGTGTGTTGAGGGCTTGATGCCACATTTGAGAAATGTCTGCATGCAATATTTTAGTTTTTCCCTTCCAGAAACAAAAAAGAATCTTACAGAAATCCTATGTTTCAAATTGCGTGATTGCACTGCTTAATAATGATCTTCTCAAATGGAAATACCGTATATGCATCACATTTTTTAATGTGTTTAAAGTCAAAATAACAGATATCAACTCAGGATATGGAGACCCCTATAGAGAATGCACTGAGGTTTTCCATTACTTTCAACAAACAAGTAATCCACTTCCCACTTACCCTGAAATCCTCTAATTTCCATATCTACCTTACTGAGACTCATAGTTCTATAAAAAATTCCTTGCTCACTGCATCTCACCAGGTTGTATGAGGCTCAAGGCAGTGCAAAATGTGTCGGGGAGGGCAGGGCTGGATACCTCCCACTGCAGCCCTCATCCTGTCACTTCCCATTGCCTCATGGAGACGGACCAGAAGAGAGGCCCAGCTGAGAGGTAAACCTATCAAGTTGTATAATGTTTGCGGGATGGACGAACCATCTGCTGGGCCAGTTGTGGCCTGTGAGCCGCTTGTTGGATTATGCTGCTCTAAGTAAACACACAGGTAGTTTCCGGAGGTGCACAGCCTATGTAGAAACATGGGAACAAAATATTTCATCTCCAATCTGGCTGCTCATAACAGGAAATAAAATCAGTATGAGAGCATATTTCTTACACGAATGACAAGGCAGCATAATCTCTTTGCTGGAGACCCATCAGCCTCCTCCTCCCCACAAAGGGTCACTCAGAGGCACCTCATCCTCTTTTCTAGAAGAATCCTGCTTCATATTATCCCTATGGCAACCCTGTTATCTATCTAATATGTTATTTTATACAAAGTTGCAATTCGGTGACATGAATATTAAGTGGGACCTAGGGACCAAACTGACTAGTGACAGTAGTCGGTGATTCTAAACTGCACTAATTTATCACGGATACACAAACACACATTCTCGCTGACTGTTTTCATGTGCATCGTGTGAATGGGGAGACAGAGAATTAATCTGGGTCTAAATTCACTCTATTAATGTAGCATTTCAGAGTTTCTCAAATTTGGCAAATTGTTATATCATTTTGAGGCACGTCCCTCATCAAAAATAATCAAGAGGGAAGGGGAACAGGATCTGGATTTGAAACCCAGTGGTTTACAGGTAAGGATGTGGCTGTAATCCTGTCTAAAATGAGACAGATTTGGCTATAAATCAGCAGGGTCAGGACCAACAATAACTTGTGTTTATATAGCACCATATGCAGTGTCTTGAAGTGCTTAAACCAATCGCAAGTACCTAACATTTTGCATTCTGTCTATTGAGAACAATCTCCATTTAAAATGCACCTTTCATGCTGGATCAAACGCAGGAGCAGACAAGTGGGGAAATCCTACCATTTAAAGATGTTGAGAAAAGGCATAGTCAAAGCTATGAAAGTTAAAACCTCAAGCTATGAACTCTGGGCATGTACCAGATGTATCTCTGTCAAACTGCTGCACACAACAGGATTCCACTGTCAGTGGAGTTTGTGTGGTAACATAGATACTCGAAAGCATAACAACATGCAAATCTTACTAATCCTTCTGAATTTTAATACCAGAATATGAAAATCCTGTAAATCAATTTGCCAGGATGCAAACCACTGTTTTCTTTGAAACAAAGTACAGTACCTGTACCTGGGGAACCTCATTGTGATGGATTGCTATTATGGTTATTCAGACTTTTATTTCCAGCGTTACCAGCACACAAATCAGCAAATAGCAATCACAAATGCACTGGGAATAACCATCATTATCCTTGCCAGACATCAGGAGTTTAAACTACACACTCCCTGCATTTAAACTGTGGTTATGCATTGGGAAAGCTTCACAAAAAAAGGTGGAAAAAATTGTCTGACAATAAAGTCCTAAGAAACATCATCATGGACAGTTTATTATGTACAGTACTGTATATTCATCCCTCACATCAATTTGAGACTGTACAGTTCGAAAGGAAGCCGGTGGGTGGGGACAGGATGCAGACCAGATTTGGTAGACTGGAGAAAGTAACCAGGGAAGTTCTGCACAGGCTCCATGACTGTAGTGAGCAACCAGGGCATCCAGTCAATGCCTGAGGTGAGGAGGTGGTGATGGGAACACAGCAGGATTGTCTGTTTTACCAACTTTGAGTTGGAGAAAGTTGGAGCTCATCCATGTCTGTTTGTGGGACAATGCTGTGCACAGTTGGCTGCCATGTTTGGCTCACAAAATACATAGTCAATCCACTTTTAAATATTTTCTATATCTACAATATACACACATCGACATTATCAGGCATTCCGTCAAATGCAAGGATTATTATCCAGGACTTGATGTCTGACAGTCAGTCTGTCAGAAAGCAGTGATCCTGGAGTTGAGGGTGAAGGCACAGAATAGAGTTGGGTATTGCCTGTTTACATGTGTAAGTGAATTCTATGCTTGTGGATGCTGCTACAGTAAAAGCCCATTTATCCGGCATCCTCGGGACCTGACCAGTGCTGGTTAAACTGCGTGCTGGATTTTCAGAGGACCAGCTACCGAAAACCCAACATAAAAAATATTTGCTTTTTTTAAAACATACCATATTAATAATAGACTAAATAATAACAGAATATTGTATGGATACTTTCCAATAAATATTGATTACAGTCTATAAACACAGCACACAATCACAAAGCAAACTTCTACAATGGTGGACGGAAGAGTTTTTTCTTCTTAAAGGGGCACTGTCAGTTTTTCCTTTTTTTTCTATCTTTCTCACCCTCCTTCCATCTCTCTCTCTTTCACACACACACTCAGTCAGTCTGATATCTCAATGGCTCCAAACCCAACCCCCCTCTACTCTTTCCCCCCCACCCTTTCCCTCTCTCCCCCTGCCTCTCTCTCCTTCTCCCACCCTACCTCCACCAAAACAGTGTATAAACTCACGATACCGTCAGCTACAAAGGCAATACGTAGTATCCGTCGGAGAGAGAGGGAAAGAAAGAAAGGGGAAGAGATAGAAAGAGAAAGGGAGAGATAGAGAGGAAGGAAGGAGAGGGAGAGAGTGAAAGAAAAAGAGGGAGAGAGAGAAAAAGGAGAGGGAGAGGAAAAACAGAAGAATAACCAGAAGTGCCACTACTAGCAGTATTCAGAACTAATTGTACTGTACTCTAGTGCAACAATCAAATAATTAAATGTGCCACCGCGATTGTGCCGGATAAGATCCGGTTAATCAAATGGGGACCTTTTTTGAGGTGCTGGTTACGGTTGATAGAGTCACGGATAAACAGGCTTTTATTGTACCAAGATTGAACCTTGAGGAACTCTACACATAACCATGTGACAGGCAGGAGAAGACATGAGAAGAGATATAGTGATGATATTGTGTTAGGTAGTGCCTTGGGACATCCTCTTGACATGAAAGGCGCTCTATAAATGTAATTTTGTCATTGTGAAAGGAGTGAAATATCAACAAGACCGTCAAAACACGAGCTAGAGTACAGGGATGTACCTGAATTCCATGCAATACAGACATGCAATACATGCAATATTGACTCCTTGGAGCTCAACAAAATTAAATAGCCAGGAAAGACACACTGATGATAGACAGGCAACAATTTACAATTTTAAATCTGGTCAACAATTACATGTTGATTACTTATTTCTATCTTGCTCGCGATATTTTATCAAATATTATGCACAAGTCTTTGGGCCATAAATGGGAGTCCTTAGATTTGATTTAGCTTCACAGGATTTTTACTGTCAAATGTGGTGACCACTTGTTTGCAGCCAAATGATACAGAGGGTGCAGAATACAGGCAAAATGATGATAAACTGCCCCGCCCCACAGACTTTGTTCTGAACGGGTCTCGCTTTGAATTCCAGATTCATTTCCAAGTTTGCCACCTGAAGCCATATTGTTGATGTGCATTGGGCTCCCTTCCTCACAATATCTGTGGAAAAGCTTTGAGCCATTTTGTCCTGGAATTCAAGTTGGCTTTATGAGTTTATGTACCTAGGACCATTGCCAATCTCTGAGATTCTTGAATCCAAATTTCTTCACAATCTGGTGCTCCATGTGTCCAGTCTTCCTGGTCCTCTACTATGGGAACTAATTTGTGATAAATCACACAATTGTGCCTAAATCTTCATTTGTTTTGTTAGCCAAATATGTGTGTGACTGTAGAGTTTTAATCTGTTCTGTTATGAAAAGATCTGTGTTAGTTTGTGAATGGAACAAGATGGACAACAAATTGGTTCCGTTGATGAAATGGAGGGAGGGGCTAGGCAGTTGTTGTCGTTCTCCATTTGCACTTCTGTATGAGATCTCTTCACCAGTGGTTTAATCTTAGTGAAAGCTGCGACTGTTTTGGGCTCACGTACACTATCTGCAAAAAGGAGAGGGCAATTTGTTTCCCCTTCACGAACTGTTTATGAGACACTGCCTTGCGCATTTAATTGGCTTCCACTTTTCATCCACAAAATATACAGGTCAATTCACTTCACAATATATTCTGTAAAGTGCTTTGAGACATCTCAATGACTTGATAAGGCACTACTGTATATCAAATAAAATGATTGTTATTATTAGTATTGATTAAAATAACTGAAAGTAAAGTTTAGACATGAACATAATTAAAATATTGTATTATTTAACGTTTCCACTTTCCAAAAATATACAGTATATATACTGTATATATGAAACAGAAGATAGGGAATTCTACTGAAGGCAAACTCTTGGGATATTCCTTTGAATTAGATCAAGCACCTGATGGAGGTTACCCAGAGAAAGGTACAAAGATATGTTTACTATCTGCTTTAATCAAATCTCTTTCAAGTACTTTGCTGGAATACGTTTTTAATTAAACATGCTTCATTTTAAATTGAATATGTAATAGGATTCTGATTATTTACAGGAATTCAAAATGAGTAATTCAGAGTGAAACTGGGTGGCGCCCTGGGATACGATATGGTCTAAGCACAGAAAACAGCTTTGGAAGCTAAGTAGCCTTTTCTCAACCTTCACTCTGCTTGCGTTCTTAAGTGCTGCCCAATATAATGTTAATTATTTCCCCGCAGAATCTTACTTCAATTACTTTGATATGGTATCAATGAAGCAATACATTATTTGCCACTTACTCTCTGCTTTATGAGCATGTCAATGTCTTCACTCTACTGTACTGTATTTGGTTTTCCTACTACCTGAATGCTAGTCCCATATGCCACTGTTTGTCTGTCCACTTGCAAGTAATGTATCCTTGTCAACCTTTTTACCTCACTCATGACTGGAGGGAGGGAGGGAACAACTAACCTGACTGGACCAGAGAAATAGATAGGAGACTGAATAGAAAATTTGGACTGAGTGTGGGGTTTGGCAGAAAGATAGGGAGATTCAGTAGGAAAAAATAACTCATTTGTGAAGTTCCTTTCATGTAAAACAAAAACATCTCAAAGCACTTAGTTGAATGAGATTAATGAGTGATGATTGTTTTTTCTGGAGGCAAATGTAGCAGCTAATCTGTGCCAACAGCATCTCACTAATGCCACCCAATTAATCAGAATTTTTAAGCATATGAAGAAGAATTTGGACACAGAAAAAGATTAGGCTTAGGTATTGATTAAGGACAGTAATAATAATAAAATAATAATAATCCTTGAATTTGATAAGCGCTTTTCACGTCTTCTAGACATTTCAAAGTGCTTCACGGAATATACTGTAAAGTGAATTGACTGTATATTTTACAGAGAAACGTGGCAGCCAATTGTATACAGCAGTTGTCCCACAAATAATCATGGATTGAAATGACCAATTTTTTATTATAAGTTATTTTTGGATGGATTATTATTAGACTTGTGGAGTGAAGAACTTGCCTAAGGTTTCACCCTGAACTGAGTGCTCTAACCACTGAGCTATAGGACTCCACAGATTGGTGTAGCAAGGAGTGATCTGTCTTCACGGTGGGAATAAGTGTGTGAGGCTGAACGTAGAGAGAAAATTATTCTCTACAAAGATGTAAGCAAGGAAGGAAGCAGCGAATTTCGGCAGGAAAGTGGATTTCCTGCTGCCAGGAAAGCAGTCAATAGATATAATCAGGGAAGGGTGTGCATAAAATGTGGTGTGTTATTAGTAAGATCAACAACAAGTTGTGATACAGAGCATTTCACATCAGATGGAGATCTCAAAGCCCTTTACTGAGATGCTAGAAAAGGAGAAGATAAATTTAACAGTGTTGACTGCCTCATGAAGTGATATGCTTTTAAGAAACGTCTCTAGCTCACAAAATCAGATGCCACATTCACCCACAAATATATAGTCACTATACTTGATGTAAAAATTACATGTGAATCATGTACTTTTTTTGACATTTTTACACAATCAGGAGCTATCTCAAATGCAGGCATTATTTATTTTGTATATGGAGCTGATGGCCAAAGTCTACATTATTTGTTTCAATAAGCATAGCTCAGTCAAGTCGGATCGATTTGATCATACAAGGCCCCAAACCTTTCTTTGCTCTACATGCTCTATCATGTGATAATAATTATGATATATTATCAGTATCAAGTACCAGTTTCCAGTTGCTTGCCCAGATTCTCTGTAGTTTCTGCATTCCAAGACCCTGTCCTGCATGAAGGATGCTATATACAGTAAATGCAACTTGTTATTGCAATTCGATCTGAAGAATGCAGACTCTAAAACTTATCATTCATGCCTCCAAATCACAAAATGTTGTTTTACTTTTGAAAGTAAAAATGTCCACAACCCTTCGTCAGAACTGGGGCATGTTGGGAGGGAGAGGCTTTTAGGGACTAACGGAGAGAGGGGGAGGCAGAGCATGGAAAACAATGGAGAAAGCAATTAATTTGGTTGCCTTAAACCCTTTCAGGCACAAATCCAAAATTGCAATTAGCAGAATACTTCTGGTATGCAAATAGTATATATTAAATCCCAGGGTACCATTTTACACAAAATTAGTTTACTCACTGCCCTAAACTAGGGCATTTTTCTTACAGTGTTCTCAGAAATGATAATTAATAAATATTCGGAACAGTAGTGGCTCAAGAGTAATCCCTGCAGCACTCCATCATTCTCTTCTGTTCAACTTGAACTCGCCTCAGTGTTTGGCTGTCAAACTGATCTGCCAACAACTTCTTCTTTGATAACATGAACCTTTGCTTTAACTGCATTGTTTGCGAGAGATCCTGTCATATGCTCAGTAGAGTCCGGCGATATATCGCTAAAACCCGAAATAATGGGGTGGGTGAGTGGGAGAGAGACGGCTGGGGGGGGAGAGAGACAGCTGGGGGGGGGGTGGGGGGGAGAGAGACGGCTGGGGGGTGGGTGGGGGGGGAGAGAGACGGCTGGGGGGTGGGTGGGGGGGGAGAGAGACGGCTGGGGGGTGGGTGGGGGGGAGAGAGACGGCTGGGAGGGGTGGTGGGGAGAGAGAGATGGCGGTGGGGGGGAGAGACGGCGGGGGGGGAGAGACGGCGTTGGGGGGGGGAGAGAGAGATGGCGGGGGGGGGTGGTGGGGAGAGAGAGATGGCGGGGGGGGGAGAGACGGCGGGGGGGGAGAGACGGCGTTGGGGGGGGGAGAGAGAGACGGCGGGGGGGGGAGGGGGAAAGAGATGGCTGGGAGGGGTGGAGAGGGAGGGAGACGGCGGGGGGGGTGGAGGGAGAGAGACAGACGGTTGGGGGGTGTAGGGTGGGAGAGGGACGGCGGGGGGGGGGAGAGAGATGGCTGGAGGGGGAGAGAGACGGCGGGGGGGGGGGGGGGGGGGGGAGAGACGGGGTGGATGTGATAATATACAGATAGATAGCAATGGGGGGGATGTGAGAGAGACACAGAGACACAGACAGAAAAACACAGAGATGGAGAGAGTCAGAGACACAGAGAGAGAAAGATATTTACCTCCTGAGGAGATAAGCCCCGAATGCGTGTGCACCCGGAATGCGCACGCACCCGGAACGCGCGCGCACCCCGAATGCGCGCATCACGCGCGCATGCGCAGTACGAAAAACCATAAAATATCGATATTTGGGTATATCTCGATATGAGCCCATCGATATATCTAAATCGGAAAATTTCCATATCGACGGACCTTAATGCTCAGCTATTCAAGATTCATAATATTTCTTGTATTACCATCATCTACAGTAAAAGCAGAGTTATATTTTCCAAAGGACAGAAAACAGTGAGTGAATCTTGCTTTTTCCTGTTGGAGTTTGCTTTTACTACTGCTGTCTCATGATTTTACTTCTATTGTTTAGTTTACATCACAGGTCTGGCAATTAGGTGATGAAAATTGCTTATAGAGTAAAACTAAAATTCAAAGTTCATAATCAGAGATGGAATGATTTTGCCATGGATTCAATGAATGGGTGAATCTTAATACCAAATAGAACTTTCAAGGCAATCCTAAACCGGATTAATATATGAATTATAAATTTAGCTCAGTTGGTAACCCTCTTGTCTCTGGGTCTAAGGGTTGTGGATTCAAATACCTGGTTGGCATTTGAATTCATAATGTTGACTGATGCTTCATTCTAGTGCAACGCCAGGTAAATTAGCACATTGTCGGACGTATTGCCTTTCACTTCATAAGTGAATCAGAGATGTTGAAGTGGACATGAGAAATCCCATGACAATATTCCAAAAGATAAGTTTCTTTTGTCAGGTGTCCTGTTGTCCCTGATTAACTGGTCATTCACTTAATCACTCTTTGTGGGACCCAGCTAGTGCAGGTGGCTGCTGTGTTTACCAACAGGAATAGTCAGTAGAGTTAACAGTACTTACTTCTGAAGCCCTTTGAGATGTTTCAGAATGTTAAGACATCTTAAAACTACTTACAAAATTAATAATCAATACAGTAAATGTTACAAAGCACTCACATTGAGACATCCTCCTGATGTGAATGATTTACATAGAATAACCTAAGATTTCAGCCAGAGCTCTAGATGTTCTTGAATGTTTACTTTGCTATAAATATAACCAACACATCCTATTTTCCCTCAGGAACACTGCAGTTTGGTTTTCCATTTCTCCGTTTTACTCTTCAATAATTCTGTTACTAACTCTCAATTTACTTTATATACATTCCAATCTTTTATTCCCACAAGAAGCCTTCAAGAATTTAAAAGGAGATTTAATGTTTCCTTACTCCACATACCTGCTAATAATTCCTCAAGAAAAAAAAGTAACAAATTGGTCACTTCAATCCACAAGTGTTTGTGGGACACCATTGTGTGCAATTAGCTACTGCATTTCATCCACAAATATACAGTCAATTCACTTTACAGTATATTCTGTGAAGTGTTTTGAGACATCTAGAAGACGTGAATAGCATTATATCAAATACAAGTATTATTATTTATTATTACCTTCCCATTTTATACTTGCTTTGAACTCCCTGCTCATTCACTTAGGTACTGCTTGATCACCCGCTTGACAGTGAAAGAATATTGCTAATTTGTAACTAATCCCATAAAATGAACTACATTATATTCCCATTTATTATTGAAATCCTTTCACTAGGGTCCGGCGATGTATCGATACATCGGTTATATCCGATATAGTTTTCATATCGATACGCCGATATAGGCATTGTAAAAATATCGATATATCGAAAAGTCGATATATCGATATCGAGGGGAAAATCGGAGTGTGCGCACACTGAACTACAAGACCCAGAATGCTCATCTCTATACACAATGCGCAGACCGAGGTGCAAAACCGCCATATTGTATTCATAGTCCTAGAATACAATATACAGCTATGCAAGGGGTGTTGGGGGGGGGAGACGGCAGGAGACGGTGGGGCGGGGGAGTGACCAGGGGGCAGGGGGAGGGAGAGAGAGAGAAAGACTGAGGGGGTGGGGGGGGGGGGATAATATTCAGATAGATTAGATTAGGATTGATTGATTGATTGATTGATTGATTGATTGATTGATTGATTGAAATGGGGGGGGAATGTGAGAGAGGAGAGAGACACAGACAGAAAAACACAGAGATGGAGAGAGTGAGTGTGAGAGACACAGAGAGGGAGAGAGATATTTACCTCCTGGGAGATAGGCCCCGAATGCTCGCGCACCTCAAATGCGCGCGCATGCGCAGTACAAAACCCCCCGAAAATATCGATATGTCGGTATATCTCGATATGAGCCCGTCGATATATCTAAATCGGAAAATTTCCATATCGACGGACCCTACCTTCCAGTCTTCATGTAGGTTTTCTGTTTCAGCTCATTTATTCAATTAATCTTCTCCAGCTCTTCTCTCAGAGGTTGGTATTGTAAACCTGGCTCAATTTATGGCACTTTTGCCTCTGAGTCAGTAGGTTATAGGGTCAAACTTCACCTCAGGACTTTGAGCTCACAATCTAGGTGACACTCCAATGCAAGGTTGAGTTGCTACGGTGCTGTCCTTCGATGTTAAAGATCCCATGGCACTATTCGAAAAGAGAAAGGAGATTTTCCCAGTATCTTAGCCAAAAACCACCCAGATTTATTGGTCATTCACTTCACGGATGTTTGCAGAACATTAATCTACAAAATACACAGTTACTATACTTTGCAGTAGATCTTATGAAGCGCTTTGAGAAGGTCTCTTGATGTAAAAGGTGCTTTATTAAATGTAAGGATTATTTTATTATCTTTGTAACCCTAACACTATTGTTCTTGCACTTCATTATGAAGGGTCTTGCTCAGATTGCCTGTTATAAGTTTCTGAACAACAAATCTAAAAGCATTATGATAATTGGTATTTAAGTGATTGCTCATCTCTAGATTGTCATCCATCTCCAGGTCACTGATGAACCTCAGATCCACTAAGAATTCATCCTTGGCTTATTGGAGAACTGAGTCAAATTGCAGTCTTGCACTGGTTCCTTTAGATTGTAACCCTCTCAATTCCCTGGATTTGTCACTGTAACATGTGATGGTTAAAGTTAGAATCTCCCCTTTATCAGACATGAATTTAAAACAAATCTACTTGAATTTGAACAGAGTAGTCCACCATTTCTTCTTATCAGCTTCCAAGCAGCAGTTTTACAAATCCAGTACTGTATAACAAATCACCATTTATATTGGCTTTGAAACCTCTGAGGTTAGGTCTGGATATTCTTTGACAGTTTGGTGTTGTCCACAAATTGAGGCACCCCACCTGAGATTAGCAAACTAAACAGTTTCTGAAGATTAATCCTGAGTCTTTCCCAATATGTTACATCTCAGCTTTGCACTGAATAAACAAACTCAGCCTTCGTGGGCAAAAGGTCATCCTTATTAATTTGCAAAAAAAAACTCTCATTCTTTAATACTGTCACAATTTCCCAGACTGTAATTTCCTCTATTAAATATTGGAAAATAATCCCCATTCTATTAGAATTACATATGGTCTTTATTTTACTACATTTGTGGTCATTTATTTCATCTTTATATTCCTATCCTTAGCTTGTTACTTGATGTCTCTGTCACTCTACTCTTCTTGGAGCAGACCATATTAAAGATTTGGTTTTCTGGTTAATCTCCAGATGGAATCTCTGAATTAATCATGTCAGTGGATTAATTATGAATGTCAAATCAGTTCTCCTCCCTTCCAGTCAAATAGAAAATGTGAAAAGGGCTATATCAAATGCAATGATTATTAATATTAATATTATACATCAAATTACCAGGCACAATTTTTCATCATTGCTGTAAGG
Source organism: Hydrolagus colliei (assembly GCA_035084275.1). Lineage (NCBI taxonomy): Eukaryota > Metazoa > Chordata > Chondrichthyes > Chimaeriformes > Chimaeridae > Hydrolagus > Hydrolagus colliei. Next base: position 20,856,218 of record CM068742.1, on the reverse strand, counting down.
GACCAAGAGACCATTATCTTGCACCACTGTCTTGAATTTTCCTTACCATGCTCTAATTCCCTTTTCAGCTTCTTCAATCGTCTGTCTAAGTTGACATGATATGACAGGTTTATTTACGGCACCCAAAATAATGAGCCAATAGGGCTGTGCTGGCTACCAGTTTCTAATTCATTTTGCTGTGGCAGCACATCCTGAATTCCCAGTCGTTCCACTTTGTAGATTCATCACCTCGCCCTATTTTTTAAAAAAAAATTTGGGTCAGCCAAAAAGAACTGACACACGTGGAAAACTGATCACCAAGCTTAAGAGTTTCCAGACCAAATTATGACCTCATCCTGCTTCATTGGCTTTGTAAGCCAAGCCCTAAATGTAGTCTGGTTCTACATAATAATAATCCTTGCATTTGTAATAGCACCTTCCCACACTGTTGAGACATCTCAAAGCACTTCACAGAAGTGTGTGCATTTCGTGGTTGATTCTGGTAGTCAATTGCCTCCAAACAACCATGATCACTTTTATTTGGAGAATTTGTGGCTAGGACATCAGGAGAAAATACCTTCTTCACTGGACAACTACTGGGCTTTGTGGTTACCATTCCTTCCTCCAATTCCATTCGGGCATCAATATATTAATATTAAATAGTCATCTTCAAAGATGTTCACATATTGATATCAAAAATAATCAGGGATATTCAGCCATGGATCACCTGATAAATACAATCGCGAAAGCTAATTTGTGTCAAGATCATCCCACAAACAGTAAGGTGGCCAATTAACCTGAAGGTTTTAATGGTGAATTTGTATAAGAGAATATAAACTTGGATAATAAAATAATAAGATTATTAAGGGGCAGAATAGATAATGGGAGATTTTTTCCCCTGGTTGGAGAAACTATAACCAGGGGTCATAGTCTTAAAATTAGAGGTCAGCCCTTTCACAATGAGTTGAGAAAAAACTTCTTCACTCAGGGGTTAATGGATTTATGGAATTCTCTACCCCAAAGGCCTGTAGTTGCTCAGTCCTTGAACATATTGAAGACTGAGATTGATAGATTTCTTGTGGATAAAGGGTTTAAGGGATATGGGGATAAGGCGGGTCGTGGAGTTAGAATAGATCAGCAATGACCTTATTGAATGGCGGGGGGCCGAATGACTTACATTTACACTTCATTTCTATATTCTTATGTTCTAAGACCAGATAAAACCCTATTCCAGATAAAACTCTACTCTTTGTTGAAATAGTGGCATGGAATATTTTAATATACACTTGAATGACAAGACATTATTATTATTATGAGACATACATGTTGAATCACACATTCAAACAAAGGATAAACATCTAATATTTAACACAGTAGCTTATCCTGTAGAACTATCACAAATGCTGAACAAATGAAGTTCCTCTGAAGTGTAGTGAATCTTATTATGCAGCCAAATACAGCTATGCCAGCAACAACCCACCATAACACATGAGCAGAGTTCTGATCCCTCATTGAACAGCCCCCCAATTATCGTTTTAGTTATCAATTTTCAGAAGAGTGCACCGTCAATCTCAGGCCAAATATTAGCCAGGAACTGCAGCACAATGTTGATGTCTATTTTTTTATAAAACATTTTCCAATTTTTTTGCTTGACTCAAATCATCAAAGTAATGATTGGGTGTGATGCGGAACAAAGGGTTTGCAAATTGACTATTTTGTTCAACAATTTACAGAAACCCTGATCCAAGCAGAACATTTCTTAGCAAATTAGTAATGCGTTTAGGACTCAACTGTGTGTGTTGCTGAAGTGTATGAGAGAATGGCATCTGCCTCATTCCCATCTCCCGTGTAGTGGAAATTATTTTTAGAGATTAACTCACTCGTACAGTTTTCCTTAGATGCGTACTTCGTTTTGATTGTGCAGACTGATTCAATATCTATTTTGACATTCAACAGGCTTTATCAGTATTTCTGCACACACATTATTTAAACAAATGTTGATTCTAATCAATCAATCAATCAATCAAAACTTACATTTATGTAGCGCCTTTCACGTTGAGAAGATGTCGCAAGGTGCTGTACAGTTAGGTAGGGACAAGAGCAGGGGGGGAAGGGGTCGGGGCAGGATGAAGAAGAGTAGGAATATTGACTATATTTGTGGGCGAAACATGGCAGCCAAATTGCTTATTATTATATGTTATTTATTGTCGTTTGGAAAATATAACGCAACTGTGCTTTTCAATGCTGTCCTTTCACCAAAGCACATTACTTACTATGGCAGTAATTAACTATGTTGAGTATCAAGCATTAGATTCTATTTATAAAGACAATTAAATTTGAATTCCTTCACGTTTGAATAAAAGAAATAAAAGAGAAATTTCTTGGCTGTATAGCTTTTTTTATTTTTACTCGATAGCCATTTAGTATATTCTGCAACCAATTTGCATTATGTTTAGCATCGTATCGTGATGAAACATTTGATAGGAAGAATGTGCGCTTTTGTGGAACCTTGTGTCGAAACATCCCAAACAAGTGTGCATCATAGTATTGACTGTCAAAACGGTAATGGTTACTTGTGTTAAGAGTCTTTTCTCGGCGATGAGAGCCGCGGTCATGGCGACTGCAGTAGCGAGCAGTGAGAAGGCTGAAGGTTTCGTTGGCAACTGTCCAGGTGAATTCACTAACCCTGAGGGGAGTAAGTGGCTGGGAGCGGGCTCGTGTCACAAGGGCAGAAAGTAAGTCAGGCGGCAGCAGGGAGTTATAGGCTGGGCTCCCAGGGGTCAGCAGTAGCCAGAGGAGGTGGGGGGGGGCGGTCCCAGGGATTGGAACTAGCAGTAGCCAAGAGACGAGGCCAGGGTCCCAGAGGTCAGCAGTAGCCAGAGTGGGGGGTCCCAGGGATCGGGGCCAGTAGTAGCCAGAGGCGAGGCCAGGGTCCCGGGGATCAGCTGTAGCCAGAGGGGGGTCCCAGGGATTGGTGTCAGCAGTAGCCAGAAGGGGGGGTCCCAGGGATTGGGGTCAGCAGTAGCCAGAGGCGAGGCCAGTGTCCCAGTGATTGGGATCAGCAGTAGCCAGAGGCAAAGCCAGGGTCCCAGGGATTGGGGTCAGCAGTAGCCAGAGGCAAAGCCAGGGTCCCAGGGATTGGGGTCAGCAGTAGCCAGAGGGGGGAACCCAGGGATTGGATCAGCAGTAGCTAGAGGCGAGGTCAGAGTCCCAGGGATTGGGATCAGCAGTAGTCAGAGGGGAGGCCAGGGTCCCGGGGATTGGGGTCAGCAGTATTCAGAGGCGAGGCCAGGGTCCTAGGATCAGGGACAGGGGCAGTCAGGGGGAATCAGGGCGGGCGAGGTTTGGAGGGTCGAGCGGTGGCCATTACTGTATTGAGGAGGGGGGAGAGGGGCCGCCATCGGGGGTTTGGGATTCTCACACTGAACTAAAAGACCTGGAAGGATTATCGCCCACACAAAGTGTCGCCACCGATTGTCCTAGGTCACGTGATATCCGCCATTTTGGTTGTTCCTTGACGCGACGCATCTCATCTCATTTTATGAAGGTATATGTATCTAGGTTTACATTCACTGTTTTTGTGTATTGATCCTGATACATGAAGTGAATTTAGGTAAAGCTCGTCATGACATTCGATTCATCCATTTGACCGTTAGTTTTTCTTTGAATTTCAGATTAATCTTCAGTATTTTTTACAGTCTAAATCATACTCGTTTTGATCAAAATTTCAGGAACGCTGTGTCACCGATGATCAGTTTGACATTCAGTTATTACATGACTGAATTGAACCCCTGCAAATTCCTCCAGCCATCCTTAAATTAATTTGCAGTGAATTATATTTTTATTACATATTTAATATTTTTTAATTGTTTATCTGTTTTTCATTTAGGGAGGAGCACACCCATTTATTTCTTGGGCAGGCATGCAAAACTTCATCTTTTGTCTCGTCTATAATCCTCAACATTGACAAGGCTATCTCTGACCACTATTTCATCTCTTTCAACTCCTTTATCCCTCACCCCATTGCCTCCAAACCCACCACCATCTTCTACCGCCCATGGAAGAAGATCTCCCCACAATCCCTGTCCGCTGCCTTGGTGTCCTCTGAACTACTCCCCCTCTGGCCCACCTCGCACCCTGACCCATCCTCAGTATTCACTCTCCTCCACAACACCCGATGACCTGTCCCCCTCACCCCCCGAACCACCTACTCCCGAACCTCGCCCTGGTTCACCAGTCACCTCTGCTCACTCAGGGGCCAGGCGCGTGCTGCTAAACGCACCCGGCTCAAATCCGGCCTAACGGTCCATCGGCATATCTGACTAGACCACATCTAAACCTACCACTCCACTTTGGCTTCTGCCAAATTGTCCTTCTACTTCAGGATATTCCTGGAGGCGAAGGACATCCCTGAGCTCCTGTTCTCCACAACAAACCAGCTCCTCCATCCTAACGCCACACCTCGCAGATCCTTTCCTCCAATTCCCATTGTTAGGAGATGTGGAATTCCTTGAGTCCAAAATCGAGCGAATCCGCTCAGTTGTCACCTCTCTTCCAATTTCCTTCCCCTCCACACCTCCCACCCACACTCCGACTCCTACTCATCCCTCCTTCCACAGTTTCGAACCTGTCTCTCCATCCTCTGTCATCACTACCATTTCCTCCACGAAGCCCAACACCTGCTCCCTAGACCCCATTCTCACTCCTCTCCTTACCTCCCAGCTATACCACCTTGCCCCACTACTTGCCGACGCAATCAACATGTCCCTTTCAGCCGGCACCATTCCCACCCCCTTCAAAACAGCCACTATCAACCCCATCCTTAAGAAACCTTCCCTTGATGCGTTGCATTCAAGCCCCATCTCCAATCTCTCTGCCCTGTCAAAGGTTCTTGAAAGAGTCATTGCCTCCCAGCTTCTCTCCTTTCTTTCATCCCACTCCCTCCATGAGTTCCTCCAATTGGGCTTCTGTGCTGCCCACAGCATGGAAACTGCTCTGGTCAAGGTTACAAATGATATCCTGACCATGTATGACCAGGGATTCCTCTGCCTCCTCGTCCTCCTTGGCCTATCCGCTGCCTTTGATACCGTGGACCACTCAATCCTCCTCCACCACCTCTCCTCCCACCTCAACCTTCAAGGTTCTGTCCTGACTGGTTCCGGTCCTATCTTTCACACCGCTTCAACTTTGTGTCCGACAACAGCTTTTCCTCCAGCACTCGCAACATCCCGTGTGGCGTTCTTCAGGGCTCTGACCTTGGTCCCCTCCTCTTCACCCTCTACATGCTCCCCCTTGGTGACATCATCATCTATGAAACCCTATTCCATGCATTCATCACATCAAGGCTCGACTATGGAAACTCCCTCCTCATTGGCCTTCCTGGCTCTTCCCTTCACAAACTACAAATAATGCAGAACTCTGCGGCCCGTGTACTCTCCCGCACCAAGCTACCTGACCCCATCTCCCCAATCCCCACCTGACTCCATTTGCTCCCCATCACCCAGAGGATTCAATTGAAGATTTTGGTCTTCACATTCAAAGCCCTCCATGATCTCACCCCACCCTACATCTGCAACATCCTAACCACCTACCAACCTGCCCACCCCCTCCACTCAGCAGGCTCCAGCCTGCTCCATGTCCCCCAATCCACCCAACCCACCATTGGCAGGCGAGCCTTCAGTGACTCTGCCCCTATCTTTGGAACTCCATCCCTCCACCTTGGCCACTCCATAACCTCCTTCAAGTCCCACCTCAAGACCCTCCTCTTTGACGGTTCCATCGGTCACCCCAAATCCTCCCCTTTCCCTTCATACTCCCGTCCACGATCCCAGCTTGGGTCTGAAATAATAATTGTCCAGTACTTGGGATATCCTCTTGATGTGAAAGGCGCTGTACAAGTGTAATATTGATGCTGTAGTTAAAACTGAAAGACGGGGCAATGTAAAGCACCAAGTGTCCAAAACAAGGGGAGCTATCTCCCCTTTCAGGGGAGGCTATCTTGTAGACAGATTTTGCTAATCAATTAAGAATAGAGAAGTGACAGTGTAATCTGAAAGAGTAAAGAAATGAGGCAACAAGACTACACTTCCGATTCCAAGACTGAGAGTGGGATGATCCCAATGTTGTCTTAGTAAGCGGGGGCAGCATAGTTTAACAATATGTCCTTGTTCACATCCTAGAGCATTAATAATTTACTCTGTGATACATGGGCATCAGAAGCACATCAGCGTGAAAGCTAGAAACTTGGATTTGGACTTCATGCCAGTGCGATATACTTGCTAACAATTATTAGCACAAATTGGGGGCAATTTACAAGTTGAATGGTTCTACACTGGTTTCTTCAAGTGCAAGTCCTAAATAAATAATAAAAATAATAATCCTTGCATTTGATATAACACTTTTCATATCTCTGGATGTCTCAAAGCGCTTCATAGAATATACTGTACAGTGACTTGACCGTATATTTGTGGGCGAAATGTGGCATCCAAATGTGCACAATAAATATATAATTCTACAGATATTGATCTTTTCCTTAGTTATTTATAACTACATCAGTGTAAACGTATAACAAACGAAATCCCTTTAGAGTAAAACCTTGATAATCCAGCCTGGTTGGGACCATTCACCTCCTGGTTTTCAGAGTTTGCTGATATTTAGAACCTACCCTAGAAATGGCTGGGGAAGCTCCACCCCATACACCACATGGGCTGTAAACATAGCACTGAAGCCCCCAAAATGCTCGAGCTCCAACCACAGCGCCGGATAACGGAGTGGCCCCCGGGAACTACAAGCAGCTGTTCCGAACTTCGGGAGATTTGCCGGACAACAGAAAAAAATCTAATACTGTATGTATTTTGAAATCCTGCCAGTTTTAGGAGCTGGAATATTGGATTATCAAGATTTTACTGTATTAGCAATCGGAAAGTATAGTAATGTGAAATGGGGATTTTCTAAATTCAATTATCTATATTGAAGAATAAATTCAATTTTAAAAGCCTTCTAAAGTTTGAAATTCCTCATAATCTTCGTCTGAAGACTACTGCCTTCAAAATTCAACATAGTGAACTATTTTACACTTATGTCAAGGTTTTCATGTGGGGATAATGTCTCAAAGTGCTTCATATGGTTGACCCAGCACATGAACTGAGAGTGGGGGTGGAGGGACTGTCTCTAGTATAATCAAAGTTAATTGTGGTCCTAACTTGTTAGTAGAATTTTCCAAAATATCTGCACAACCTTAAAATGTAATAGCTAAGACTAGGAGAAATGTGGGGTTTCTGGTTTCCAAAATTGGAACATGTATAAAACTTGAACATAATTTTACAATTAACATAATAAGTTCATCAAATTGGCATTCAGAGAAACACTGGCACTTCGCACAACTCCTTAAGGTGATATGCAATGTGTCTGGAATTGTAACGCATCCAAAGAGCTCATTTGGTAATTTTATTGTGTCTGACATAGGGAGCAAGACATGGGTTTGATGCAGTGTTGCCTTTCATGAAGACTTGCTCTAGTGCTCTGTTGTTCAAAATGCCTATCTTATGTAATGTACTGCTGACTGATTCCATGTCATAAGAACAGCACAGAGAGATCTACAGAAGAACTCTGATCAAAGTGAATATCACATTAGTGTAATACACATCCCTTTTACCCAATGGTCTCAGGCAAGTACAGCTTGTCAGTTAAATAATTAATCAAAGACTTTCTTTTCCCTCATTTGTTTTTAACAGAAATAACCAATCTGGTCCCCAAGACAATTATTTCTCTGAAATCCGACAACCGTCAGATACTGAGTTTCCAATTTTTAAAAATAAAATTAATGTACAATTTCATTGCATAGGTACGAAATCTGCTAGCAATTATACAACAACAACACTATATTTATAGAGAGCCTTTCACGTCGGGAGGATGTTCCAAGGCACTGAACAGTCATGGGTCGGGACCCAAGCATGGGGTAAAAATAGAGTTAATTGCTACAAATAATAATATTAATAATAATAATCCTTGCATTTGGTATAACTCATTGCCACGCCATTGAGATGTCTCAAAGTGCTTCACAGGATATACTGCAGAGTGGATTGACTGTGTACTTTTGTGGGCGAAATGCAGGAGCCACAGACAATCACAGAGTGATTGACCAATTTAACTTGGGGGCATTATTGCTCACGACCAGGAGATACACTCTTTTCTCTTGGAAAGTACCATGAGATTTTTACAGGTAGATGGGAATTTTGGTTTAATGTCCTATTTGAAGGACAGCACATCCGACAATGCACCCAGCATTCACTGGAGTGTCAGTTTAGACTGTAATTCCAAGTGCAGACTTGGGGCTTGAACCCAGAACCTTCTCATTTACCTCCAGGTCAATATCCAATCTATTTGACCCGGAAAGCTTTCTGGCAATCTACTAGTTCTTTAACATCCTCAATAACTACTTACTCCTCAGTACACAGAAGCATTTTATAGAATTATAGAATCTTACAGCACAAAAGGAGGCCATTCAGCCCATCGAATCTGTGCAGGCTCTTTGAAAAGAGCAATTCAATCCCACTCACTAGCTCTCTCCCCATAACCTTGCAAACCCATCCTCCCCAAATAAACGTCTACCTCTCTTTCAAAAGTTGTTAATTGGAGAAAGGAAACTTGCCTAAGGCTTCATCCCAGTCGGTAATGCACTGTCAGGTTCTAAAAAGCCACAGTCGATTGCTACAAATACATCGTTAGTCACTAGATTTGGTAGAAAGTTGGTGAAGAGTTTTGAGGAATTCTGAATGCTACGGATGCTATATACAAAAGCAAAAAAATTAAAATTAATTTTCATTTTGAGGAAGGAAATCACCAAGAACACAGAAAAGCAAATGATCTTGGGGACTAAACAGACACATATATAATTCTTTACCTTTTTCTACCTATATTCCCATTGGAATGCTTTCAGTTACACTCGTGAAGGACAGTACCAACAACCCTGTGGTAAAACTACCTCCATACCTTTGCCCGGCTCCTCTACTGCCTCTTCCCTCAAGCTGCCAACACCCTCATCCATGCATTCATCACATCCAACAACAACAACAAAATTACATTTGTAAAGCGCCTTTCACATCGGGAGGATGTCCCAGCATCCAGGCTCGATTATTCTAACTCCAGCTTATCGGTTTTCCTAAATCCTCCCTCCACAAGCTGCAGATCATTCAGAACTCTGCAGCTCATGCCCTCTCCCACACCAGTGAACCTGTCACCCATATCCTTGTCTGGCTCCACTGGCTCCCCATCCCTCAGATGATTTGGTCGATTTTCATGCTCTGCTAATCACATGCAGGAATAGAATATGTACTTGACATATAAGGAAAGAGAACAAACCATTTCAATTGGGTGCTGGATGCTCTATTTTAAAATGTGTACAAATCAAGATAAACGTTTAATCCAAAATGCCATTGTTGCAAATTGAATACATATTTGAAACATAATCCTAAACACTGTTTAATAATGACCCTTAGGTTGAGTGTAGTAATACAGGTACCTCTCCCCAACCGCGGGGGATACGTTCCTGAAAACCTCCGCGGTTGGTAAAATCGCGGTTGGAAAATACAGGACCCTATGGGAAACATGGGGATAGGGAGAGTCAGTTTGGGCGCATTGGCTGCCAGGATCTGCAGCAATCCGCAAGGATGTCTGACTGACTGACTGATCTACACACAGACACACAGACACAGAGAGAGAGAATCAACGGAGAAGGTGGTGTGGTGGGTGACACGGAGGGCGGGAAGTGGAGAAGGTGGTGTGGTGGGTGACATGGAGAGGGGGGATGCGGAGGTGTGGTGAGTGACACAGATGGGGGGGGTGGGATGCTGAGAAGGTGGTGTGGTGGGTGATATGGAGTGGGGGGGGGATACGGAGAAGCGACAATAAATTCATGTTATTTACCGTAATCCTAAAGAGAGAAGTGACATCAATGCTGGTTGATTGCGACATCACAACTGGGTCCCAGCCCCAAACACTAATGTTAGTGTTAAAACCCGTGGATAGCAAAACCCATTGCCGTGGTTAGCAAGGGTTGTCGCAGCGAGCCAACCGTGGATAAGTAAAATATCAGTAGAAAACTGCGGTTGGGCGGGGTACCTGTATACCAATTGCAGAGGTAATCTCCCTCTATTGTCCTCTGTTTCAATGTTAGCAGAGTTAATAATAATATTAACAAAACACAACATACTTCAGATACTGGAAATCTGAAACAAAAACAGAGAGCTGGGAAAACTCAGCAGGTCAGGCAGCATCTATGGAGAAAGGAAAGTGAGTCAACGTTTCGGGTCCACGACCCTTTGTCAGAACTGGGGCATGTTGGGAGTGAGTGATTTTTAAGGACAAGTTAGAGAGGGGAATTAATAATATTAATCATTGCATTTGATGTAGCGCTTTTCACGTCTTCTAGTCGTCTCAAAGCACTTCACAGAATATACTGTAAAAATATCAAAATGCAAGGATTAAATACAAGAATTATTATTATTATAGTGTAAAGTTAATTAACTGTATATGTGTGGGCGAAACACGACAGCCAATTGCGCAAAGCAGTGTCGCACAAATGGTCGTGGATTGAAATAACCAATTTTTTTGAGGGATTATTATCAGGCGTGTGGAGTAAGGAAACTTGCCCAAGTTTTCGTCCTGGCTGAAATTGGGTCTCTCTCACCACTGAGCTACAGGATTCTACGTAATAATCCTTGCATTTGATATAGCACTTTATCACGTCCCTGAGACATCTCGGTGTGCTTCACAGAATACATTGTAAAGTGGGTTGACTGTGTACTTTGTGGACAAAATTATTTAGTTCAACATTTAAAAGGGAATTGGATAAAAGCGCAGAGGACAGTCAGAAAGTGGAGTTCTCTGTCCATGTTGTAAAGCCCATCATTTTAACTGAGGAAAAACAGAATTAAATAGATACTGTACTAAGGTGTATAAGAAACAAACAGATGAGTAAATCTGTCCCCAACATCTATTTCATGAATCCCCCCACCTGGAACCACCTAAGCAAATATCAATCAAAACAAATTGAAAATCAGAGTCCAAAGATGGAAAGATAATGGAAAGCTCCCTGCACCCCATATAGTAATAATAATAAATTATTGTATTTGTTACAACATCTTTCACATCAGGACGACATCTCAAAGATATTGGTGGAGTGACTTTGTATAGCATCCACGAGCTCTGCAGCCCAATTTGTACACATATAATGTCTGACAAACAGCCATGAAGTGAATGACCAATTTATTCTGTTGGTCAGGACACCGAGAGAAATGCCTTCTTTTCACAAAAGGTGACATGGGATGTTTAAGGCACACTTCATAGAATCGTAGAATTTTACGGCGCAAAAGGAGGCCATTTGGCCCATCTAGTCTGTATAGGCTCTTTGAAAAGAGCAACTCAATCCCACTACCCAGCTCTCTCCCCATAACTTGAACAGGATGATATGACCTCCGTTTAACATCTCATCCTTTGTTGAAGGACAATAATTCCATAAGGCAGCAAACCCTGATGTTGGATTGTCAGCCTAGATTGTAATGAGTTCAAGACTTAGTGTCGGGCATGAACTCACAACCTTCTGACTCAGAGGCAAGAGTGTTACTAACTGAGGCAGGCCACCACCAAAAGTGGCTCTCCCACCACTTTTTCACCTCTTCAAAGTGTGTTTAAATGTGTAACCCTGCAATATTTCTATAATGCCTTCAATGCAGCTTTGTATTACTGTACAAGTATTGGTGATGCCACACTAACTGAATGGACGGAAAAAAACTACATAATTTACCCAACTAAATGAGTACATCTACAATAATGTGGCATGCAACAACTGAAGAAAAATAATCTTGTTGTTAGTTTAACCACTTATTTACAAACATGTCATGTTTAGTTATTCTGCATGTATTTTCACTTTTTTAAAAAAAATCTCACATTTATTTAAATTTCCGTTTAGTCTGGTCTCCATAATGAGAGTTATGTTATCATAAATATAATTGGAAGTACCTGTACACTTATGAACAATTTCCAAAGAAGTCAATAACTGCAACAATTACTTGCATTTATATAGTAACTTAGGATAACAGCCCAGATAATAACTCCAATAAAATGGGGCAAGGAGGTGGAGAGTTAAAAAGCATGGTGAGAAATGCCAGTTGGATCTATACTTATTCTATTTATTCAGCATTTCAGAATTTAGCAAATTGTTGAATTCAATCTTAACTTTGAATTAGTTTTCTGTAGTTCTTAATTGAAACTTTACAGAAAACTAGTGTCAAAACAAAGCCCAAATTCTTTACGCTCCAAAATTATGCATAAATGGAGGAAATCCAGACCCAGATAGAATTTCTCTCCCACCACTTTTTCACCTGTTCAAAGTGTGTTTCATCTCTCTCTCTCTGACCTGAAATGGTTTCGACAGTATTAACCCACTCCCTTTCACTATGAGTCCACATAAAAGATTGCCAATTCATTGTAGTTCTGTATCTCAGTGGTTAGAGCACTCGCTTTGCAAGCAAAAGACCTGGGTTCGATTTCAGACAGGGTGAAACCTTGAGCAAGTTTCCTTACTCCACGCGCCTGGTAATAATGCCTCTCAAAAAAAAACCTGGTTATTTCAATCCACGACTGTTTGTAGGACACAGCTATGCGCAATTGGCTGATGTGTTTCGCCCACAAAATATACAGTCAAATTCACTTTACAGTATATTGGAATACTGTAAAGCGCTTTGAGACGTCTAGAAGATGTGAAAAACGCCGTATGAAATGCAAAGGTTATTTTTATTGCCAAATATGATATTGTATTATATACCAGATAACAATCTGCCTATGTTGGTCCTATTTTCCCGCAAGAGCAAGCTATGCAGTTTTAACTAGTTGAACTCCAGCAGTACCCCCAAAGCATATTCTGGCATCCCCAAGCAAGCTAACCTGCACTAATACTCTTTGGAACAAGGTAATTAGGTAAGCAGCATTCATCCCTCCAGGGAGACAGTGAACATTTCATTCCAGTCACAGGGAAGTGTCCAAATGTAGATGGCATAAATGTGAGGAATTCCCAGTCTAGCTTGGATGTCGAGCTTGGTGATGGGTTTTTCACATATGTCAGACACCCAGCTGACCAAAAATAAAACATCCTAAACTCACTTTTACTATCATCAATAACAATAGCAACAAAATTACTAATACAGTACTTGCATTTGATATAGCGCTTTTCATATCTTCTAGATGTCTCAAAGCACTTCACAGAATTTACTGTAAAGTAAATTAATGTATATTTCTGGGCAAAACGTGGCAGTCAATTGCACACAGTAGTGTCCCACAAACAGTCGTGAATTGAAATGACCAATTTATTATAGGTTTTTTTGGAACGGAAATTATTATTCCTTACATGTGGAGTAAGGAAACATGCCCAAGGTTTCGCCCTGACCAGCCTGGATTCAAAACACAGGTCTCATGCTTGTAAGGTGAGTGCTCTCACCACTGAGCTAGAGGACTCCACAGCTTCGTCAAGATAGAGACACAGAAGAACTAACACCTTCCTAGATTTAAATTCAGTGTTGCTTTGTCGCTACCAATGGCTTCTCTTCCAGTCCCTGCACTGTCACCTGTGGCGTCCCCCAGGGTTCTGTCCTTGGCCCCATACTTTTTAACATCTACATGCTCCCTCTTGGTGACACGATTCACAGACATGGGGTTAAACTTATACATGTATGCGGATGACACCCAACTCTATCTTTCCACTTCTACCCTCGATTCCAGGACTACCACTGTCCTGACAAACTGCCTGTCATACATCAAGTCTTGGATAAGAGCTAACTTTTTACAGTTGAATGTCAACACGACCGAGGCCCTCCTTATTGGCTCGTGCCAGCTCCTTCACGCATCTGGCGCTGGCAGCATCAATCTACATGGTTGCTCACTCAACCTCACCAAGCCAGTCAAGAATCTAGATGTCTTGTGTGATCCTCAACTGTCTTTTCTCCCCCACATCCAAGCCATGACCCACTCTGCCTTGCCTCACCTCCGCAATATTGCCCGACTCTGCTATTACCTTACTCCCAAAGCCCCCAATATCCTTATTCATGCCTTAATTACATCCCAGCTTGACTATGCAAATGCCCTGCTTGCCACCTTCCCAATTCCTTCCTCCACAGGTTGCAGATAATCCAAAATTCTGTGGCTTGTGTCCTCCACTGTAGACTCTTTGTGGGACACTCCAAGGTTCATGACCCCATCACTCACATCCTCGCCTGACTTCATTGGTTCCCCATCATCCAGAGGATCCCATTATTATTGAAGATCCTGGTCCTCACATTCAAAGCCCTTCATGGCTTCACCTCACCCTACATCCGCGGCCTCCTCACCCGCTACCAACCTGCCTGCCCCCTCCGCTCAGCCTGTTCCCAATCCACTCACCCCACCATTGGTGGGCGATTCTTCAGCCACTCTGCCCCCAACCTCTGGAACTCCATCCCACATTCCCTCTGCCTCACTCCCTCCATGGCCTCCTTCAAATCTCGCCTCAAGACTCTCCTCTTCGATGGCCCCATTGGCCACTCCAAATCCCTCACTTTCCCTCTATCCTCCCTGTCCCCAGCTCAGGTCTGAAACAATGCCTAATAACTCCACATGCCTAATAATAATCTCTCCAAAAAAAACACAATAGCAAAATTGGTCATTTCAATCCATTACTGTTTGTGGGACACTGCTTTGTGCAATTGCTGCCATGTTTTACCCACAAATATACTGTCAATTCACTTTGCAGTATATTCTGTGAAGCCCTTTGAGATGTCTAGAAGACATGAAAAGCGCTATATCAAATTCAAGGATTATTATATTCCTCCAAAAAAACACAATAATAAAATAGGTCATTTCAATCCATGACTGTTTGTGGAACACTGCTGTGTGCAATTGGCTGCCGCATTTTACCCACAAATATAGTCAATTCACTTTACAGGATATTCTGTGAAGCACTTTGAGTCATCGATAAGATGTGAAAAGCGCTATATCAAATGCAAGGATTATTACTATTATTAATGACTGTCCAGTGCCTTGTGACGTCCTCTTGATGTGAAAGGTATTATATGTGTAATTTTGTTGTTGTTGCTAAAGATGAGTGCATACCTGATGCAAACACAGATTATCAATTTACTATAGCATTTCCTATTGTCGCCATAGCATTAATACTCAGGCTAAATAAAGCATGAAATGTGCCCAAGACTATGCATTGAAGATTCGAACTGGGGCATCTGATCTGTGGGTGGGAAATGAGGGGAGGTGGAGAAGAGGTAGGGAGAAGATACAGTCAAATAAATATGTTTCAAATATGCCTTAAACTAGGGAAGGAAGGTAGCACATGTATTGAACATTTCTAATACTGTATGTACCAAAATGTTTTGCAAAGAGACAGCAGCATATCTAAGAAATGTGATCATTTTTTGTCCACGGCTTCCTGTCATTTTTATTCAGATATAGTTACACAGATCAAAGATAAATACAGTATTGCCAAGGCAAAAGATCTGCAAATTTTCTGATTTCAACTCAGAGTTTATGGAAATCCTAATTCAGGTAAAACACGAGTTGGCAAAGAAGCTATGCTTTCATCAAGAGTCGTGTGTATTTGAAGTTACAATATGGACTCCAGTTACAGTGTGGGACCAGCTCAGACTCAGAACAACTCATGACCGAGGGCTATAGATAGTGATGTCAGATAAATGTGGTCAAAACTGTCTCATTACTAAAATACATAAGTAGCTCAGTGTTTGAACAGGTTCCAATTTTCCACTGAGTGGCCAGCATTGTGTGGGTCAGATTGTTGACTACAAAACCATAGTATGTGTGCATGCGTGTGTGTTTATGTAGATTGCGGGTTCATGCCCTCTTTAGTACTTGCAACTCATATACGTGCTCCAATAAAGTGCTGGCAGAGCACTACATTATTGGAGATGCAGTCTTTCAGATGAGATGTTAAACCAAGGTCCTGTCTGTCTGTTCAGGTGGACATTAAACATCCCATGACAATACTTGAAAAGAGAGAGAACCGTCAGTTAATAGCACTAACTCACTGCAATTTTCTGCAAAATGTGTCAAAAATATGTCCAAAGTTTCCCACAATTTTCAAATCTCCCCACAATTTTTGGCAAATATTTCCACCCTTTTATATTGGCCCAAGATATCAGTATATATTTCAGAACTATATATTTATATACAGTATCTTATATATATATATATATACACACACACATACACACACAGTAAAAGTCTGTTTATCCGGCACCCTCGGGACCTGGCCAATGCCAGTTAAAGCCCATGCTGGATATTCAGCCAAAAACGCAAAAAAATAATAATATGTAATGCATTTTCCCGCATAAATTCCGGTTATTCGAATGCGGACTTTTATTGAGATGCCGGTTATACGGAAGTTATGGTTGATCGGGTGCCAGATAAACAGGCTTTTAATGTATATATATATATACGCACAAACCACATATTGAAAACATATTCGTACAAATGTTGAGGAAGGTTCTATGTGGCTGTTGATAACACACTTTGTCAGTTAGTCCTATCCTTGTGTAATCACTGCTTCATGAAAAATATCAGTGCATTAGAAACCACATTTGCAACCTACTTTGCAGCCAATGTTTAACAACAGAAACATTAGTTACGCTTTGAAGAAACAAAAAGCGAGTCTATATTAAGGAAACCACACAGAGGGCATATTAGGGTCTGTCTGGACAATTTCTCCGCCTCATCCCTTCAAGTCCCATCTGAAGACCTTCCTCTTTAACCAGGCCTTCGGCCACCCTCCCATCCCCACCTACCCCTTGCCCTCCTCCCTTTCTTTCCCCAACTCGAAGCTCGAGTCCAAACCCTTGATTGTTCAGCGCCCTGGAACATCTTTTTGACATGAACGGCACTATACACGTGTAAATGTTTGTTGCTGAGTCTGCAGTTGGGTGTCATGTGTTGCTGGTTCTTATGAAATTACATTTAAGAAAAGCTTGGAGGCTGAGGATACATTCTAACTGCAGTCTCCAGACCCAGCAGCCCCACACATCGAGGCAAATGTCAGTGGATACACTGGATACAATTGACATGTACACAGTGCCTTTTAGGTCAAGAGGGTATATCAAAGCACTCAACACTGCTGGCTGGGCAACTGAGCTGGGGGTGGGTGAGGAGGAGCACATATAGGTCTGCTACTGGGAGCGGTGAGATCCAAAACCTCTGCCTTAGAGCAGACTGACCAGTTTGTACATGAGTGACAGAGGCAGCTGGAGTTTGGTTAGCTTCAGGGTTCTATTTATAAGATTTGCAGCATGTCATCCACCTAAACATAAAGCAACTTGAAAGACATGAAAGCATGTGAGAATGTGTTCTGGCTGTGTTGCGAGATAATTTTCATGGTGATATCATTCCTGTGAGAAGTGATGTTTGTCTTAAATATACTGCATAGCAGTGCGGATCAATTTACATACTGTACATGTACACAATGAGGGGTTGGAATATATAATAAGCCTAGCATTTTTATGGCATCTTATCACATCGTCAAGACCCCTCAAAGCAATCTTTAACGTCCATCTGGAAAGGCAGATGGCACCTTGGGTTTAATACCCCATCCGAAGGACAATCTCCAACAATGCAGCCCACCTCCAGCACTGGACTGGAGGCTGTCAGCCTAAACTATATGGGTTCCAAGGGGGGTTTGAACCCACAACCTTCTGACTAAGAGGTCTTAGTGCTGCTGACAGAGCCAGGCTGAGTATGTGTAATTAGGAATGTGTAACACTGGTATCTTGTGGCATATTTCCTAAAGAAATGATAAGTCCTTTTTTTGAAATTTCAAAAAATGATTAGTGTCAAAATAGGGAGGATCAACAACCGCTACCACCCCCACAAACCCCCCAATACCGCCACCCCCCCAACGCCCCCCACCAACGCCACCCCCCCCAACTCCCCCCACCACTGCCACCCTCCCCACGCCCCCCACCACCGCCGCCCCACCAATGCCCCCCACCACCGCCACCCCACCAATGCCCCCCACCACCGCCACCCACCCCAACACCCCCCACCATCGCCACCCCACAACCCCCACCACCACCTCCATCCCCCCAACCCTCCCCACCACCGCCACCCCCACCCACTGATATGCAGAAATTAGCTGCCTCATTCTGTCTACAATTTATAGTAAATCCAATGAAGCTCTTTGAGACAGCTTTCCAACAGGAATGATGCTGTATTAAAAGCATGGATTATTATTAGTGTAAGAATAATAGTTACCTGTTTCATATTTTACCAGCGAGGGAAGAGGGTTGTGAATTATTCATTAGCATTGTACAGGATGTCCAAAAAGTCATGATAACTAATGTATTATCTAATGAATATAAATCATCATTTCTTTAAGACTTCTTAGACGTTGTAATGGTATCACAGCTTTTTGGGCACTCTGTACAAATGACCTGCGTGCTAATATACCAAGTTATGCAATGCTAAAATAAGGTAATTTCTGCCAACTCATATTTCTATTTTGTTGCTTGTAGTGTTCCGATTGTTTTCGAGTGTTAGATTGAGGTTGGAGCACATTTTACATCAAATTGCACAGCGGCATCCCGTGAGCAATACACAAGTTTTATTTTAAAGCCTGCATTTTCAACAATTTTGCACTTACTGAAAATCAAGACATAGTCTTCTTAAAATGCAACACCCTTCAAAAGTAGCAATGCAATTATTAATAATAATAAAGATAATCATTGGAATTGATAAAGCACCTTAACACATCATCAAGATATCCCAAAGCGCATCGCGGAATACAGGTAGACCTCACTTAATGTTGCTTTGGTCAACGTTGTTTCGTTATTACGTCACTGATACATAGGAGAACATATATTCATTTAACATCGCAATAATCACTATTACGTCATTTGCACGGGTAGAAACAAACTACTTTGGGTAGCGTAGGTGTACATAGACACTGAACATCTGGTATTCTTGCGCAGGTTTGCTTAACGTCGTTTCGTTTTGTCGCATTTTTCGTGAACACAACTACAACGTTAAGCGAGGACTAAGTGTTTATTTTAAAGTGGATTGACTGTGTATTTTGTGGGCGAAATGTGACAGCCAATTGCGCACAGTAGTGTCCCACAAACGGATTGAGTGACCACATTTGTTTTTAGGGATTATTACCCCTGGAAAGTGATCCATCAATTGACTAACCTTTGGGAAAAAAAATTCTTGAGGCACATGGACAAAAATCCTGCAGGAACGTATTAACTGTTTGATCATTCCAAGTCTGAGCTACCTGCACTGCAGTCTGTCAATCATTCATGATGTGGTTTCCCAGAACACCTTAGCACAACAGGCACACCCATTTTATAGGGTTGGTCCTGCAGAGTAATAATAAACACATAGAGACATTTTAATAGACTGTTGACAGACTCTGATAATGGCACATCCATTCCCTGAATTTCTTTCTTCACAAATAAAACTACCAAAGTTATCTTTTCATTCAGTCTTGTAAACACCATTGATGTTTTCCGTGGAAACAGTGCTGAATCCCTTTCTACTTGAGGCTTAAATAGCAACAGCCCAGCCAGCAACTTCAAAACAATTAAAAGGGATCTGGCTCTCCAGATAAAGCATTACAGAGAAGTGTCCATCCAAATAATATTCATTGCTAACAGACTTGCTAAAAATATTACATACCTGATTTTTTTAAAAAACTAATGCGTGAATAACATAAACATGATCAATGATTAGAATACTAAAAGTTATCATTAATTAGAACATAAAGTATCAATGCTTGGAATTGTGTTGTGAGTCAATCTGGTTCAGTTGGTAGCACTCTCCCCTCTGAATCAGAAAGTTGTGGGTTCAAGACCCATGTTGGGACTTGGAATCACATAATCTAAGTTGACCCGCCAAAGCATTGCTGGGATGAGGGAGTGTTGCATTGTCGGAGGTGCTGTCCTTCAGATAACATGTTAAACCGAGATTCCTTCTGTCTGTTTGGGTGGACGTGAAAGATCCTGTAGCTCTATTCATAAAGAGAAGGGAGTTTCTCCCAGTGCTCTAGCCAATTATCTCCCCAAATAAAGTTGGTTAGTCACAAAATACATCGTCAATCCACTTTACAGCATATCGTGTGAAAAGCTTGAGACACCTCGACAATGTGAAGTGCAATTATTATTTTTTGAATATTTCATAGAGCAAGTGGTACTTGGCTGATGGAATACCACACCTGTCCAAAATAAAATCCTTAGCAGCTCATCACAGTAACTCTTCTGGTCAGTACCTGCACTGCTGGATTGTGCACTGCTCCACCTTTATAAAGACTTTTTTGTTGGTTAGTCTGGTGTCTGACACAATATAACAACAACAAATTACATTTGTATAGTGCCTTTCACGTCCGAAGGCCATGGAACATGTGGAAACCCATCACTATACTTAAGTAATGTATATTGTACTGAAGATTAAAATTCTGAAATAATCTCTCATTTAAAAGTCAGGTTAGCATTTCAGAGTGCTCCCACCACATGACCCTCTGATGCCCAGAGTGTTACAATATTTATGAAACAGGTGGGCCAAAGGTTACAGAACACACACATGACTTGTGTGTTGTGTGGTTAGGTGCGCTCACTGTGCTTCTCTGCTTTGTGCAAACTGTAAAACCAACAAGGTTTCATGGAAGAGCCTATTAAACAACTGTCAGTCCCACCAGATATATTTCTGTGTTCACAAGAGTGTTGGATTTGGTCAAATCAAGCTGCTCACATACCTGAGGTTAATGGTTAAGGTTTGTCCCTCTGATTTCAGCAGGTCGCCTACTGCAAACGTAGCAGAGCCCAGGAAGCTTCGCTGTAACCCAGAAAAAATAAAAAGTCATCATTAGCTTCAAAATCCATGAAAATGACAGCTTCAATACAATGCTTACAAATGTGTTTTGCCTTACGAGATGAGAGAAAAGAAGGAAACAGCCGAGTAGATGTATTACTTGTAGATCAGTGACTATCAGTGGCAGAGCTTTCAATACAATTTGGCTTAATTTTCTTCCGGGCAGCCAGGTACCTTTCACATTAACAGAATCAATATAGGATTAGATGATAATACAATAAACTGGAGAATAAAAATGTTACCTTTTTATAATTAAAAACAAAGGCAAGTCAAGGGTTAGGGTTAGTGATGCAAAGCTATTAGCGCTCTGAGAAGCCGCCTGACGTGGAAGGGCTATATAAATGCAAATTGTTGTGGTTGATGTCCAGCGTCAATTCAAGACCTAAATCTTTGATTGCACCTTTTTCCCGTCTCCACCTGTTCAACTGCATCCCAGCTCAGGTACTCAGCCCATATGTCAGACACTTTGAGACATCCTCTCGATATGAAAGGTAAATGCAAATTTGTATTTGTGTTTTCGGATAAAAACCAAGCTTGCAGGGAAATGTTTAAATAGCGCTGAACTCTTGTGTAGCTTGGGGCCCAATCTCCAGAACGCTCAAACAACTACAAAACAATTGCATGCTCACATCTTTCGCTTTGTATTTTGATGGTAAAGCAATCCCAATCCCAGTGGGCAGCTCAGAGAACTTGAAGACTTAACAGCCTGAATGTCACAAATTCATGTCCTACCACTCTGAACTGCCCACTGGGATTGCGTGCTTGCCTGTCTCTTGTTGGCTCTTAGGTCAGGAAGTGTCACGCGGTAACGGCACATACCGGCTCAGGTAACGGGGGAGGAAAGCCATGAGACCATCTGGTCCTCTGGCTGATCACAGGCAACACTGGTGACCTGTGAAAACATCTGCATTCTCTCTAAGATTCCTTTACAGTTAAAGGTAGATATTGTCCAAAAGACCAAGAATGGTAGCATAAGTGACCAATGGATTACCAATTAAATTTTGTAAATGTAGTTCATTTGTATTTTTCACTAATGTTCATTTTACTGACAGTTACGTGGTTGTCAAATATTAGATGGCATGTGACCCAAGAAGTACATGCCCTATTAGTGTGAGCCCAACTCTCAGACCCTGTGAGCTGGAAGGAGCTGTACAAAGTCAAAAGGCTGTAAGGGAGGAGTGTGTGTGCTTGTATGCAAATGAATGATTGAATGAGAGTTAATCTGTAAGGGAGCAAGCAACCATATGTCTGGGAGGAATTAAAGAAGTGACGCAAAGTGCAAATAGGAACCCCTTGTGCAACCTGTGAGGTATTGACACTATGCTTTCACCTTAACCTCTTTGAGTAAATTAGATGCTAAAATGATCACAATCAACCTGTTTGACTGTGACAGGAAATGCTCCTGAAAACTCAAAAGAAAAGCATTATAAAGCTGGCGAAAAACGGACTGATCGGACAATACGTATTATTGAACATGACTTGTTATTTGTGGAAAAGTCAACACTGTGATAATTATTACAACCTCAGTCTGACAAAGAACTGACAACATGCACAACAATACAGAAATCCAGAAAATGCCATTCAAATAAAGCAAGGGCATATCCCCTAAAGAAAGGCCTTTGGTGTGGCTAGTATTACAATATATTGTATTATTAGAGGAAAAGGAATTTGACTTCTTAATGGACAGAGAACTGCTCATGCAGGTTTGTGGAAAATGTTTATGGACCCATTACTCAATCCTGAGATGTGTATTTCAACCAAACAATGTGACAAGTCAAATTTTGGGTGAAGGAGAAAAACTAAGTATAGTAATTCTGAAAAGATCTTTAACCTAAACTGTGCATCTGTTTTAAAAAGCAGTTTCAGCTGGAGTAGAACATTTGAATTTGCAAAATGAACTGCTAATATAATTTTTATTATTAAGAACATTTTCTTTGGTTCCATCATGTTCTGTGTCTTTGATCTGTATATCTTGCTAGAAATTTGTAGAGTCATGTAGCTCAGTGGTTAGAGCACTTGCCTTACAAGTAAATGAGAGACCTGAGTTAAATTCCAGGTCAAGGCAAAACCTTGGGCAAGTTTCCTTACTCCACACGCCTAATAATAATCCCTCAAAAAAAATTGATCATTTAATTCCACAACTCTTGTGCATAATTGGCTGCCGCGTTTTGCCCACATATATAGGTACCCTGCCCCAACTGCGCCCTCGACAACCGCGAAACTCACGCATCCACGGTTTGCTAAATGCGACAATCCTTGCAAACCACAGTTTATAATCCTTGCTTATCCACGGGTTTTAACACTAACACTAGCGTGTAGCGCTAGGACCTAGTTGCATCAACCAGCCTCGATGTTGCTTCGCGCTAGCGTATAGCACTAGGACCCAGTTGCGATGTTGCAATCAACCTTTTCTCTTAGGATTAAGGTAAATATAGTAACATGAATTTATTGTCGCTTTTCTGCATCCTCTCTCTGTGTAAGTGTATCATAGGCTGTAGAGATCTCTCTCTCTGACTCACCTCTCTATTTCACCTTCTCTTCCCCCCACCCCCTCCCCCTCTCCCCCACCCGCCCTTCTCTGTCACCTTCTCTCTATTTCACCTCCTCTTCCCCCCACCCCTATCCTGACACACCCCCTTCTCTCTCTCTCTCACCTTCTCTCTATTTCACCTCCTCTTCCCCCCACCCACCCCCACCCCCCCTCTCTCTCTCTCACCTTCTCTCTCTCTCTCTCTGTCTGTGTGGATCAGTCAGTCAGTCAGACAGCCCCCCACCCCACCCCAACCCTCGTGTCACCCACCACACCTTCTCCATTGCTTTCACTCTCTCTGTGTCTGTGTGTAGATCAGTCAGTCAGTCAGACAGCCTCACAGATTGCTGCAGATCTTGGCAGCCAATATGCCCAAACTTACTCCCTCTATCCCCATGTATGTTATAACTTTAGGGTCTATCAATATGGAAGTTTTCCAATATCGATACATCGGTTGACCCATATCGATATATACCATTTTTTAAAATCCTGCGCATGTGTACGCATTCGGAGGTGCACGTGCATTCGGAGGTGTGCGTGCATTCTGGTGTGCACGCACATTCGGATGTCGACAAGGTAAGTTGAAAAAGTTCGCATTATACCGATATAACCGATATATCAATATATCGCCGGACACGATATACCGATATTTACGATACACTGATTTTTTTTATACCTAATTTTTCGATATTACCGATTTATAAAAAATTCCGATAGCGGCTGGAATGGCTTTATTGGTAAGTATCCATATAATATTCTGTTATTATTTAGTCTATTATTAATATGGTATGTTTTAAAATAAGTTAATTTTTTGTGTAGGATTTTCAGCAACTTACCGCTCGAATATCCAGCATATTTAATTAACCGGTAACAGTCAGGTCTCAAGGGTGCCAGATAACAAAGCTTTTACTGTACAAGGAAACAAGGAGAGCATCTGCAGTGTGTACTATTTCACTGAACCAACACAGGCTGCCCGTAGACTGTGGATGCTCACACTGGCTGCTTAAAGGAGAGCCACAACGAGGTGTGAATTTCAACCATTAGTTTATAGCTGACTAAGCTTATTTCCGCTCTTCATACCATTGTGCACAAATATATTCCAAACTTATCAGCGAATCAGGCAAATGAGGCAATCAATTTACACACAGCAGGGTCCCACCAAAAGTAATGGAGTGAGTGACCAATTTTATTTGGGGGGATTGCAGGCTGTCGCACTGGGAGAAACTCTCTTCTCGAATAGCGCCATGAGATCTTTCCCATCCACCTGAAGAGGAAGAAATCACATTGGTTTCATGTCTCATCACATTGCCCAGGTCCCAGGTAGCAAGCCCATGTGGGGCCCAAATGGGCATGGATCAACCCCAATGGCCCATATGGGGCCCATATGGGCTTGTTACCTGGGTGGTTTCATGTCTCATCTGAAGAACAGCCCCTCTGACCCCGGCATTCATTGGAGTTGCAGCCTAGACTACATGTGTTCTAAAGTCCGAACGTAGGGCTTCAACTCACAACCTTCTGACTCATAGACAAGAGTGTTACCAACTGAGCCAGACTGACACTTATGTCACATTGTGTGTGAGACGTCAGCTCTAGAAATACATCAATGTTGGGTCTGGGTTTTCGCAGGCGATGTGACATACTCAATTTTCCCCACAGAAGACATACTTCATTCACATCTTCAAACCCTTTATCCTCCATCTGCCAAGCAGTCCCAGTGAATGAGTTCAGGCCTGTACATAAACACTGAAGGGTAATTAAATGATGTGAAGCAAACATTTATTTCCTTCATCGTGCTTCCCAGAAGGGACTGTGACTCATTGCTCTCTGCAGCTTGCCAGCCTAAGCAGAGCCTGGCCGCTTTTCCATCAGCCACATTTACAAGGATCAACACAAATAATAGTTTCTACCTTCCATCTACAGTTTACACATTTGTGGTTGCGAATTGGATATTGGTTCCCTCTGCCCTGATAGCTCTCCTACTGACCCAATTGCCACTGTGTTCCTCTGTGTCTTTACATGTGGTTTGCTTCACACTGCCACACTGAAGTTTGTGTGCATCCTCTTCTATATTGCTGTAATAACTGGGAGATTTCTGCAAACAGGGGATATTTTCTTAGGTCAGCTGGAAGTTTGATACATGTGGAGACCCAACATCGTGCTGTGCATAAGAGTATACAAAACAGAACAGGAATTGCACAACCTACATATCATATTCTGAAAGGTATTTGCCACAGTCTAGTGAGAGTCCAGATTTGGAGACCCCAGAGTGTGTGTAGCCTTGGCCAGTGATGAATGAAATGCTAAGCCAAGAAAATCCTACCTAGCCCCTCTCCCTCTCTTCCTACCTTACACACACACACAATCTCCCCTTCTCTCTCTGCCCCTTACTGTATACGTATAATATATATATATATCTATAATGTTTATAATTTATTGTGTGTGAGACATATATATATACAAACATAATATACACTTGTATAAATTACTCCAACTATAAAACCTTACTTTTGCTGCAACAAATCAAACAGTTGTAAAAGTTATGTTATTTTGACAGGCGACTCCCATCATTAGCAGTTTGGTGAATTTGGCTTAGCTTCAAACAATCGTGCAACTATAGGTTTTTTGCTAATATTTAGCAGCCGTGCATTACTTCCTCATTGGAGGTCTATTTGGACAGTCAGTGTAGAGATAGACACTATTCTATTCAAATCCAATTCTGGCCAATTCAATATCTCAGGTCAGACCTTCTCAACCTAATATATCTTGCAGTGAAATCCCAACACACTAGTTTTGAGAACCCATTCACGAAATTCACCCTGTGAAATGTCACCACTCCCCATTCACTCTCCAACACACAGTGAAATGTCATCACTCTCTGTTCACTGTATGTCACACACAGTGCACTAACATTGTTCCCCGTTCACTTTGTGTCTGACACAATGCAATAACATTGATTCCTGTTCACTCTCTTTTACTTAATGCATTTTGGCAGAGTTCTGACATTGTTGTTGTTGTTGTTCTCTTGCACTCTGTAAACTGTACAAATTCATACATTCCTTTGCAAGCATCACCAAATACACTCCTCAGCTAAACCATTCCCCCCGCCCCCCTCCCCACTAGGACTGAAAATGCTATTGCAGAAAGGAAGCAGCGTAAATCTCACATCAATAACAGAAGAATCACCTCTGGGCATAGAGTGAATTTTATGCTGGAAAGCCCACATATTCCACATTGATCTACATGATCCCAGCTTCATACAAGAGTATTGGCAGCTGGCCTGATTTATTGGGTGGGGGGATGGGCCTTATGCAGGAGACATAACTGCTACTCCACCTCTCATCTCAGTGGCCCTTTTTTCTGGCATCAGAGCAGCTCAACTGTGACAAGGAAACAAGTTGAAAAAAAACTCCACTTGGAAAAATATAAACAATAAAAGAACTTCAGAGATAGCAAATACTGCATGTATTACATGAAAGAGCAGATGGTTGGCACATTTTTAGCACCCGTGTGGTTCCTGGCAATGTAATACAACAGGACCCTATACACCCTTCTGTCATTCACCTGCCACACTCACAATGTTTAGAATACTGATCATGTTAATAACTGGTTATAAGATAGTGATATGCTTACCGGAGCCAGTTAGGATGTTTAATTCAGGCAAAACATCCCAGAGGACTCCTTAATAAACGCATTCTCATGCAGATAGCAGCAAACATGCCATGAAGCCTGAATAGATCCAGGATATTTATACCATTGATAATACCATCATAAGGAACCTCTTAATCCTCTTTCATCCATGCATTGGATTATTGTATCTTTATATAGCTTCCAGCTCAGTCAGTCAGAGAGCAAATCATTCAGAAAGATAGCACTTTCCCCCTCCCTCCATTTTCAAATAAATAGAATCCACACTCTCTGTCACACATTTTAAATACACGTATGTTTCCTGTTTGGATTTATTAGTTTAAAATTTTGGTGCTTTTACTTTCTAATCATTCTGAATGGCCAGCAACATACATCACTCAGAGATTAAACACTGCTGCTGATGTCTCATCCGAGCCTCAAAGCCAGTGTCATCCCAAGGACCTGCTCCTTCCAATCATCGTTCAACCACTGGAGACTGTCACATCTGTCTGAAAATGCCAAGCGAGCATTAGCCGGGAGCAACAGAGCACAGCTAAGCTTTCCTCTTCAGGACAGTGATCATCAACTGTTTCCACTCCAACAAAACTCTTCTGACCACAATTCTATGTTTATACAGTAGGGGATGAAAGCTGGGATGTTACAGAACCCGCTTCATGTTGTGAAATAGGTTTCAAATCTATCAAGGAAAGATAACATTTTTCCATCCAGTACATTCCTATGGGAATGAAAACCCCCATACAAACATCCACCCATACACATCTCCTTCCACCCCACCACCACACACAAACCTCGTAAGTAACACTAACTTTGGTGTGTCCAATTATTCGCCCCACTGGCATATGCTTCTATGTTCCTGGTCTCACCTCCTCTTACTAGCTGCAGTCCTACAGTTGTTAATTCCCCTCTAGCATGTTACCCAGGTGGCCATTGTTTATGTGTGAGTGTTGGACAGTCACTTGACTGGAGAGGTGTCACAAGGGAGCCTGACCTCTATCCCACCCATGCATCATCAGCGAAGAGTGCTGCAGAGGGATCCAGGTGTGTGTGCAATTTGAGCGCAAGTTTGACTGTGTCTGCATTGTGTACATCCGAATGTGAATGAACAGACCTCTTTCAAATCCAATCGGTCAACGTGAAGAGGCCAATAGACCAAAGTTTTGTTTAATACTATCTTGCCAACCAGGGGCTTATAATAATAAATAATAATAATAATAATAATAATCCTTGCATTTGATATAATGCTTTTCACGTCTTGTACTGAACACAATTAAGTACTTCTGAATACATATATTATATTCTTTCATATGTATCAGCTGTTGAGAAAAAAAAGAGGACTTTGTGACCCCCTTGCTGACACTGTTCCTGACACAGTCTGCAACTGTTTTCAGTCTGGGCATGTGTTTTATTTGAACTTTTGTTCAAACCAAACATGAATTTTAGATCTGTAATAGTGAAGCAATAGTTTCACCAAGTCTACGTTTGGACCAGGCAACCAGTTACTTATACAGTACAGCACTCTGCGCTGGATAAGTAATGTAAAGTTTCAAGTACAGCATAGAGACAATCCTGCCCCTTTAAGGAGCACAAAGTAAAACACTGTACAATAGTCACTCTTAGTTTTTGAGAAAAGTCTGGGCTTTGAAAAAGAGCACAATTTTGGCAAGCACTCTGTCAGAAATCTAAACTGATTGTAAAATCTGAGATTGATTTGCTTGAGCCAAGAGTGGAATCAAGCCTATGAAACCTTAGACTGTTTGTACAAGCACACTTGGTTTCACAAGCCTGGTGTTTAACCAGCTTCTCTCTCTTTCTCTTATACACATACACACAGGCAGTGACACGTACACACACACATATACAATCTCACACGCAGACATGCACACTAATTTGAAGTACGCTCAATTTCACGAGTCTGGTGATATAATCAGCTTCTCTCTCTCTCACACATGCACATACACAGATATAGTATATGCAGTCTCACACACACAAACACAAGCTTGCTCACACATAGATACCGTCTCCCACTCTCTCGCATACTCACATACACATTTACAACAACACTGAATGTAACTTATGCAGACTTACCCGCTGGAGCTAAAATATGAATCAGAAAAAAAATGCTTCCCTCTTTCCTTAAGGAATCACACACATCTTCAACTCTCATCACACACATACACACAGCGACGTGAGCAACACATGATCCTCTATCCTCTATTCCTTCAGGTCCATATTCTATCTCGCTCATAGGAGCAGCAAACTCAGACGTAAAGTCCTGCTGTACAGTGAGGATATCAGAACGAAAAAATTGATCTCACAGGAAATGTGTAGTCTGCCTACTTCAACGGAAAAAAACACAGGGGCTTACTGCAGATCAACTGTGGGCCTCCGATTACACAGCACAGACTCTCTCTCTCTCTCTCTCTCTGCAATCTCTGTTGATTAATTCTCTTACCCAACAATCTTAGTACAGGCGGACATTCAACATGAACCCCCACAACCCCCAATCCCCCACAAAACACTGCTATTTTAATTCCCCAAAAAAAACAATCTCAAACTAGACATTTGTGATCTAGTTTTTTTAAATTCCTATTCCAATGCCCTCCTCGCCGGTCTCCCCACCACCACAATCCACAAAATCCAACTCATTCAAAACTCTGCCGCCCACATACTCACTCGCACCAAACTTCACCTCCCCATTACCCTAGTCCTTGCCAGATTTCACTGGCTCCCTATCCCAGAGAGGATCGACTTCAAGATCCTCACCCTTGTCTTCAAATCCCTCCACTCCTCTGCACCCACCTACCTCTCTGACCTGTCTCCTCAAACCAGCTCCCGTTGCCTCCGTTCCTCTAGGTCTGGCCTCCTCCATGTCCCCCGAATCCTCCGCTCCACCCTCGGCGGCTGTGCCTTCAGCCACTATGCCCCGAGTCTCTGGAATCTCCTTCCTCACTACCTTCGCCTTGCCCCCTCTTTTCTCAGCTTCAGGTGAAGACCTTTCTCTTCGACTACCCCTGCCCCTGGCTCGGTCCCAAGTTCCGCTATTGTGAAGCGCTCTGAGACGCCGTCCGGCGTGGAGGGCGCCTATATAAATCAAAGTTGTTGTTGTTTTAAAAATAAAATAATGTAAAATATGCCTAGAAATCCTGACATTTATTAATAAAAATCCTTGCATTTGATTGGAGTGCCTCTAATATTAAAATACTGCAATAAATGCCCTGAGTAGGTCATTACTATATTAATAATCCATGGATTTTATGTTGTGCCTTATCAAGATGCCTCAAAGCACTTCACAGGATACACTTTTAAGTGGATTCACTGTGGGAAACTGCTGTGCCCAAAATTAGCTGTCATCTGACACCCACAAAATATATAAACGGCCATGGAGTGAGCGACCAATTTTATTGGGGGAGATTATTGGGCAGATTGATTACAAAAGTCAGGAAGTTATGATTAACCTGTATAAAACACTGGTTCGGGCTCAGTTCGGGTTGTGTTCAATTCTGGGCTTTAGGAAGGATGCTAAGGCATTGGAAAGGGTGCAGAGGAGATTTACCTGGATGGTACCAGGAATGAGGTACTTAATTCATGAGGAAAGGCTGGAGAAGCTAGGATTATTCTCATTGGAGCAGAGAAGGTTACAAGGAGACCTAATAGAGGTTTTCAAAATCATGATGGGATTTTATAAGGTAAACAGGAAAAAACTGTTTCCACTGGTGAGTGTGTCAGTGATCCGAGGTTACAGATTTAAAACAGTTTCTAAAAGAAGCAGAGGGGAGGTGAGGAGAAATTTTTTCACACAGCAATTGTTCAAATCTGAAATGCATTGCCTGAAAGGGTGGTGGAGGCCGATTCAATAACAACTTTTAAAAGAGAAGTAGATGGTTATTTGGGGATGTCACATTTGTGGGGTTATGGGGAGAGAGCTAGGGAGTGGGACTGACTTTGAATGGCTCTTGTCAAAGAGCTGACACAGATAGGATGGGCTGAATGGCCTCCTTTTGTGCTGTAAAATTCTATGATTCTATGACACCAGAAACAACTCCCTTCTCTTTTCGAATATTGGCATGCGATCATTAACATCTACATGAACACGCACTGTTCTTTGATAAAAGGTTGGTGTAACGTCTCACCAAAGAATGCTATCCATCAAAGCAACATCCCTCAACATTCTATTGGGATATTTGCTCAAGGTCCTGACATGGAAATTAAATCACAACTCTGACTCTAGGGCGGGAGTGCTCCGACCTGAGCCAGGCTGACACACATTCAGCGTACCTTTGCATAAAGGGTGATGAGCTGTAACAACTTACCACAAAAAGTGGGAAATACCAGTACTGGCCTCATGGAATTGATTAACTAATTTACCAACAAATGCACAATGAACATACATGTTTCCTCACTGACACACATTTTGCCCAACTCTCATCCGTGTGTGATGGTGGTAACCAGATTTGCATTTGGCCTGACAGTCAGCTCATGTGGATTCCTGTAGCTCAGTGGTTAGAGCACTCGCCTGTGAGCGACTGTGCTCAATTCAAGGCAGGACAAAACCTTGAGCAAGGTTCCTTACTCCATATGCCTAATCATAATAATTGCCTAAGTATTATTATTATTATTATTGCCAGCCTGGCTCCATTAATTGTACTCTTATCTCTGGGTCAGAAAGTCATGGGTTCAAGTCCTGGATCAGCGCTTTGAGCTCAAGGTCTCAGATGACCCTTGAAGGAATGTGGGAAGAGCTGCATTGTCAGAGTTACCTCCTTCAGAAGAGTTGTCAAATTGAGGTCCCCTCTGCTTGTTCAGGTGGGACTGTAAAGATCCCAGGACGGGTGCTTCTCCTAATGTTTGGATCAACAATCCCCTATTAGTCATTCACTTCCTGGCTGTTTGTGGAACACTGATATGCACAAATTATAATAATGATAATACCTGTAATAACAATAATAATAATAACCCTTGCATGTGATAAAGCACCTCATCAGATCATTAAGAGATCGGAAGCACTTTGCAGAATGTACAACAACGGCAACAATAACTTACATTTATTTAGTGCTGTTTACACAAGGCAGCGTCCCGGAGTGGTGCTTGATAGCAAATACTGTAATGTGAATTGACTGACTGCACAATTTGTGGGTGAAATGCGGCAGTCAACTACACACAGCACTGTCCCACAAACAATCATGCACTGCGATCAGATTATTATTATTATTTTTATTTTTTTACTTTTTGAAGGGATTATTACTCCTAGAAAGTGATCTACCCAGTTGACTAACAAATGGGTTCCTACTTACTGCTAGGTAAAGAGAGGTGTGTGGAGTAGGGACACCTGCCTAAAGTTTTGCCCTGCCTGGGAATCATGCCTAGGTCGTGTCACTTGTGAGGTGAGCCCTTGTGAGGGTCAGTATTTGGGGCTACAGGACTCCACAAATGCAAGTACATTGAGACATTTTGACAAGATGTTATAAGAAATGCAACAGAGACTTTACAAAATCTATTATCAAGGTAGGCATTAGAGCTAAATGGAAGCATGTTCTGACCAATCCCCCACTTAGTTGATGGATTGCGTGATGGAATTGGCACAGAACATAGACAGACTGACCCATGTTGAGCTAAACTACTGCATTCTCCATTTCCTCCCCACCCAAACCAATAATTCATAATTACTCCTTTGCTGTCTGAAGCTGAGCCAGGAGACTTTATTTCAAGGGTAATTACCTTTTTTATATATCAAGTCCATTCCGCCCTTAAAATCGGATACAAAATAATCTGCTAATTAAAATTCTGAGAAGCAGTTTGAAGTGAATGATCAAAGACTCCTTCAGCTAGTTTATTAGAAAATTTGCTGGAGATCAGAATCCCTCAGTATCAAACAAGCTCCTGTTTACATCATCCAAACGTGCGGATGTTTACTACACAGAGAAAACATTCAAAGAATGTGAGGTTTTATCTTATCAGCTGACTTTAAACAAGATAAGAGAATTAAACTTCCAATCATACCGAGAGTGACATTGGTAGCCCCAATTGCTTTCAGATCTGACCACCCAAACTCAACTGTCAGGGGAAATAGGGGCAGATAGAACAAAACCCAGACTTTATTTATCTTCAGTGGTTAGTTGTAAACAGTTAAAACTACGTTTTCTGTTTGCTGACACCGGGAAGAGAAACTTGTAGATACATAAGATTGTTAATAGGCTGGCACCTGGAATGTAAGCTTGAGAACTTCATAGGTAAGTGAAAGCACCTTCAATGTGCATCAGACTGAGTGCAATCTCCTAGTGTATTACAACCTGCTGAGTCCAATAACCATGTTTTTTTTTAAAAAGCTGTGACAAAATTGGAAAACTACACACCATTTGGTGGCTAAGCCTTCAGCCACCGCAACCCAAATCTCTAGAACTTCTTGCCTCAGTCTCTCTGCCTTGCCCTCTCTTTACCAATCTTCAAATGATACTTGAAGATCTCCCTCTTTGACCATTCCTACTATCACCAGGTCCTTCTCCCCAGGTGGATGAATCAAACTCCACCACTATTGAGTACTCAGAGACGCTACCCACCTGAAGGGTGCATGTTGAATCATAATAATATTAAACAGTTGATATGTGCACCAAAGTGTTAGCTTAAGGTCCCAATGTTAAAGAAGGGAGTGGATGGGTATAGGACCATGGAATACATGGGCACATGTGCAGTATTAACACGGGCAACAACAACAGCTTTGATTAACATAGCGCCCTCCATGCCGGATGGCATCTCAGAGCACTTCACAATAACGGACCCTGGGCCCGAGCAAGGGGGAGGGGGAAAAAGGTGACCAAAGGTGCAGTCGAAAAGAAAGGTCTTCAGCTGAGACCTGAAATTAGGAAGAGAGGGGATGAGGCAAAGGGAGTGAGGAAGGGAGTTCCAGAGCTCCAGGGCATAGTGGCTGAAGGCACAGCCACCAATAAATGGTGCAGCTGAGGATTCGGGGTTCAAGGAAGAGGCCAGAATCGGAGGAGTGAAGGTAATGGGTGCTATGTTGGGGAGAGAGGAAGTCAAAGAGTAGGGGAGTACACAGGAGTGGAGAGATTTGAAAGCAAGACTGAGGATCTTGAAATTGATCCTCACCAGGACAAGGAGCCAGTGAAGTCTGGCAAGGACTGGGGTAATCGGAGGGCGAAGTTTGGTGTGGGTGAGAATGGGGGAGGCAGAGTTCTGAATTAGCTAATTTTATGGATTGTGGTGGAGGGGAGACCAGTGAGGAGTGCATTTGCGTAGTCCAGCCGAGAGGTGACAAAGGCATGGACCAGAATTTCAGCGGATTTTGGGACAAGGTATTGCTGGAGACAGGTAATACGTCGCAGGTGGAAAAAAGCAGTGCTGGTGAGGAAGGACATCCTCCCCCACATCCAGTCGAACCTGACGCCAAGGCTATGTACCAGTTTGGAGAGTTTTAGGGGCAGGTCGGGTAGGTGGAGTAGGTGAGAGCTGTGTGACTGAAGACGATGACGAGAGCCAAAGAGTATGGCTTCCATCTTGTCAACATTCAGCTGCAGAAAATTTGCGTTCATCCAGCTCCTGATGTCTGACAGGCAGGCTGATAGATCATGAGGGGACTGGGGGTTGCAAAGTGAGGTGGAAAAATAGAGTTCGGTGTCATCTGCATACACGTGGAAGTGTACCCCATGTCATCCCCAAGAGGAAGCATATAGATTAGAAAGAGGAGGGGGTCAAGGATGGATACCCACAGGTAACCAGATGAGAGCGGGAGAAAAAGTCATTTGTGGTGATGTACTGCTGGCAGTTTGTGAGGTAGGATTTGGACTAGGCAAGTGCGGTCCCACTGAGGTGAATGATGCAGGACAGGCTGTGGAGGAGGATGGCGTGGTCAATTATGTCGAACGTAGCTGAGAGGTCCAGGAGGACAAGGATCTCTTGGGCTCCTGGAGGCAGAGGGAGACCTGGTCACAGATAGAGAGGACATCACTTGTGACTTTCACAAGCGCTGTCTCTGTACTGTGGGCAGGGCGGAAACTGGATTGGAATGGTTCGAAAAGGGAGTGGGAGGAGAGGTGGGCGCAGAGTTGCTTGGCAACAATGTGTTCAAGTGCTTTGGAAAGGAAGGGCAGGTTAGAAATGGGGCAGTAGTGGCTAGGGTTAAAGGGATCTACAACAACAACAACATATAGCGCCCTCCACGTTGGATGGCGTCTCAGAGCGCTTGGTTAGGTTTTTTGAGGAGAAGGGTGATGACGGCAGTTTTGACGTTGGCAGGGACTGATCCTGTGGAGAGTGACTGATTAACGATATCAGCCAGTAGTGGGCAGAGGAGGGGGAGCTGGGTGAGCAGTAAGTTGGTGGGAAGGGGATCGAGGCATTGCGGTGATGGTGGATGAGAGGGAGGAAGGAGAGATGGGGAAGAAGGATTGTAGAAATGTTCATGGTAGAAGCTCAGTGACGGGACGGGTGAGGGGGATGGAGAGCAGGTGGTTGTGGGCGATGAGAGGCAGGAGGATGAGGCTGCATGGCGGATATTGTGGATTTTGGAGGAAAAGTCCATGACCTCCTCACATTTCATATTTGAAGTGAAGATTGAGGATGCCAGAGGGGGCGCACGGAGGAGATGGTGGGTGGTGGAAAAGAGGACTTTGGGGCTATTTTTAGCCTTCAGGATGATGTTTGAGTAATAAGCCGTTTTTGCATGTAACAGTGAACGGCGATAATTGTGAAGATGCTCAAGCCCAGTTGGCAGTGAACCATCAGGTTGGTTTTCTGCCACTTGTGCTCGAGCAATCGAGACTGCGTCTTTTGTGAACAGAGATGACTGTTGCACCAGGGGGATCGGGTGGGTTTGGAACTTCATGGGAACGAGAGAGTTGAAGGTGGAGGAGAGGCGATTGTGGAGCAGCTGGACGGCTTTCAGGATCTCTGCAGATAGAAGGCCAGAGGGATAGGATATCAGAGGATGTGAGGGCCTCTATGAGGGTCTCAATGGGGGAGATTTTTCCATGGGTGGAAGAGTACAGTTGAGGGCTTGGTGGAGGAGAGAGTGATGTGAGAGGAAAAGGAGATGAGGAAGTGGTCCGAGATGGCCTTGTCCATGATGTTGAGGTCGGAGATGTCATGGCTGTGGGTGAGGACATGGTCGAGTGCGTGGGTTGGAGAGTTGATATGGAGGGTGAGGTTTAGGGACGAGAGGCGGGCAGTGAAATTTGAGGATGTGGTACAGGTGGAATTTAGATGAAGTTTGAAGTCGCCCATGATGAGCAGGCATTCAGAGCTGAGGGACAGGGAGGAGAGATCAGAGAGGAAGGAGCCAGGGGTTTTAGGAGGATGGTAGAGCAGAAGAATTTTTAGAGAAAGAGAAGGATGGTAGAGGGTACAAACTAGTAGGGCCAAATGGCCTTCTTCCATACGTTGTCACTATATAATTCTATGCATGTCAAGTGACTAAAACAGCAAACTCTGACCAGAGGTGAGTAATATCATTGCAAGGTATTGCAACACTGTGTAGAGGTGTGAACAAGAAAAAATCAGATATACTAGCTATACCCCCGCGTAAAATATGCGGCCTAGTGTTTTTGAACATGTTTATTCATATATTTTGAAACTTTTTAAAAATAATGTTTTTGTTGTTCATAAAAAAAAGGGTGAGCTTTAATCACTGGGTTGTTTTTCTTTTTTATTAAGCTGTATTGGTTTTTGTTTTCCTTTTAGAAGTTCATTGTTACAATTGTAGAAACATACCTAAGGCTTTTATATATATATATATATATATATATAGAAGATAGATTTGACACAGCGCCATCTGCGTCAGGAGGACACAATTGCGGAAACATACTTAAGGCATTTATATTAGATATATTCTGTGACATATATTCTACTTGTACGGTAAGGTTTATTATTGAAAATACAAACTTAGTTTGGGCTGCAGTTAAACTTTGTAAAAGCTTCTATTGATCAATTTAGACAAAACAAGGACCAACAGGATAATATTTCCAAATTTTTTAACCTCTTGACTCAAATAATAAAGACAAAAGTGTTGCATTTCAGGGAGAAGAATCTTAATTTCAACTGCATACCAACACTTAAGATTTACGATGAAATTTCGCCCGAAATATTAAAAGGGAGATAATTTATCTTCTTTCACATGTGTGACTATATCTAATCAGAACAAAGTGGAAAATAACTTTACAACGACAAGCAACAATTGCAAACATATTAAGGAAAATCACAAGGTATTTTGCTGATTGGTTTTTGAATCAACTTGCATGTAGCCTTCATTCTAAATGGTTTCCATAGAATTTATGTTTTGTTAACAATGACAGCTTCATTTATACAGCACCCCTCACACAGGATAGCATCCCAGAGCGCTTAGTAACAGAGCATTGCACCAAGCCAGGGGGAGGGAGAGATGACTGTAGGTACAGTCGAATGGAAAAGTCTTCAGTCGCAACCTGAAGATGGAGAAGAAAGGGGGCAAGGCAGAGGGATAGAGGAAGAGTGTTCCAGAGTTTTGGGATTAATGGCTGAAAGCGGGGCCACCAATGTTGGAACAGAGGGCATAATTGATATGCAGGAGGCTGGAGTCAGTTTCTCTAAAGGTACAAATGTTTGTTACAAAGCTGTACAAAACCATTAGCACTGTATTCCTCTAATGGAATTCTGGTGGTACAATGGCTAATATTATGAGCATTTTAATGTTTCACTATTGTTGTAAATAAAATGCCAAGTTTAAAAACCCTAGGAAGCAGCATTATTCCTCCACAATCAACTGCAGATTAATTCCAGTAATCTCTCATTGAGGACAGCAGCAGGATCAACTGAATGGAATGCTTGCCATGGTCAATGACAGTCCATAACATGCACTCAAGAGAAAGACACACCTTCCTGTAGACAGCAACAGATCAGTTTGGTCTTGTTTTCTTTCATTTGTAAATGATGCATACATTTGCTTTCCTCAAGGCATAATTCTGCCTTCTACTCAGCCACGCTTCCTTGGGCACCCGCCTTTACTTCAAAAAACTTTGCACGCCTGAGAAAAAAGAAGGGGTGCAGGTGAGGTGAGTAGGAGGGTTGCAGTGAGGTGAGTAGGAGGGGTGTAGGCTGTGTGAAATATAAACATTGTCATGGACTAGTTGGCCAAAATGGCTTGTTTCTGTGTCAAATTACTCTGTGTATCTCATACCATTATTCATACTTGAATGTTGACAGGCCTTAACCACATCTTCAGAGTCCACAAATAGGTATCACAGATTATTGTGTTAACCATCAGAACCTGGAAACTATGGCCAACTCTCCTCGACCGTGCCCAGGCCACCAAAGACTTAGATTCATAGATTCTTAGATTCATAGATTCATAGATTCATAGATTCATAGATTCATAGATTCATAGAATTTTACGGCACAAAAGGAGGCCATTCGGCCCATCTAGTCTGTGCCAGCTCTTTGAAAAGAGCGATTCAATCCCACTGCCCCGCCCGCTCCCCATAGCCTAATAGACCTGTTCTCCCTAAATAAAGATCTAATTCCCTTTCAAAAGTTGTTATCGAATCAGCCTCCACCACCTTTTCAGGCAATGCATTCCAGATTCGAACAACTCGCTGAGTGAAAACATTTCTCCTCAGCTCCCCTCTACTTCGCCTTGAAACTATTTTAAATCTGTGACCACGAGTCACAGATTCACCCACGAGTGGAAATAGTTTTTCTCTATTTGCCCTGTCGAAACCCCTCATGATCTTATAAACCTCTATTAGGTCTCCCCTCAATCTTCTCTGCTCCAGAGAGAATAACCCTAGCCTATCTAGCCTCTCCTCATAGCTGAAGTCCCTCAATCCTGGCACCATCCTAGTAAATCTTCGTTGTACCCTTTCCAATGCCTTCACATCCTTTCTGTAGTGTGGTGACCAGAATTGAACACAGTATTCCAGCTGAGGCCTCACCAAAGTCTTATAGAGGTTAGTCAGCACTTCCTGACTTTTGTACTCTATACCCCTATTTATCAAGCCTAGTATCCCATATGCCTTCTTAACAGCCTTGTCTACCTGTCCTGCCACCTTCAACGAGTCACTAACACAAATCCCCAGGTCTCTCTGTTCCTTCACACCATTTAAAATTGTACTATCTAGCCTATATTGCCTCCCTTCGTTTCTTCTCCCAAAATGCATCACCTCACACTTCTCTGCATTAAACATCATCTGCCATGTGTCTGCCCACTTTACCAATTTGTCTATATCCTCTTGCAGATGGCTACTATGCTCCTCACTGTTTACTATTCTCCCTAACTTCGTGTCATCTGCAAACTTGGAAACTGTACTCCGTACACCCAAGTCCAGATCATTGATGTAGATTACAAACAGCAATGGTCCCAAAACTGATCCCTGTGGCACACCACTGCTCACTTCCCTCCAATCTGAAAAACAGCCGCTCACTACAACTCTCTGCTTTCTGTCTCGCAGCCAGTTGTGGATCCACGCTGCCACTGTCCCTTTTACGCCATGGGCCTTTAATTTCCTAATAAGTCTCTCATGTGGCACTTTGTCAAATGCCTTTTGAAAGTCCATGTAAACTACATCAACTGCGCTACCATTATCCACCCATTCCGTTACCTCATCAAAAAATTCTATCAGATTTGTAAGGCAAGATTTGCCTTTAACAAATCCATGTTGACTGTCCTTTATTAGCCTATATCTTTCTAAGTGAAGATCTACCTTGTCCCTGATTATGGACTCTAGAAGTTTGCCCACTACCGACGTTAGACTGACTGGTCTGTAGTTACCAGGTTTGTCCTTCTGCCCCTTTTTATACAAGGGAGTAACATTAGCTATCCTCCAGTCCTCTGGCACGACCCCTGTGTCCAAGGAAGATTGAAAGATCGTGGCCAGAGTCCCTGCTATTTGCTCCCGTGCCTCACTTAGTAACCTAGGGTGCATCCCATCCGGACCAGGTGACTTATCCACCTTGAGCGACGTCAACCTTTTTAGAACTTCCTCTCTGGTTATAATTATTCTATCCATTTCTCCTACCCTCTCCTCTAATACCATGGCATTGGCTGTATCCTTTTCTTTTGTGAAGACAGAGGCGAAGTACTCATTCAGTACATCAGCCATGCCCTCTGCCTCCACAATGAGATTTCCTCCTAGGTCCCTAATTGGCCCCACCCTATCCTTGACCAACCTTTTACTCTTTATATGTTGGTAAAAAACCTTAGCGTTCCCCTTAATCTTACTCGCTAATTGTTTTTCATGCAGTCTCTTTGCCCCACTAACTTCCTTTTTTAGTTCTATCCTACACTTCCTATATTCTGCTTGGTTCCCTTCTGAATTTTGAGCCTGACACTTATCATAAGCCTCTTTTTTTTGTTTTATTTTGGCCCCTATTTCCTTAGTCATCCAGGGAGGTTTGGATGCCTTACATTTCACCTTTGTGGGGATGCTTTTGACCTGTGCCTGAACTATCTCCTCTTTGAACGCTGCCCACTGCTCGTTAGTTGTCTTACCTGCCAATTTTTCTTTCCAATCCACCTTGGCTACGTCCCACCTCAACTCATTGAAATTAGCCCTTTTCCAGTTGAGTGTCCTCACCTGTGATCGTTCCTTATCGCTTTCCATAATTATTCTGAATCTAACGATATTGTGGTCACTATTCCCTCGATGCTCACCTACAGAAACCTGACTTACAGCAGTTCATAACTCTTGGAAGCAAAGCTGGTTCCTTGGCAGTTGATATGTCTCAGCTGTTCATTGGGAAAGCTTGATGTATCATGTATCCCCCTCGCCCCTCCCAGGAAAGCAGCCTCCACTAACTCCACAGTACATACAATATGAGGAAATAACCTAATGATATGACCAAGAGGTTAAGATGACAGTTATGGTCTGCTTCAGACATTTAGTGTTCTGGGATAGGGAGAAGAAATTAACAAAAGTTCCTACTTCAAATTACTACCCAGAGTTGTTCTATGAGAATCAGGTGAAGGCAGCATTGAAAGCAGCTCAGCTATATAACATAATAATATTTGTATTTGATATAGGGCTTTATCACATTAAACTGTCTCAAAAGCACTTTTTACCATAAATTGCTATGTATTTGTAGGGAAAATATATCAGCCAATTTATTCACAGCAATGTCCCACAAACAGTCAAAGGACTCATTTTATTTGATCAATGGACTATGATGTCCCCCGCAGTTGAATATCTTGGTAAATTGATGCTTGTGACAGAACAATTAGTCCTTTTGGACAGCGTGTGTCCACCATGGTTATTCCAGAAGGAATTGATTCTCTTGAATGAATTGATGCTACATACAGTAAGTTGTTATTGACATCTTGCAACAAATCCTTGCAATCTTTTCTCCCTTCAATTCCATCTCACTCCCCAACTTAATCCCTGCATTAATCTACTGCCTCTTGATCACTTCCAGATATTCTTTTTTTTCCATAGTATAGTATATTTTAAAAAATCAGTACAAAACAGGATCATATCGATGCCTCCCAGTGACCGGCACAATATTGTCTCGTCCCTAGAGTAGTTCCACTATATTGTGCAGTTGTGTGGTCTCACACCATCTGCTCTGGGAGGGAAAAGAAAAGGATGGAAAGAGGCAATGATAATAACTTTGATTTACATAGTGACAGGGTTGGACACCAAACTTGGGGGTGAGATTATATTTTGATCTATGTTGTGATCAAAGAGATAGGTTTTAAGGTGGTACTCGAAAATAGAGAAGGAGAGTGAGGCACAAAAGCAAGTGTGAGGCAGGAAATGAGAGGTAGGTGGTGCCATTACTGGAGTTCTCTCGATCCAACAAAAAAAATGTGCTTTCAAAAGCAGTCTCAGTGGAGATGGAGGCTTCAAAAAACACCACTCTCACAAATACTGTATGATCGATACCCAGGATTAATTGTTTTTTCTTGGTTAAATGTAGAATCTCTCATGCCTTGTTACCAAATTTCTCACTTGCAGCGAAGCATATATACACACATAGGAGTAGCACTCCACACTTGATGTGAATGTAGTGGCCTCTTCTCTGGGGGGAATAAAACTCAATACTGTGCTGGAATTGTATTACTGCCAGGCTCCTGTATTCAATCACAGCAAAGTGCAAGATCACATTTGCAACCTGTAACAAAACACAGTCTCTGCCGAGCATAACACTGTAAATACTATAAATACTGTATATACTATAGGTCCAAGATGTTTGTGGGATTGGTGATGGGGAAACCAGACGTAAATAATGCTATACCAGCTGAAGCCTGGGCATTCTGATAAGGATTAATTGTGCGTATAATCTTAGAGCACCACAAAATATGCAGGTAATTCAACTTTGCTGTGCTTAAAAGTGTTTTATATATTGTACTTAGAAAGTACTTGGGTCTCCAGTGAAGGCATATTTCACTTCAGCAAACCTCAGAAAACGTTCCCCAGTTATAATCGGTTTTCATTAAGGCCTTATCACATGGAATGGGTGGGGTGGGGGGGGAGAAAGAAACAGTGCAGAATATTTGCCCAAATTCTTGATTCCGTCAAATTTTGAGTCTGTCAGAAACAAAAACTACCAATAATTTATCCACATCAATCTTTAGATGAACCAATTTGTTACGAGTTTTCTGGCTTCAATCATTCTATTTTTAGGGATTTTGCTGAATCAAATTAGCTGCAATAAAATCTCATCTGCCCTAATCTTGGTTGCTGGTGGTTTTCATTTCACCTGCACTTTTAGGCACATAAAAGCACGGTTTTGTGCCGGTTGCAATTAAAAAGATAAATCTCTTAGGTTCTGTGTTGGCTCATTTCATTCACTCTCCCGAGAGCTCCCAAACCCACTGAAACCCGAGACAATAAAATGCCTCTGACAGCATGACAACTGCTTTCCCTCACAGTGCTTTCCTTTCTCCTGACAGTTCTCCACAAACAGCTAAAGCACGGTTTGATGCAAAAGTAAGCGCACAAAAGCCATGCAGACTGACTAGAGTGTGCAGCAAAACAAACAAAATGGAACATTTCTGAATTCGCAAAGCCTCAGATCGACCAAGCACTGTGCTGACAAAAAGTAACCAGATTCAATTTGGCGACTCTCATGTTGGTTGTGGGGATATTGTTAGATATAAGTTCAAGAACTAGTTTTTATTGACTTCTTTTTAATCCCGTGTTCTCTTCTGATTCAGTGACTTGTGTGCTCGACTAGTTGTCCGTGCACACCAACAGTACAGCAAAGCCACAGTACATCTTTCATAGTCCCTGTGCATGATTTCCTCTCAGATCTTAGTACTGGGCTAAAGTCCACATTACTGAAGCAGAACAGCGACAGCTATTAGAGCAACATGCATACAGACCGCACAGAGCATTATTTGAGAAACAACAGTAGCTGTGGCTACTGTGTACTGTACTGACCTTGTGTCTGAAGCACTTCTGACGCGTGTACAACTTCATAAAGCAACAGAAGAACCCTGAAATACTAATGACATACAGCCTATTTCCTGGCATCCCTCTGTTTACACAAGAGAGTGACTCAAGGGAAGCTATGATTCCGATTAGCTTTTGGTTCACACACGCCTGCCTGCCTGCCTGCCCGCCTGCATACCAATTCTTGCTCCATCGTGTGCGTGGATTTGGCAATTGTTTATCGCACACAGCTTTCTGCTTGTATCCACTAGTTCATATGCGATTTATTTATTACAAGTGAAACTATTTCCACTGACAAAACACAAAATACTACAGATGCTGGGAATCTGAAACAAAAACAGAAGTTGCTGGGGGAAACTCAGCAGGTCAGGCAGCATCCATGGAGAAAGGAAAAGGAGTCAACGTTTCGGGTCTACAACCCTTCGTTAGAACTTCTGACGAAGGGTTGTAGACCCAAAACGTTGACTCCTTTTCCTTTCTCCATGGATGCTGCCTGACCTGCTGAGTTTACCCCAGCAACTTCTGTTTTTGTTTCTATTTCCAATGAGCTTGGAAAGCGTGGGAATAGGAATGTGATTGGTCGTGCAAATTTTATGATACAGTATATGTTTCACTGAGTCACTTATTCTTTGATTATGTTAAGTGTTCAAAGGTTCACTTACACTCATCCCGACTGATGGTACTTAATTATTTTATTATTTAAGTGCTGTGTAATCCCATCTGCAGGGCACATGCAGCCACTCAGGGTTGGATACCCACTAGAGATGAGTGAATTGTTTACTCATATCACCCATGTTGATCAATGGCAAGTGACTTTGTTGGCTCAGCAGACCTTACCAGAATTTGAAATGAAAAGAATAAATTAAACTAAAAAATTTACAAAAATAATAATCCTTATGTTTGATACAGACGGCGTGCTATTGTGCCGTCAAGATGACTCAATGGGCTACACGGGATTTATTGCAGTGTTGTGATTGTGTATTCACACCTTTACAGCACCTATTATTATAGGAAGAACATTTCAATGTGCTTTTCAAAGACGGTGTGGGAGCCACAAGCTGGAAGAAAGGGAGACAGGAAAAATGGCAGATTGATGAAATAGTCGCATAGGTGAGATTTAAGACTGGCTTTGAAACTTGAGGGAATGGGAATAGAGAGATTGTGGACCAAAGTTCCAGAGAGCGAGGGCAAATGCCTGAAACCCCAGGGGTATCAAAGTTGATATTATAATAATAATCGTTGCATTTGATATAGCGCTTTTCACATCTTATCGACGTCCCAAAGCGCTTCACAGAATATACTGCAAAGTGAATTGACTGTATATTTGTGGGCGAATCGCGGCAGCCAATTGCGCACTGCAGTGTCCCACAAACAATC
Organism: Hydrolagus colliei; assembly: GCA_035084275.1. Lineage (NCBI taxonomy): Eukaryota > Metazoa > Chordata > Chondrichthyes > Chimaeriformes > Chimaeridae > Hydrolagus > Hydrolagus colliei. Next base: position 20,811,410 of record CM068742.1, on the reverse strand, counting down.
GTGGATTGAAATGACCAATTTTATTATTGTGTTTTTTTTTGGAGCGATTACTATTAGGCGTGTGGAGTAAGGGAACTTGCCCAAGGTTTTGCCCTGACCTGCCTGGATTCGAACACAGGTCTCCCCAGCTTGGACTCCCCAGCTTGCAAGCCAAGTGCTCTAATCACCGAACCACAGGAGCTCCAGGACTTCAGCCAACACAGGACTTCAAATATAAATATTGCATTCAATAAGACCACAATCAATTACCTCCTTGATCAATACAATATCACACACAGGTATTGTGTACAGCTTTTGGAACCTATTATAAGGACATAAAAGTAATGAAGGGAAAAATCCATAAGTTAAACACTGACCTGATAAAAAACATTCAAGAGTGAAAGATAATGATTATTTCCACTGGTCAGCAAATCAATAAAAAGATCCCTAAAGAGGAGAATACTGTACTCTACTCTGAAGATTAGAACTTAGTAATGTTGTTGTACACATGGGAGCACGGTGGAAATGTAGATTTCTGTACTACAACCTGCTGCCAAGGAAGTCCATGAATTACTAAAGAGAACTAGACAATTTTTAAAAAGTTAAGGATATGAAGAGCGAGCAGGAGAGAGCAGGTTCTGACTAGAAACTAAACAGGGCAGACTTGATGGGTAAACAGTTTAGTATGGTATCATGCAATTATTCTGTCAAGTAGAATTACCATTTAGTGAAATGGAAAGTAGCATTCTTCAGGAAAACCCTCTCTGGATATCACAGCACAAGATTCTACATTAGGTTTTCTGTCTATTCACAGAGTGGAATCACAGTGCTATGAAATATTCTTCCTCTGACACATGGTACAAATACACAGGATGAACCTTATGGGGCCACGAGGAAGAACTGGTGTCAGGAACTAAAGTAAAGTTCAGAAGTCCTGTAGCTCAGTGGTTAGATAACAACAATAACAAACTACATTTATAGAGCATCTTTCACATCGGCAGGACAACAACAACAAAATTACACTTGTATAGCGCCTTTCATGTCGGCAGGAGGTCCCAAGGAGCTGAACAGTTAGTTTGGGACCCGAGCAGAGTGGGGGAGGGTTGGGGTAGGGGGAAGGGGAAGGAGAGTGGGGGAGGGGGAAGAGTAAGGAGAGCCAAAGGCATGGTCAAACAGGAAGGTCTTGAGACTGGCTTTGAAGGAGGAAAGGGAGGAAGCAAGGTGGAGGTACTGTGGGATGGAGTTCCATAGTAGCAGAAAGCCTGGCCACCGACGGTTGGGCGGTTTTGGCGGTGGACGCGGAGCAGCCCAAAGTCTGCTGAACGGAGGGTGCGGGCAGGCTGATAGGGAGACAACAAGTCGGAGAGATAGGCGGGAGCAAGGCCGTGAATGGTCTTGAAAGTGAAGACATGGATCTTGAATTTGATCCTCTGGGAGATGGGGAGCCAGTGGAGACGGGCAAGGGTGGGAATGATGTGGTCGCAGAGCCTGGTGTGGGAGAGTACAAGAGCTGCAGAGTTCTGAATGATCTGCAGCCTGTGAAGAGAGGAGCTGGGAAGGCCGACAAGGAGAGAGTTCCCGTAGTTGAGCCTGGAAGTGATAAAAGCGTGAATGAGAGTTTTGGCGGCATGTGGGAGTGAGGTAGTGGCAGAGTCTGGCAATATTGTGGAGGTGATAGAAGGTTATACCGATCATGGAGCGTGGATGGTAGGGCGGGTCGGGTGGGGGACATGGAGCATGCCAGAGTCTGCTGAACAGAGGGGGTGGGGAGGTTCATAGGGGGACAGCAGATGAGAGAGGTGGGAGGGCCAAGGCTGTGAATGTCAACAACAACAAAATCACATTTATAGAACGCCTTTCATGTTGGGAGGATGGCCCAAGGTGCTGAGGTGAAACCAGTAGTGCACAATCTGTCCTGGATTGAGTGACAGGAATTTGAAAATGGGATTATTATCCCTGGAAAAACTACTTGCTAATCGACGAACAATTAAGTTCTTACTTACTACTAGGTAAACAGGGGTATGTGGAGTAAGGAAACATGCCTTAGGTTTCGCCCTGTGCAGGAATCGAACCCGGGTCCTCTCACTTGTAAGGCCAAGCGTGCTAACCACTATACGGGACTCCAGAAAACACCTCAAATGGGAAGTTTTGATATGGGACTATACACAGTACTCTGAGAGCCACTAAACATATTCTAAAAGAACAGAAGTCGTCTGGCCAAGGAAGCAATAAGTTTACCGGATTTTGAATGGATGCTTCCACTTTGCAACATACTGTTCAAGTCCATTATAATCTCACACAAGTCATCTGTTAATGCCTGTATATAGCATAATTTTGAAATGGAAGTTGTCATTCACTACATGATCAGAATAGATTCTGCCTTATTTAGCAGAAGAGAAACGGGAGCCATCAGCTCAGCAATTCCACAATGCGGGAGTCAGACAGGGAATACTCGCAATATGTATACAATTCCTCCAGCTGTAGTCAGCTCAGTGGGAAGGGGGGAGGTGGGGATGCAACACAAGCCTCCCAGAAGTAGAAAATGAATATTGTTGCCACCACCACAGCTGTTTTCCAATTCCAACGGCAACCATATTATTCAAATATTGCTACATTTGCCTAGTTATCCCTTCATCACCATAATCATAAACAGACTAAAGCTGCTGTCATCTTGCTTCAGAAGACAACACGACCACATCAAAAGCTTTTTTTTAATAGCAATTTTTTTAAAAAAGGCATAAATGTTTCCACTCATTAATATGACAATTGAAACATTTACTTACCCCTTGCAACCAGTATTCCCACATCACGCAAGGTAAAGTTGCTTTTATTTTGTTGTGTACAGAATAAAAATTCTGTCCGCTTTCTTGAAGGCAAACTAGCTTCCTATATTGTATTGCATAGGGTAAAGATCCCTCCACTCTGCTAAATCTTGTTTCAATTCATGCCATTGGATCTTTAAGAGCCAAATAGGTAGATGGGACCTCAGTTTAATGTGTTATCTGAAGGATGGCACTTCTGACAAACAGCACTCCACCAGCACTGCACTGGAATGTCAAACTAGAGTGTAAGTTCAAAATCCTGATGTGGGGCTGTTTCAGAGGTGACCTTACCACCAGTAAATCAGAGAATCTCCCCAAAACCTGTATATTGCAATGCGTTACAACAGTAGTCCATTGTGTGAACACGTACGTCCTGCAGCTCAGTTGTCCTGCATGTAAGTCCTGCACTCACCTTACAAGCATGAGACCTGTGTTTCGAATCCAGGCAGGTCAGGGCGAAACCTTGGACAAGTTTCCTTACCCCACACGTAAAATAATAATCCCTCCAAAAAAACCTATAACAACTTGGTCAATTCAATCCACGACTGTTTGTGGGCACTGCTGTGCACAATTGGCTGCCGTGTTTCGCCCACAAATATACAGTCAATTCACTTTACAGTATATTCTATGAAGCACTTTGAGATATCTACAAAAAGACATGCAAGGCGCCATATCAAATGCAAGGATTATTATTATTATTATTCTGTCTTGAACACACCAGCATATACCAACACAATCGTGTCAGTTTTTTGTTTAAACCAAAGTAAATATCGTTCCTTCTTCTTATAATAATCCTTGTAATTATATAGCATGTTTTACATCCAATAGCAATGTACTGCACAGAATATACTGTAAAATGAATTGACTGTATATTTATGGGTAAAACATGGCAGCCAATTGTGCACTGCAGTGTCCCACAAACAGTCATGGATTGAGTGAACAATTTTTTTTCAAGATTATTATCCCCGGAAAAGTAATACAACAATCAACTAACAACCATGTTCCTTACTGCTAGTAGACAGTAGGGTCCGGCGATATATCAATATATCGCTAAAACCCGATATAATTTTCATATCGATACAGTCATTTAAAAAATACCGATATATCGAAAAAGTCAATATATCAAAAAAATCGGGATGAGTGCGCACTGAACTACAAGACCCAGAATGCTCATCTCTATACACAATGCACAGATCGAGGTGCAAAGCCGTCATATTGTATTCATAGTCCGCGAATACAATATACAGGTATGCAAGGGGTGAGGGGGTAGAGAGACGGCGGGGGGGGGGGAGAGAGGGACGGCGGCGGGGGGGGGGGGAGGAGAGAGGCACGGCGGTGGGGGGGAGGGGGAGAGAGGGATGGCGGCGGGGGGAGAGAGGGACGGAGGTGGGGGGTGGTGGGGGGAGAGACGGACTGCAGCGGGGGGCGGTGGGCGGAGAGAGGGACGGCGGCAGGGGGGTGGGGGGGGAGAGAAGGACGGTGGCGGGGGGGAGGAGGGAGAGACGGGGTGGATGTGATATTATACAGATAGATAGAGATGGGGGGGATGTGAGAGAGGAGAGAGACACAGAGACACAGACAGAAAAACACAGAGATGGAGAGAGTGAGTGTGAGAGACACAGAGAGAGAAAGATATTTACCTCCTGAGGAGATAGGCCCCGAATGTGCACGCCGCACGCGCACGCGCAGTACGAAACCCACGAAAATATCGATATATCTCGATATGAGCCCATCGATATATCTAAATTGGAAAATTTCCATATCGACGGACCCTAGTAGACAGACACATGTGGAGTAAGGAAACTTGATCAACATTTTACCCAGCTGGGAATCAAACCTAGGTCTGTCGCTCGTGAAGCGAGTGCTCTAACCACTGAGCTACAGGACTTCACTCTTGTTTTTACTCATTGTGCATGAACTTTCATCCAGTGGCTATTGACCGGCTGCGGACACCTGGCCTAAGTTGACACTGCAATGCTGTGCTACGACAGAGAGAAAAGAGAAATGAGTTTTCCTGGTGTTCTCACCAACAATTAGCCCCAAATAAAATATATCATTCGTTTCATGGCTGCCTGTGGGTCACTGCTGAATGCAACTGAGCTGCTGTGTTTACCTACAAATACATAGTCACTCCACATCATCCTGGCTGCCACGTTTCGTCCACAAAATATTCACTTTACAAAGCTCTTCTATCTCGTAGACATGATAACACACTATATCAAATGCAAGAATTATTATTAAATACTATGGGACGACCTCCTGATGTGAAAGACACTCTATCAACAACAACAATAAATTGCGTTTATATAGCACCATTCATGTCAGTTCGATGTCCTAAGATACAAGACTAAATCAACATATATATATATATAAAATCATATTCTTAGCTCTATATTACAACAACATGATGTGAAATCCAGAAGTCATTAATCGGGATAAGGAGGTGGGCAATATATACTGTACATGGTGCACTTAGCAAAAATAGAGTCCAAATCTCTTAACTACTGTCCTCCCGACATGAAAGGCACTATATAAAGGTGATTTGTTGATGTTGCTCCTCCTAAGCAATGGTCCTGTAAATTAGGTAAATTTTTTAAAAAAACCTCCCCATCCCACAAGCTTATTGAAGAGTTACTCTTCCTTCCTTCTCCCACCCTGTACTGAATCAGTTCTTGTGGAGGGCCGCACCACCAAAGATTTGATGGGCTGAATGCCCTATTTATCTATGATTCTAATGCTTATATCTCAATGTTACTCCTTGGTTGCTCAGGAGAGGGTTAATAATTTATTTATAAGAATGTTTAATTAATAGTTTTGGTAATTGATGGAATATACATCCTCCAATGCCCACAGCTTGGAGCAAAAGTAATTACAATAGATAAGAGGAAAAGCAGCTTTGAGTTCTTTGTTTACATTTTCATTTATTCTGGTGATTAATTTATCAGGCATCGTCTCCTACTAGAAATAAGCCTCAAACACTTGCCTGATGGAAAATTCAGCCTGAATGTTATATTTTACAGTGAAGACCAATATTCATATACAGTACTGACCTTTGCTTTTGGCCCCACATCCTCAACCTGTCGCCAAAAAGATATCAGGAGACAAGTCTGTACAACTCAATTGTGAATAATTACCGGCACAAAACCACACAAGACCAGAAGGTTGCCAAGTTAGCTGGTCTCAGCCAGTGGCAGTTAAAATGTACTTCTTGGGTTAGGGAAGAGAAAATCAACCAGGGTTGCTACCCCTGTTCCCTTCAATGAGATGCTTATTGGAAGATGGACTGTGCAGATATTAGGTGAAAACCTCATCAGATTGAGTTGAGAGTGATCAAATAATCTGCCAAAACTCACTGTCAAGATTCACACATGGGCACTTGGAACCGTATCTCACTCAAAGGAAAACTGGGTCAGGAAGAGAAAAGGGAGTGAAAAAACCAGAGGGACAACAGCGACACAACCGTCCTTCACACAAATCCCAGAGAACATCCCAGAGAGCTTCATTGTGATGGAGTCTGACCTTCAGCCAGGGGGGAGGAAGGGGGAGGTGTCTGTATGCATGATCAAAAAGGAAAGTCTTTAGTCAGATTTTTAACTGGGGAGGGACGGAAAAGGGAAAAGGGATCAACGAAGAGTTCCAGAGCTTCGGAGCATCGTAGCTGAAAGCACAGTGGTCAATGGTAGAGCAGAGGGGACAAGTTCAAACTGGAGGCCGGAGCCAGTTGAGTGGGGGGTAAGCAAATCGGAAAGATAGGAAGGTGTGAAGGAGTTAAGTGATTTGAAAATGAGTGTGAGGATCTTGAAATTGATCATTTCAGTAATTGGGAGCTCTGAAACGATGGGTGTGATAGGGGTACAGAGTTTTGTATCAGTGAGACAAATGTGTGACCTCACAGTACCACAAGACTCTCCAAATCTTTTATACAAGAAGAGAATTTTGTAAGTACAGTACTTGCATTTGGTGCCTTATCCACATTGAAACATCTCAAAATGGTTTACTGGAGTTAGAATTGAAAACTGTCACCTTATTTCTGTTCTCCCACACCTGCTGTTCTTACAGCTTCTCTGGAGGAAACTGCAAGCAGGTATTCCTCACAGCTAGTGAGATGTGCATTTTATAAGCCATCACTCAGCGATGGTAGCATCACTGCTACCATCCTTCCAAAGAGAGGTTTCTCCTTGCTCCATTCCGACAATTCTCCAGATAAAAATTGATCATTCACTTCAGTGGCTTTTAGCGGACAAATTAGCTGCTCCGTTCACCTACACAGAGTCATTCAGCTTTACAGTATATTCCAAGAGGCTCTTTCATATGCATGGTGTCTGTGTTTGTTGCGGGGTGGGGGGGTGGGGGGGGTGTTGCATCATTGTTGCATCATCATTAATAAAACACACAAAGTTACAGTGTAATTCAGGCCATCACATGTCTACCCTCAAACAATGGCAGCAAGAATTAGAGTGGCCAGTCGAATAACATCAAAGAGCAATAATTTCAAACATCGCTTAAAGACATTTGTCGTGATCAAAAGAACTTAATTCCTTTAAACTTTCAACCCAGTTGTGTTAGCAACCTCTGTGAAAACTCTACAGAAGTGCACTGTTAAATCAAAGGCAAATTAATGTCCTTTTTTTGGTAGTTTGTTTTTTTCCTCAGTAGGTTTTGCTTTGTGTTTGCTTCTCTTTGCTTTGCCAGAAGTGCAAATCTCAGCAACACAGCTGCTGAACTTCAGCAGCCAGTGAGAGTTGATCACTGACGGCAAATGGAAGTGGCACCGAAAAACCTATTGAGAAGTTTGGCACAACTGGAGTGTTGGGTTGTGTGTGGCAGAAAAGCAAACTTGCAGGGCTTCTCAAAATTACTGATAAAAGCAGTCTTTTCTTACCTCTTACTAGTAATTTCAATGTCTCTCTTTAACTGCCCCTATCAACACGAACATTCATTTTCTGTTATTCCTGAATCTCATTTTCTCTCACTAAACTTCTTCCTCTCCCATCTCATGAAGGCATCGACTCATTATTCCTTCCAGTGACGTACTGTACCACAGACAACATCTGGTCCCTTAGCCAAATAACCATTATTCATGTGTGAGGCTTGACAATGAGTGCTACCAGGCTAATTGACAAACAAGATGTATTCTGGCATCAACCAACAGCTTCTCTCCCACCCACATACACAAATTTTCCAGCAGTGTGTCTGGATAGTGACCTGGTGGTAAATGGCCAATTTCACGCTCACTATTTGGGAAGGGGGCGTTGGGTGGGTGGGTGGTTGGGTGGATTGAAACCACTTTACAGCATCCTAACAGCTGAGGTTTATAAACTCATCGCCAATTTGCTTTAGATCAGGCAATGTAAATGCTACACACGGTTTACAGGTTCCTTTCCAGCTTCAATCTGATCATTTCATGTATTTTCATGCTAATTCAAGCTAAATCTAAGCAAGCCTCCATTTTTTTTTGCTGCACCGAAACAAACCATTCAGTCCATCGTGTCTGTGCTGGTGTTTATAAATACACTTGAGCCCCCACTCCTATTCACACTACCTATCCCCCTCATTTTCCTTCTTCCTCATGTACATATCATGGTTTCTTCTTAAATCCATTGATGCTTTTTGCTTCAAACACAGCTCCTGGCATTGAGTTCCACATTCTCACCATTGTGTGTATGTTAAGCGATTCCAACTAAACTCACTTTTGGATTATCTTATATTTATGCTCCATTTTATAGAAACCAACAACAACTCATATTTACACAGTGCCCTCCATGCCGGGCTTTCAGCCTCTTTGCCCCTGAAAAGCCACTGAAACCTTGGTCCATGCCTCTGTCACCTCTCGGCTGGATTATTGCAATGCCCTCCTCACCGGTCTCCCCGCCACCACAATCCACAAAATCCAGCTAATACAAAACTCTGCCGCCTGCATACTCACCCGCAACAAGCTTCGCTCCCCCATTACCCTAATCCTTGCCAACTTCACTGGCTCCCTGTCCCTGAGAGGATCGACTTCAAGATCCTCACCCTTGTTTTCAAATCCCTCCACTCCTCTGCAGCCCCCTATCTCTCTGATCTCCTCTCTCTCCAAACCAGCACCCGCTGCCTTCACTCCACCGGGTCTGGCCTCCTCCATGTCCCCCGAATCCTCCGCTCCACTCTCAGTGGCCGTGCCTTCAGCCACTATGCCCCAAGGCTCTGGAACCCCTTCTCTTCCTAGTTTCAGGTCACAGCTAAAGAACTTTCTCTTCAACCGCGCTTTTGGTAACCTTTCTACCCCTGCCCTTGGCTCAATCTCGGGATCCGCTACTGTGAAGCGCTCTGAGACGCCATCCGACGTGGAGGGTGCTATATAAATCAAAGTTGTTGTTGTTGCCCCTACAGTTTGGAACTCCATCCCACAATCCCATCACCTTGCTCCTCCCATGCCTCCTCCAAGACCGGTCTCAAGAAACTCCTCTTCAACCGTGCCTTCAGTCAACATCCTATTCTCTGCCCTCCCTCACCCCAACCCTGTTTCCAGCCCTGCCACAGTAACGTCTCTTGAAGTGGTCCAACAAGTGAAACCAGTAGTCAGGCTTGTCTGGAGTGAGGCATGCAGTGTAAACATCCTGTGTTGGTAACATCCTAATATGACCTTTTGACCAAGGGTTTAAGACCTGGGTCATAGCAATGTGAAGGAATGCATGGTGTGTTCAACATCCCTCTCAAGACATACCTCTTTGATCCCACAATGTTCCCTTCCCTATCCCAGCCTCTCGGCTCCCATGCCAAGCTTGGGCTACCAGCCAGCAGTCAAGAAAGTTGCTGACGAAATGTAAACATGTATTGTATTGTTGTGTGCCAGACATTGCTCTCCCTTCTCTGCAGGTATTTGAGTGACGTCCAATATGCATGTGGCAAGATTCCTTCACTGTGCCCACACAACTGGCCCCAAAACACAGCTGAGAGCACAGCAGTATAAATGCTGCAGTCTCATAGAAGACCAACGCCCAAAGTCAAACAACTGGAGTTCCCCCAGGCGCTAGCAAGATTACAAAGGCTGTATATCCATTTCTGCAGGACTCTTGCAAGCTTCTGACTTCTATTCAAATTCCTTCTGACTCCACGGCAGGACAAGCAAATGTTTATTTCTCCATCTCAAACTGACAGCAAAATACAACAAGCTATATATAGCACCTTCCGTTTAAAAAATAAAAGTGATACTCAATTTAGAAATAGCATTATAAAATAACAGCTTACAGCAAACTAAATAACAAGAAATGATACAACTGCAGCAAAACTGCAGTGATATTTTCATTGAGCAATCCCACTGAGGAAACATAAATTTGTCATAATCTACAAATCCCTGATATAAACTCCTTTTCAGAATCAAACCTGGCATCTTAAATCTGGTCTTTCCATGAATGACCCGATGTTTCCTTCTCCTCCCGTCCACGACCCAAATCATCTCAGGAAGATTTTCCTCGCCATTCACTCGTCTGCAGTAAATGAATCAATTCTGTTCCATGTACAAACAGCTGGTCTGCTCAATATTTCAATTGGCAGCTTGAACAAGGATGGACAAAAAAGCAACTAACCTCAAATGTTCAAGCTACATTTTCAGTGTCTAAAGGCATTGTGCACTGAAATTTATGTACTCACAGTTCCTTGGGATTTCTCCTTGACATCGTAGACCGTTAACTTCAGCCTTGTTTCTTCATAAATGGGATAGCCCGGTGGGAAAGTAACTCCGGTCAGAAACACTGGCTCTCTTGTTCCCTGTGTACCATAAGTAAACAGACATGCCTCAGTAAGCGAACAGCTGTGCACAGGGCAGCATAGAAAGAAATGGCAGGCGCAACAAACAAGAAAGTCTTTTAAAATAAAAATTCCCCATGCATCGAAGAGAACCTGAAAACCACTCCACATTAACAGCAACACTCGCAGTGTTTACCAACTCACAATCACCCTAAAAGCTGTCATGACTCAAGCAGGAGCTCACCATATGGTTGGCACTGCCCTCAAATGGCTTTGTCCGCAATTGTCACTCCTGCTTTCAAGTGCTTTTAAATGCCAAAAATGCTACTTTTGAAATAAATCAACTTCCTTCTTCATTGTAGCCATGATTGGATCACTTGTAGGCCGTATACCTGGGTTCTCATAGGCCAGCAACCCTGTATAAGAACCACCCACCTCTATCACCAGCACCACACCTTGTGTTTTTCCAGAATACTGTTATTATTTCAGATTTAATTGTATCCTCAGTGCACCATGGCCCACCGCTGCGGCTACTTTCATTTTCATTACAAAGCCTCTTTCGAAACACATTTAGCTATTGTGTGCACTGGTGTCCAGCTTAATATTGCACGCGTGAGGAGACATCACTTGCCACTGCTCAAGGCCATGGATAAAAAGCATTCAAGAGAGCAAATGGGAAGATTCTTGGAAAGTAAGGGTGTTAAGGGATATTGTTAGGGAAGGCAAATAATAATAATGCTTATCATCGACATATCTCAAAGCAATTCAAGGGATATACTATAATATGGATTGATTATGTATTTTGTGGATGAAATGCAGCAGACAGTTGCGCAAAGCAACGTCTCACAAACAGGATCTGCTCTTTATCCATGACCAATTTTATTTCAGGGATAATTGGCCTGGAAACTGGGAGAAACTTATTTCTCTTTTCAAATAGTGCCACAGGTTCTTTATCGTACACTCAACAGGCAGACAAGACCACAGTTTAATATCTCATCTGAAGGATGGTACCTTCAATAATGCAACACACCCCCAGCACTGTATTAAGAGTGTCTTGTTAGATTATGTGGCCAGGAAAGATAATTAAGATTCCCATAGACTTAATGATGGAGTGGGCTCCATCTCCATAATGAGATCTAAAGTCAGTGATAAACTCCAAGGGATGTATTTGATCATGTTACATTCAGTATTTCAGCTTCATCTCATCTTAAACAAGAGCTATTCATACAATTTGCTCCAAGGCCTTTCTGCTCATCATTTGTTAATTATTTCAGGTAGTTTTACAGAAGAGGCATGGATTTGTACTGTGCACCCACATGCAAAGTGAAACTTTTATCTAATACATGCACATACAGTTACTATATACGGGTGACAAAATTGCAAGTAGTGGTGTCAGACAAATTAGGCACAGCTTGTACCTCACCCATCAGTGCAATTTTTAATTGCTTCTGTACATAAATTCATATTGAGAAGGTGTGAGAGGAATTAAGACAGTCTCCATGATAGATATGGTCATCACTGATGTTTAGAATCTATAATCACAGGTGTTTATAGTTTTAAGCTACACAGTACAGAAAAGGTGGGAGGTTTAATAATAATAATCCTTAGATTTGATATAACGCCTTATCATGCCTTCAAAACGTCTCAAAGCACTTCACAGAATATACTGTAACATTAATCCATGGTTAATCCACCAGCTGCTGTCAATAAAGCCATTGGTCAGAGGTTTGATATTCCACCTTGCCTCAACTTGTCGGACCATTTTGTCTTATTTTGTGAAGTCCTGAAGCATAATGGTTGCAGCACTCGCCTCACATGCGAAAGGACCTGGGTTCAATTCCCAGGCAGGACAAAAACTTTGGTAAGTTTCCTTATTCCACATGCTTCTGTTTACTTTGGAATAAATTGGAACTCAGTTGTTAGTTGATTGGTGGATTGCTTAATCCCTCTTTTTTTAAAAAAAAGTTGGTCAATCAATCCATAACTATTTGACTATTTGTAAGACATTGCAGTGTGACTGTCACATTTCACCAACAAAACAAAGTCAATTCTCCATACTATATATTTTGTGAAGCATTTTGAGATGTCTCAACGAGGTATTAAATGCTATATCAAATGTAAGGATTCTTATTATTAAGTGCTCAGAAATGCTACCCCATGTGTAGGGCACTATATAAATGTACAGGTAAACCTCTATTTAGGACAGAGTTGCATTCCTGAAAATTTGTTCTCAGATCGAAATGTCCTAAATCGAAACGTGGTTTCCCATGCGGTCCCATTATATAACCTGAGATGCATTCTTTTCACAAAATTTTCAGACCTTAAACTTACTAAATAACACACAAAACAACACACAAAATAACACACATAGACAAGAAGGGGTACTTGGGGTAACTGTACACTATTGTAGTTTAATACTGGAAAACTTTATTACAGTCCTATGTTTTGATAATCTGCTTGCACCTGTAGCTGTAACACACCTTGAATTTGCCAGTATATTGTTCTTATTCTGTTTTATAGTAGCCACCATTGATCTAGCTAGCCCTAAAGCCTTCCCGATGTCTCTACCTTTTTTGATAGACTCGATGCGCTTTATCACCTCCGATCTAGTATTCAAAGTGATGACTTTGAGGGGTTTCTGGCCACTAGCGGTATTACCGCTGCTCATTTCACTTATTGCTGTCTTTTCCCGACATGGTAGGATCTCGGTAGAGGCTGTAAATCGCTCGAAGTTGCTCGGGAATGTTTGGAAATTACTGTAATATTGACGTGGCATGGTGTTGCTTCAAAATCAGCTGGCTTTTAAACAATGATGTAGCGACATGCTATTGGCCAGTTCAAATGCTTGGATACACTATATCAGGTGCAAGCGCGATTTACCCACGAATACACTATGGTCTGTGCGTATGGACAAAAAGGATGCGCCAAAAACGACTGCGATATTCAAAATATGTACTGCGCATGCGCAAAAAAGAATGTCGCTCGTTAGAACAAAACCAAGTGTCCTATATCGATAAAGGGGTGTTATAAAATTATGTTTGTTCAATCAAAATGTCCTAAATAAAAGCGTCCTTAATCGAGGCTTACCTGTACAACAACAACAAAATTACATTTGTAGAGCACCTTTCATATCGGGAGGACGTCCCAAGGCACTGAACAATCAGGTCGGGACCCAAGCAGGGGGCAAAGGGTCATGGTAGGGGGAAGGGGAAGAAGAGATGGAGAGGGGGAAGAGTTAGGAGGGGAGCAGAAGGCATGGTCGAAGAAGAAAGTCTTAGGCCGGCCTTGAAGGAGGAAAGGGAGGAAGTGAGGTGAAGGGATTGCAGGATGGAGTTCCACAGTGTGGGAACAAAGAGGCTGAAAGCCTGGCCACCAATGGTAGGGCGGTTAGGGCAGTGGACGAGGAGCAGGCCAGAGCCTGCTGAGCGAAGGGAATGGGCGGGCTGATAGGAAGACAGCAGGTTGGAGAGATAGTTGGGGGCAAGAGCTATTCATACAATGAATGGCCTTGAAGATGGGGACGAGGATCTTGAATTCGATCCTCTGGGGGATGGGGAGCCAGTGGAGATGGGCGAGGGTGGGAGTGGCGTGGTCACGGAGCCTAGTGCCAGAGAGTATACGAGCTGCAGAGTTCTGAATAATCTGCATCTTGTGAAGGGAGGAGCTGGGAAGACCGACGAGGAGAGAGTTTCTGTAATCCAGCCTAGAAATAATGAAAGCGTGTATGAGTGTTTCGGCAGCATGGAGGGGTGAGATACTGGTGGAGCCTGGTAATGTTATGGAGGAGGTGTAAGGCTGTACTGGTCATGGAGTGGATATAAGGGAGGAAGGACAGTTCGGGGTCAAACAAGACACTCAGATTCCTGACTGGCTTTGAGAGGTGGAGAGAGCAGCTTTGAATGCTCATGTTGTCAGCGACTGAGGTGCAGAGACGCTGTCGCGAGTCAATCAGGAGGGCCTCCGTCTTGTTGACATTGTTGAGGAAATTATCCCTCGTGCAGGACTCAATGTCGGATAGACACGCAGTCAGGACGCCAGTCCTGGAGTCGGGAGTGGAAAGGTAGAGTTGGGTGTCATCCACATACATGTGGAAATTTACCCCATGTCTGCGGATGATGTTGGCAGTGAGCAGACACATGGCAGATGACGTTTAATGCAGAGAAGTGTGAGGTGATACATTTTGGGAGAAGAAATGAGGGGAGGCAATATAGGCTAGATAGTACAATTTTAAGGTGTGTGAGGGAACAGAGAGACCTGGGGATTTGTGTTAGTGACTATTTGAAGGTGGCAGGACAGGTAGACAAAGCCGTTAAGAAGACATATGGGATACTAGGCTTTATAAATAGTGGTATAGAGTACAAAGTCAGGAACTGCTGACTAACCTCTATAAAACTTTGGTTAGGCCTCAGCTGGAGTATGGTGTTCAATTCTGGTCACCACATTACAGAAAGGATATTAAGGCATTGGAAAGGGTGCAAAGAAGGGTTTACTAGAATGGTACCAGGATTGAGGGACTTCAGTTATGAGGGAAGGCTGGATAGGTTAGGTTTATTCTCTTTAGAACAGAGAAGGTTGAGAGGAGACCTAATAGATGTTTCTAAAATCAAGAAGGAATTCGATAGGGTGAACAAGGAAAATCTGTTTCCACTGGTGGGCGAATCTGTGACTCATGGTCACAGATTTAAAATAGTTTCAAAACGAAGAAGAGGGGAGCTGAGGAGAAATTTTTTCACTCGGTGGGTTGTTCGAATCTGGAATGCATTGCCTGAAAAGGTGGTGGATGCCGATTCGATAACAGCTTTTAAAAGAGAATTAGATCTTTATTTAGGGAGAACAGGTCTGTTAGGTTATGGGGAGAGAGCTGGGCAGTGGGATTGAGTTGCTCTTTTCAAAGAGCCGGCACAGACTAGATGGGCTGAATGGTCTCCTTTTGTGCCATAAAATTCTATGATTCTATGATGTCACCCAGAGGGAGATGTAGAGGTTGAAGAGCAGGGGACCAATGACAGAGCCCTGGGGAACGCTGCGTGTGACTGTGCGAGGGCTGGGGGAAAAGCTGTAGGAAGAGGCGAAGTGGAGGCAGTAGGAGAGATATGACCAAACCAATCAAGGACAGAGCCTTGAAGGTTGAGGAGGGAGGAGAGGCGGTGAAGGAGGTTTGCATGGTCTACAGTGTCAAAGGTGGTGGGTAGATCAAGGAGGATGAGGAGACAGAGGGAGCCCTGGTCACAGATGGTCAGGAGGCTGTGGGAAGTGCGGAAACCCGATTGGAGGTGTTCAAAAAGTGAGTGGGTTGAGAGGAAAGAGCGAAGCTAGGAGGCAACCATTCTTTTGAGGACCTTGGAAAGGGAGATTGGAGATGGGCCAATACTAGAGAGCTGCGAGATATCAAGGGAAGGTTTTTTTAGGATGGGAGTGATAGTGGTTGTTTTGAGAGGAGTGGGAACCATGCCAGATGAAACGGACAGGTTAATCGTGTTGGTGATTAGTGGGGCTAGAAGGTGGAGCTGGGTGGCAAGGAGAGGTGTGGGGATGGGATCTAGGGAGCAGGTCGTGGGCTTCATTAAAGAGATGTTTTTTGTGACGGAGGACGGGGAGATGGGATCAATAGGTGTGGAAGGATGGATGGGTAGGAGATGGGGTGTGGGGGGGAGGTGGGGAGGGGGTGGAAGTTGGAGGGACGGTGACCGCAGAACGGATTCCCTCGATTTTGGACTCAAGGAAATCCAGCATCTCCTCGCAGCGGGAGTTCGAGGAAAGGACCTGCGAGGCGAGGCTGGGTGGATGGAGGAGCTGGTTGGTGGTGGAGAAGATGGGGGTTGTCCTTCGCTTCCAGGATTATCCTGGAGTAGAAGAACGATTTGAACAGAAGGACGATATATAAATGTAAGTTACATAAATGTAAATTGTAGTTACTATATAACTATAAATATAAGTTATTTAAAGTTTGTGAACACTCAGAATTGTGGAATGTTATTGAGTCCAGTATAAATTTGGAAGCTAATTTCCTTTCAAAAGACTGCAGGGGAGCCAGCTCCAGGAATTAAGATTGAATTCAACATTTGTCCACAATTCATTTATGTATGTTCTTCATTTTAAAGACAAATGATCTCACATCTAAGAGTAAGTGAAATTTCAAGTCTCAGACTGCCAAGAGATTGTCTTTGAGATCATTGAGCTAGACAGGATGTGGGGGGGAGGCGGGGAGAGGGAGTGGGTGGGGGAGAAGAGTGGAAAGAGAGGAGGGAGTGGAAAGGGAAGTACAGTACTGTACTGTATATTGTTTCCATTGTTGATTGCTTTCCAGCGCCCTCTCTTGGAAAGGTTGAGCATGATCCAGAATGAGGCTCGGAAAGCCCAAGAGCAATGAAACAGTCACAGTCTTAGCTCAGAAATGACAGTCACTTGGGTGGGTGGGTGGATATGCTGCACTGCTGACAGTGTATCGCAGCATGTCTCAGTGGCTCCACAGGAGAGAAAATTGCCCACAAAAATGAATGATGTTCCCTATCTGCCTTGCATTAATCTCCATCTGTTTTCCAATCAACCAAATGATGTCTAGTTAATTGAGCATTTTTGCTAAGTTTTGCTAAAAGTATAACATTATATTTGTTGACAGCCTTTATAAAGTGCCTCCCTCAGCTCCCTCCATCCCCTACACATCCGAGCACACCCCACCTCCCTCACGTGGAGTCCTGTAGCTCAGTGGTTAGAGCACTCGTCTTACAAGCATGAGACCTGTGTTCGAATCCAGGCAGATCAGGGCGAAACCTTGGGCAAGTTTACATACTCCACATGCACAATAATTATCCCTCAAAAAAAAATTTGTTCACTCAACCCACGACTGTTTAAGAGTTCTGAGACACCGTCTGGCATGGAGGGCGCTATATAAATCAAAGTTGTTGTTGTTTGTGGGACACTGCTGTGCACATTTGGCTACCGTGTTTCGCCCACAAATATACAGTCAATTCACTTTACAGTATATTCTGTGAAGCGCTTTGAGACGTCTAGAAGACGTGAAAAGTGCAATATCAAATGCAAGGATTATTATTATTATTACTGTTAGCTTTATACTAACTCGGCCTGGTCTCACACAATACTATTCGCCCAGTAGAGGAAGTGTAGACATGCAATCACAGAAACTCCTCCTTGTTTCAGCCTCTATCACCGTGTTGCTGTCAGAGGCTGATGAGTTCACTTTGCAAGGGATGAGGTGCGCAGGAGGTAGTTTTAATTTTGCATTCCCTGTGGTGGCAATCACTACAGGTTCATTAGTTTGCAACTTTCTCGCAGAGCTCTCCCAATTCCCATAACACCACCATCTGTGCCACTCATTAATTACTTCAAACAGAAATGCTTTAACTTTATTCTCTCTCTTCAAGGCAATGCTTCCTGCCGAGCAGTTTAAGGGCTCTTCTACCACTCCCAGATGGAGTGTCCAAGTACTGATTGGCATAGGCCACCCATAGTCCTGTGGAGGCATAGCCACATGGTGTACTGTAGCTCAGTGGTTAGCACTCGCCTTACAAGCAAGAGACCTGAGTTCAACCTGGGTTTAATTTCAAGCAGGGCAAAATATTGGTCAAGTTTCCTTACTCCACAAGCCTGTTAATAATCCCTCAAGAAGAAAAAACAATAATGAATTGGTCATTTTCAATCCACAACTATTTGTGGAATATTGCTGTCCACGATTGGCTGTCGCATTTTGCCCACAAATACATAATAAATAATAATAATAATCCTTGCATTTGATATAGCACTTTTCACATCTTATTGATGCTTCAAAGTGCTTCACAGAATATACTGTAAAGTGAATTGACTGTATATTTGTGGGTGAAACAGGCAGCCAATTGTGCACAACAGTGTCCCACAAACAGTCGTGGATTGAAAATGACCAATTTTTATTATTGTGATTTTTTTTGGACAGATTATTATTTGGCATGTGGAGTAAGGAAACTTGCCCAATTTAATTTGTTCTAAAATGGTCTGATTGTACACACGTCTATTAATGTTCAATAATGAATAACTTAGCATTATTTTAAACAACACAAACTGCTACGTAGTCAATTGACATTTCAAGATACTTTCGTAAAAGACATCAGAGGCAGATCTATAGAAATATTGACTGACAGTTGTCAGGCTTTCATTTATGTCAATCATGATAACTGAACATCCCTGTATAAGGGGGCATTTTCATGAATGATAAATCAGTGAGTTTAAGGTTCTTGTGGATTACTGGGGCAACCTAATAAACAGACAGTTTTTTTAAATAAAAATAATTAATACCTCATCTCTAAAGCGAGAATCTCAAAATTCTCATACCTATTGCAAAAAAAACCAATGCAAATAGGCTATTGTAAAAAAAGGTTTGATGGAACATTTGTTCAGGTAGTGAAAGCTCAAACGTGAGGTACACTATTGTGTGAAAACACAATGTATTTAGCCATTGCTACAATATGGTGAATACATTTTCAGGTAGAGTTGGATGGGATAACCCATTGGGAATAATGTCAGCACAGACATTATAGGCAACACCATTGCACACCAGCACATTTTAAGAAATAACAAAACTAGGTAACCTAACTATTTTGCCAAATAAGACAGACCCATACATGGGATAAATATACAGTAAAATCACTGTGAAGTCTAGAAAATATCAAAAGCGCTTTGTCAAAGTCAAGGATTATTATTATCATTATTATAATTCTTATAGGCTCAGCACCCCTAGCCCCCTGAAAAGGATGCTTAACCCTTGTGGCTTGCCACAATAAATGATAGCACAATACCCAAGCAGTCATTTAACTTAAATGATTTAACAAAACAACTTCCATTTGTACATTCTCTTTCACGTAAAACAAATATCACAAAGTGCATCCCAGAATAATAATTTTGGGAGTTTTGGAGTCTGTTTTGATAAACATCGGAGAAAAAAACGTAATTTTTTTTTAAGAAGGATAATGGCCATATGTATCACAGCACAGAAGAAAATTTAATGACTCATTCAAAGCACTGGGATTCAGAGCTGCTGTTAAGGAAAAATCACAACAATCGATTGAATGTCTAAATGGAATAAAACCATCCACTTACAGAGCATCCACCGGTGAACCACCACATGGGGAAGATTCCCCAATGTTGTGAAACATGCAATCGAAAGATAACTGATGTGTTGTTCCATTAGAACAAGGTGTGGAAGAACATACCATTCTGACACAGTTTAGTTTCACATAATCAGCAAGTGATAAGATAATTCTGCAGCTAAAGACAGCATGTGGCGTTGGATACATCTGTGTGTATATTGAATAAAAGAAAACATTGAACATCCCAAGTTATCATATATTCCCACAGAGTTCCATTTATACACAAGTGTTACTGGGAGAATAAGATACATGTGTAAAACCATCGTTAGGCCACATGCTAACCTTGCAATAAATAACATTCCACGGGTGATGTTACAATAAACCCACACAAAACAATACAATTTGTATTATACAGCACCTTTCACAATCACAGCCCTGGCATCCGAGGTTAGGGTGGGAGCTGAGGGAGGTAAGCGCGGGAAAACAACTGAAAGTACGATCAAAGTATGTTTTGAGACAGACCTTGAAAGAAATCAGCTACGGAGAGTTGGAGGGACTCCTTGATGAAGTTGCAGAATTTGGGTAAAATGGCTAAAGCCTGCCTCCTGATGGTAGGGCAGATATGGTGGTGCCCGACAGGAGTTTGAGGAGAAGGTACGAAGCAGGCCAGTGTTCACTGAGTGAAGGATGTGGGGAATAGTGTGGTTGTAGCTCACAGAGGTAGGATGAGACGAGACTGGAAGGAATTGAAGTTGCGAAAGGTTGCAATGGGCCTCGCTGATGCTATACAAAGGAGTGGGCTGCTGGGATCTATTTACAGCTCACATTGTGATCAAAGTCTTGCAGCAATTTCAACCTGTCATGAGGAGATAATACTGCGTGTGCAGCAAATTATGCACCATGGGAACTCTTGTTTCACTTTCCCCTTCCACAGAGTTCTCTACGACTGTCTAATGCCATGCTCTACCCAACATCACAAATTGTGCGAGTGGATGGGGTAAAGTAGCTGTGAGCATTTCACTTTGCCGTTGGTTGCACTTGTATTCTGATGCTCCTTTTTGACAAATTACAGATTGACTTATATCTGGGAAAGGGTGAGGGAGTGATTTATTACGGCAGCCAGTATAAATGGCAGGCATTATGAAAGCAGATGTGACAGCTGGTAGAGAGATGAATCTCCCCAGTCGATGTTGGTGTGCATCCAAATTGCCAGTAGTGGAATCATACCCCACTGTTTGATCTATTTAAGCCTGCCGCTGGCTTGACATGCATAAACATTGTGTTTATACTGATAAATGATGGTAGGATATGGGGTGAAATCCAACCTTGAAATAGCAACAGGGTTGTAGGGATTATGCAGATAATTTGGGCCTTATAAAATTGTCGAGACATCTAAAAGTGTTTTATGGGATATACTGTGAAGTGGAGTGACTGTATGTGGTGGGAGAAACATGGCAGCCAGTGGCACACAGAATGTCCCACAAACAGCTGTAGAGGGAGTGACCAATTTTATTTGGTTACAATGTGGGCAAATATTGATTGCAATGAGCCTTCTTCAGCTATTGTCATACTAACACTATCTCGGTTCTGTTGGGAATCAGTGATCCTTCCCAACTTTGTATTGATGCTTCAGGTAAGTGCAAGCTTGGTTTCGACTACATAAAAAGGAGAGTTAGAAGTGGGACGGGGGAGAAGGGTTTCAAAATAGCCCGATATTTTAAAGAATACCACTGAAGCCAGTGAAATATTGAGATGAATAAGTTGCTTCATTTGCTACCAACTGTACTGCCAGCTGTTATCTTCTTCAAAGTGTTTAATTGACCTTTGTAAAATAAATAATAATACAATAATCATCCTTGTATTTGATATAGCGCTTTCCACATCTTATCAATGTCTCAAAGCGTTTCACAGAATATACACTGTAAAGTGAATTGACTGTCTATTTGTGGGTGAAATTGTCTTTATTGGAGGAGGGTCAGCTTTCCAAAGCATATTTGCTTTGAGTTAACATTTCAAATAAATGATCTTTTGTTCCTGTGGAGAATTGCTCTCATTCTAATTCTTTGTGATTGATTGCATATTTGTTTGAGTCATCAGCAAAGTCTCCAGTCTATCAATATTCATTTTGATGTTGCCTTCAAATCCAATCATTGATGGCCAACAATGTAGCTCTTTACAGCTGCACCACAAAGTGAAGTATTTGTCACATAATATTAAGATTTAGAAGATGGAAAATCAGTTTGAATGAAAAACTGATCCAATCCTTCCAGAATACTAACCCTACTATTTTCCCTTTACTACAAGTGGCTTCTTAATTTGTGGATTCCCAAAGTGGTGAGAGCGCATTTGAAACCAAGAAGCGGGAACCATAAGAAGGTCTTCAGGTGCTCTGGTGGTGGAACACGGGGAACAAGGCACAATCAAGTAGCATTTACACTCAAAGATTAAAAGTGACATTTGAAAAGTCAACTCCAATACTTTCTTAGTATATGTCATTGGCTGCAATCAGGTTTGTTCTGCATGTGGCCTGAAAATATATTGATCAGTGTAAAATCTAATACACATTTTATGAAAGAAAATGGTCAGGACGTCTGACTCCCTTGATCCTCGCCTCTCTGACTTTCATTAGCTATATGCTGCCTCTTGGTGATGTTATCTGCAGGCAAGGGATACACTTTCAAATTTATGCGGATGATATACAAATCTAATTTGCCTCTTCAAGTACGAACTCTATGTCCACCAACATTCTATCAGCTTGTCTGGCAGACATCAGGGCCTGGGTAATAATAATCCTTGCATTAGCACTTTTCAGGTGTTCTAGATGTTCAAATGCTTCACAGAATATATTGTAAAGTGAATTGGCTGTATATTTGTGGGTGAAACACGGCAGCGAATTGTGTAAAGCACTGTCCCACAAACAGCCATGGACTAAAGTGACCAATTTATTATTATTTATTATTCCATCGCATTACGCACCTCCGACCGTACCTTACCCAAAATTCAGCCCAAACCCTTGTGCATGCATTTGTCTCCTGCCACATGGATTACTCAAAATCACTCCTCACCGGTCTCCTCAGCTGCAATATTCAAAAAATCCAATTCATTCAGAACTCTGCGGCCCGCATACTTACCCCACACCAAACGGTGTACCCCCATCTCATCAGCTCTGTCCAGGCTCCACTGGTTCCCCAGCATCTAAAGCATTGACTTCAAGATCCTTACACTCGTGTTCAAATCGATTCACTCCCTGGCACCTCCCTACCTCTCCGACCTCCTCACTCTCCAATGCCTCCGCTCGATTGGCACCGGCCTCCTGCTTGTCCCTCACACCCTCCACTCTACCATTGTAGGTTGCGCTTTCAATCACTACACCCTGAAGCTCTGGAACATTCTCCCTCAATCCTTCATCTCATTCTCGCCCCCTCTCTCCACTTTTTCAAGTTCTGCCTGCAAACCTTCCTCTTCGACCATGCTTATGGTCATCTCCCCCTCCCGCTCCGCTCGGAGTCAGGCTCTGCCACTGTTAAGTGCTATGAGATGCCACCCTGCATGGAGGGCGTTATATAAATGCAAGATGTTGTTGTTGTTGTAGCCCTGAGGGAGACCAGGCTGCTCAGCTGAGAATGTGCAAGGCTGACTATTTAAATAGGGTATTGTTTACCTGCTCTTACGATCAAGCTTTTGTTGAGTAATTTGCTTGCTTCATTGCAATTTAGACAGGGGAATTCAGCTGTGCTCAGTACAGTGCATCATTTGTTACAGTAAGTGTGCAAGACTGCTTCAGTGATGACAACATTGCACACACACACACTGAACTGTCAAGTACCCAACAGGGTTATCTGTTAACTGCCAGGGCTGTGTGAGTGGATTTACAACTGATGGAACATAGCAACATAAAGGATGGCACAGCGTCCTAACCAGTTTTTCTCCTCATGTTGCCTTGATTAATCGGTGCAGTCCCAGTATGCCTGTCATCACGTAACTACCTTTACCTATGACACAAAACAGCTTCACTCAAAACTGTAATGACTTACTACCCACCTCTCTCTGCTCCTATCTGCAGAAATAACTCATGGACATCAGTAGCCCCACTATTTATTGGCTACGTTTACTGAGACTGCCCTCCACCAACTGTGAAGGTTAATGTTTTTCCTTATCCAGTTTTGTTTCTTTCAGTCTCATCGAAATTATTTAGTTTGAGAATGCTCCTGGCAGTTTCTTGAAACATGAACCATGCATATCGATGTTTCATTATTAGTAGTAATTGGTGCATTTGGCTTGGCCCTAAAGGTGATACAGAGGTAAAGAGTGAAATTGATCCCAGTGTTTAGATGGATGAGCTATGAGGATCACCTAAATAAGATACAGAGCTCTTAATGCTTGAAAACAGACCTCTCAGAAGAGCTTTATAGACATATAAAGTGATTTGTGGGTCATTGTTGTACACAAATTAGTTGCTGCATTCGCCTACTAAATGCATAGTCACTGCAATGGAAATACTGTGAAGCATTTTGATGCAATCTCCCAAATTAAAAGGGTCTATATCAAATGTGAAGATTATTATTATTATTGAATTGAGACAGTAAACCCAGAACAATAGCTTCAGATGTGCCAAAACAGCAAGATGAGAGGGCAAGGTTCAGGGTTGTGTTAGAAAATTTATGAGTAACGCTAGGAAGTGTTCGATCTGCACAAGGACTAAGTTATCAGGAAGGGAAAGGTGCTGGAAGCAGGAGACTATTTTAACAAGTATAATGTATATGAATTATGGGCAACAACTGTCACAGGATTTCTGTGCCTTAATATTTTGTCAGTTCATTTTAATTTATAATTCAAAGATAGAATTTCAAACAGGTTCTATGAAGAATTATTAAAGGTAGATACATTTCGGGGCATTAGGCCAGGCTTAAATGAAGCAGGAAATTAGTCTTGGCTGAATAAATTATGTAAATAAGAATCTGTTGAAAAACTAGTTTATTCAATAGCTTGTGATCCCTAACGATGCACATAAATAAGTAGTGTTAGTGCCTTAGCCCACACAGCACGCATGAAAGAAAGATGAGTTGAATAGGTGGATTCAACTGTACAAAGCCACAACCTGTACTTCTACATAGCACCTTTCGCATAGAATAACAGTTCAAAATGTATACCTTTTGTCTCTGTTCACCTGCCTCCCAGCTCCAACCATATTTCATGACAACCTGTGCTAATTAAACTTTCAAAACTGAACATAAGTTGTCCTGCTTTTTTGGTGTACCGTACCTCAAAGAACAGCTCAGAGCTTTAGAAGTGCTATGTGTAGATACACATTAAATGTACACATCACCAAAATGAGACTGTGCACAAAGCAAGGATGTTAATAAGAATAAGAATAATCTTGTATTTGATATAGCTTCTTATCACACCATTGAGAAGTCTGAAAGAGCTTCACAGAAAATACCGCAAAGTGAATTGACTTATATTTTGTGGACAAGAAAATGTTGGGGTGAAACAAAGGCATCATAGACACACTGTGATGCGCTAATTATATTTAAAAATTATTTGTACAACGATTTGAACACATCATCCTGTGCTGTTTATGGGACATTGGATGAACAGGAGAAAGATGACCAAAAGCAGTCAAAGGTTTTGAGACATGCCTTGTAAGAGGGGAGGGTGGGAGCAAATCGGAGGATCTTATACTAATAGTTATACAATCCTTCATTATTCTCAGCTGCAATTAAGGAACAGAACACAGTTACCGGAATTCTTTCCTTGATGACAGGTTTATGACTGAACATCCCAAAGTAAGAAATACTTTCTTTCTCAGGATTTTTTTATTTTAGCAAGCAGCTGAAGATTTAGCTCCTGGAACGGCCTTTTAACCTTTACATTTTTTGAATATAAAATAATGTTAGCCTGTAATTTGTCATGAAATCACCACTTGTGGATTAAGATTCCTAATGGATTAAAGTCAGCAACCCTGACTTAAAAAAAAGTCCACAAAGACAGGGAATGCATTTGATGCAGCAATAAGTTCCTGCTTCTGTATAATAAGAATCCTTCGATTTGATTTAGTGCTTTTCATGTCTTCTAAACATCTCAAAGCGATTAACAGAATATAATGTAAATTGACTATATATTTGTGGGCGAAATGCAGCAGCCAATTGTGCACAGCAATGTCACACAAATGGCTGTGGATTGGAGTGAACAATTGATTATTATTTTATTTCATGAGCGATTATTATCAGACATGATTATTATCTGGCATGATTATTATCAGGTCTGTTAGGTTATGGGGAGAGAGCTGGGCAGTGGGATTGAGTTGCTCTTTTCAAAGAGCCGGTACAGATTATATGGGCCGAATGGCCTCCTTTTGTGCCTTAAGATTCTATGATTCTATGTGGAATGAGGAAACTTGCCCAAGGTTTCATCCTGCCATGAATCAAACCCAAGTCTCTCACTTGAGAGGCGAGTGCTCTAACCACTGAGCTACAGTGATTCCTTATCAGAGAATGTCTTAAAAATAATTATTTTAAGTCAGAATCAAAACCTGTGAGGCTGCTCGGAATGAAATCCTCTCAAATAGAAATATTCAGGGCAACAAATCACGTCCGCAAGATTCGGTCACTATGTCACTAGTAATGTAACAGTTACATTGCATCCTATCAAGCATTTTGAGAAATCTTTCCTATTTAAAAACTACTGTCACGGATTTTTTTGTCCCCGTGTGAAGTAATTTACATTTCCCCACATTGAATTTCATCTGCCATCAATCTGCCCAATTCCCAAGTATGTTCAAATCCTCCTGTAACCTATCTTCTTGAGCTTCGCAATCTACCACATTCAATAGCCAAGTGTCATCTGCAAAAGTAGCCAATGTGCGTGTGCCTCCTAGTTCCAGATCATTTGTAAAAATGTTAAACAAAAGAGGTCCCAAAACAGACCCTAGTGGAACTCCACTGGAAACATTTTCCCAGTCTGATGACATTCCCTTTATCACTACCGTCTGGGTTCTTCCGGTCAACAGGTTGGTATCTATTACAATATATTTCCACTGATTCCCACTTTAATAATAATAATCCCCGCATTTGAGATAGTGCTTTTCATGTCTTCTATACATCTCAAAGCACTTTACAGAATACACTGTAAAGTGAATTGACTCTATATTTGTGGACAAATGCGGCAGCCAATTGTGCACAGCCGTGTCCCATAATTTTAATTAGATTGGCAAGACTTCCCCTTCATGAACCCATATTGACTATCATTCATGATTGAGGAGGGTGGAGGCTTACTCCATTTTCTTGGAGTTTCAGAAATTGCAGGTATGTCTGCCTGGCTCGGTTGGTTGCACACTCTGCTCTGCGTCATGAGGTTGTGGGTTCAAGCCACAGGTAATGTTCTCAGAGCTTTAAATGCAAGGATTATTATTAATCTCCATGCTTATTGAGAGTAAAAAATATGGAACATAATATGTTAATTGCAACATCACATCCCAGATATTTGAAAGTAATAATAATCGTTGGATTTGATAATGATAATAATAATCCCAGCATTTGATATACAATATACCAAAATACAGAATACAGGTATTCCTCCCCAACTGCAGGGGATACGTTCCTCTAAACCTCCGTGGTTGGTAAAATCGCGGTTGGAAAATATAGGGCCCTATGTCAAACATGGGGATAGGGGGAGTAAGTTCGCGGTTAGTAAAATTAAACACAAAAAAACACAGTTATAACATACATGGGGATAGGGTCAGTAAGTTTGGGTGCATCTGCAGCAATCCGCGAGGCTGTCTGACTGACTGACTGGTCTACACACAGAGAGAGAGAGAGAGAGAGAGAGAGAGAGAAATCATGGTGAGTGACATGGAGGGTGGATGACACGGAGGGTGAGGGGGGGTGACACGGAGGGTTGGGGGGAGTGGGTGATACGGAGGGTTGGGGGGAGTGGGTGACACGGGGGGTGGGGGACACGGAGCGTGGGGGAGATAAATCAATGGAGATTTACCTTAATCTAAGAGAGAAGCGACATCTCGCTGGTTGATTGCGATATAGCAACTGGGTCCTAGTGCTAAATGCTATGTTAAACTTGAAAATTTAAACTCGCAGATTTAAATCGCGGACCACAAAACACGGTTTACGAGGGTTGTCGCATTTAGCAAACCATGGATGCTTGCGTTTCGTGGTTGGCGAGGCTGCGGTTGGGGTGGGATACCTGTATACTGTAAGAATATGGGGTGTGAAACCCACACTGTAGCTTAAATTCATTATAGAGGCTAATACTGCAGTGCAGAGAATGTGCTGCATTGTTGAAGGTTCCAAACCTCACATACGATGCTAACTGAGCAACTGTTCAGATGCTTCAATTAAAGATTCACTGCTACTGCTTTGAAGTGGAGCAAGAAGTTCTAATATCTTGGCCAATTTATTATCTTATCCAAACCACCCAAATTCAGCCAAACAAATTGATCAACTCATTGCTGATAGTGGGATCTCGTGGCTGTAACGAATAACAATAATACTTGCATTTGTTATAATGCTTTATCATGTCTTTGGAAAGTCTCAAAACGATTCACTGAATATATTTTTAAATGAATTTACTGTATACTGTCTCAGCAAAATGCAGCAGCCAATTACGCACAGCAGTGTCCCACAAAAGTCATGGATTGAGAGACAAATTTATCATTATTATTATTTTTTGAAGGAATTACTCCCCCCAGAAAAGCTCTCCGCCAATCAACTGACAACTTACTTACTACAGTACTAGATAAATAGAGGCATGTGGAGTAAGGAAACTTGCCCAAAGTTTCACCCTCTGGGAATCAAACTCAGGTCTCTTGCTTCTAATGTTGTTGAGATGTCTTCAAGTGCTTCACAGGTTATACTGCAAAGTGAATTGACTATATATTTTGTGGGCAAAACAAATATTCATCCCTAGTTTGGTTGTAAAACTTTTACATTGAGACTGGTGAATGGAGGCTTGGAGAGTTATAGCTCATAGCGCACAAACAGCCAGATCCAAAACTCTAAATTGTAAACCCTGCTGCTTGAACATTCATGGAAAGATTGTATTATTAATACAAGCTGCTGTTTGCAGCTACTAAAACTCCTCTGCAGCAATTGTGGATTAGGATTCATTTACTGTACACAAATGAATCATTGAGGTTCATTCAATGGTTCACTCAATACCTAGCAATTCATTAAATGGAATGATTAACACATTTTTAATACATCAAACACTGGAGATAATAATAATCCTTGCATTTGATTTAGCACCTTATCAGGTCTTTGATAATCTCAAAGTGCTTCACAGAATATACAGTACTGTAAAGTGAATTCATTGTGTATTTTGTGGGCGAAACACTTCACCACTAGAATGAGGACTGACTGACCTGGAACAAGGACTGACCTGGGAATCAGGCCTCAAACCAAAAGTGCCAGACTTTGCACCAGGAACCTATGTGACCTCTCCAGGCACAATTCTGGGCAGACAGTGCAGCTTGATTACAGGAGTGAGGCAGCGAAAGGGTCATCGGCTTGACCAGCTGAGCGTCTTAACCAGTTGCTGAGGGAATCAATGGGTCACCTCAGCTGCCTGGAGTCAATTATAGATTCTGAACATATCTGAGCTAGGTGGCTATTCTCCTTGCTCAGAGTAACACAGAAAGTAATAACAATAATATATAATAATAATTATGTACAGCCCATCTCTTTGACTCTGTATCTTGGCTCAGTCAAACATAGGGATCATCTATGAATCAGTAACATTCTGCTTTAATTCCATTCAGTCATGTTAGAATAATTATGATAATCTTTGCATTTGATACAATGTGTCGTAAGGATGCCTCAAAGCGCTTCACAGATTCACTGTGTAAGTACAGTGACGGTGTGTTTTATAGGCGTCTAAATGTTTAGTGGGCAGTTCAGACCATCGACATTTAATGGGGGCCAGAAAACTGCCATTTTAACAAAAGCATGCATAAAAACAGGAGGTCCATGTGTTGGAGAGGTAATCAATGTAGGATCCCACCTCAAAAAAAAAGTCAGGGGAAAAGATTCTTAATAAAATGTACTAAAGGAACAATTGAGGGAAAAAGTTTGGTCACGTTTTGAAGCGCAGAATGTTGCTATTTTCCATCACCACTCGCTGCCTTGGGAACCTAACCACAAAACAATTTGCACTTACAGAGCACTGTTCAGCATCATAGGACAGTGTCTCTAACCATTTTACAGAGATGGAGTGGGAGTAAAATAGCCTGAAATTGGTTGCGCAGAATGCTTGAAAGCTCAATATGACTCATAACAGGTGCAATTCATACAAACTTTTCCTTTACACCCACAAGCATTTCTACAAACGGTGGTTCCAGCTGAGAATTTCTCAACATGAATCTATGGTTTCATTTATCTCCGCACTAGGTTCTGCGGAAGATGCAAAATTTCCCAGTGCGGGAACCTGAAAGGTCAAGGAATGAAGAGTTCCTGTTGGTGGTGTGGAAAGTAGGTCACCTCCACCAAAATAAATTATTCAAGCTTCCACCTGAATCAACCATTGAATCTATTAAATGAAAACTGGCATCTTGCAGCAAATGGATGGACCCAAAGAGAAGCTACTTGAGTTATGAAGTCACATTGTCTCAAAGTGACCAAAGGTCAATCCTGGAGCAATCTATCTGGAGGTCTATCCTCCAGCAGCTGGATTCACAGACCATAGGGAATTGACTAACAAGCAGTAATGTCTGCAGCACCTGTCATTTCCTACTAGAACTTGCAGAAATTAGCAGCCAGTTGTCATTTGTCTTCTAAGGAACTTTGGCTTGCTCTTTATCACACTCACAAGAAAACTTGACTGACAAGTAGGTTATTTCATTTCAGATTTGATAATTAGTTGATGCGACATCAAATCTACAAAGATTTACAAAGAATATACAGTATGGAAACAGGCTACTCAGCCTAACCAGTCAGTACTGGAGTTTATACTCCACTCAGATCTTCACTCATCATGTGAAGGTCTAACTTCCTCTTGAATGCAGCCCCCAACCTTTGGAACGCCATCCCACATTCCCGTTGCCTCCATTCCTTGCCTTCTTCAAGGCATGTCTCAAGACCTTCCTCTTCGATCTCACCTTCGGCAACCCTCCTACACTCCCTGCATTCCACACTCCCTGATCCCAAAACCCACCTTCTCGTGTCAAAATCCCTGACTGTCTAGTACCTTGGGACATCCTCCCAATGTGAAAGGCAGGTTACAAATGTAATTTTGTATCATATCTACACTATTTGATTCAAGCCTTATTTTAGGCAGTGAGTTCCACAATCTCACCAACCTCCTGGTGAGGAAATTCCTCCTAAATTTTCTTTTAGATCAGCTAGTCACTATTGCATACCAGTCAACAACAACAAAATTATATTTGTATAGCACCTTTCATGTTGGGAGGACATCCGAAGGAGCTGGACAATCAGTGTTTCGGATCCAAGCTGGGATCAGGATAAGGGAGGTGAAGGGCTGGGGAGGGGGATGGGGGAAGGATCGAAGGCACAGTGAAGGAAGATGGTCTTGAGATGGGTTTTCAATGAGGTAATGAAGGGGGCGAGGTGGCAGAACTGAGGGATGGTGTTCCAGAAGGTGAAGGCAGAGTAGCTGAAGGCCCGCCAACCAATGGTAGGTTGGGCGAAGAGGGGATTGTGAAGCAGGCTGGAATCCACTGAGCAGAGGGAGAGTGCAGGTTGACAGGGGGTTAGAAGATTGCAGAGGTAGGGGGGAGCAAGGCCACAGAGGGCTTTACGACTGGGATCTTGAACTGGCTTCTCTGGGAAGCCAGTGGAGTCCAGTGAAGATGGGGGTGATAGGGTCATAGAACCTGGTGCTGGAAAGCTCACGGGCTGCAGAGTTGTGGATGATCTGCAGCCTATGGAGGGAGGAGTTTGGGAAGCTGACAAGCAAGGAGTTTGCATAGTCAAGCTTGGATGCTATGAATGCATGTATGAGGGTTTTGGCGGCCTGTGGGAGACAGTGGCGAAGCCGGGTGATGTTGTGGAGGTGGGGAAGGCAGATCCTGTCATGGCACAGATGCGGGAAAGACAGGACAGTTGAGGGTCAAATAGGATGCCAAGGTTCCGGTCTGGTTTAGTGAGGTGGAGTGTGGATGTTGATGCTGTCACAGAAAGAGGCAGACGACAAACAGAGAGCAAGTAACAAAAAAATCTGGCAAACATAATGGGACCTCTATGTTTGGTAATCCAATCAATGAATCCCAACAATAAAAAGGGGCAATGGTCAGTGTCACTGTGTTTGCGTAAAACCAGCTGACTCTCTCCCTGCACGAGGACTGGATCCAAAGCTATACTAAAGATTGACCACTTTCCTGGTCATTAGGGTCACTACAGATGTTACTTCCCATTTGCACCGAATGCGCAAAGCTGGAATTGACATCTCAGCATCTTGATAACTCGGAAGTTGTCCATTTTGTAATAGCGCAGAAAAATTAAACAACCTGGGAAGCTCATTCTACTTCAGTACAAATTTGGTTATGACTGGTAACAGTAACCAAACCGTAAACGTAGACAAATTGCAGTACAATGTAATGAGAGCAGGATTGTCATATAAGATTTGGTGCCTCTTGTAGAGAAAAATGGCAGCACAGACTTAATAATAATATTCCTTGCATTTGACATAGCACCTTTCACACAGTAGGACTTCCCTAGTGCTCTCAACATGACATCATGACATAACTTTTATTGAGGCCAGGAGAAACTCTGTTCTTTTTTCGAATAGTGCCATTTGGATCTTTAATATTCACTTGGCAAACGGAACCCCAGTTCAATGTCATATCCAAAGAACAGCACATCTGACAATCTAGCACCACCCCAACATTGCATTGATGCGTCATCTTAGACTGA
This sequence comes from Hydrolagus colliei, assembly GCA_035084275.1. Taxonomy (NCBI): domain Eukaryota; kingdom Metazoa; phylum Chordata; class Chondrichthyes; order Chimaeriformes; family Chimaeridae; genus Hydrolagus; species Hydrolagus colliei. The sequence continues at coordinate 20,778,923 of CM068742.1, read as the reverse complement.
GTTCAAAGTTCCATCATGGGGCTTGAACTCACAACCTCTGGACTCAGAGGTGAGAGTGTAACCAACGGAGCAAGGTAGATATTCTATGTTTTTCTGTAATAGTTAGGCTATCATTATTATCCCACTCAGTGTTAAGTTATGAGCCACAGTTAAGAACTCATCCCTTATCTCATAGTGATAAAAAAATTTAACTGTTTTGCTTTCAAATGGTTCTTTCTCAATAAAAACTTCAAATTGTTAATTTTCTCCATTGGTTATAGTAAATACAGCTGATGTCAATATAAAATTCAGGGCAATTTTTGTAAAAATACCTCTGAAATGTACAGTACAAACACAAGCAGAAATGACATACTTACCTCGACTGTTTCAGTGTTAGAATATCTGTTCAGAGTGGGCTGTGAAGGGCTTATGACATTGATCTGCACAAAGGCATTTGGTTTCCGATCACGAGCTGCAGCCACCAGCTCCTTACATGCTGATGAAAAAGCAAAGAAAGAAATTGTGAATTGGACTTCAAAGGGAACAAGAAAAAAAAACTTTTTTTAAAACAAAAAAAAGTCAACACAGGATGGACAAGATTTATCTCAAACAGAGAATTTGGCTGCAGAGACGCAACTGAGTGAGCAAAGGAAGTTCTTTGGTAAAACTTTGCAGAATTAGGAAGTCACGTGCTCAGGACTGATGCGGAGACTTAATTTTCACAAATCACTCCATCATGTATTTGAGACGTCAATGATCCCCCAACCAAATGTTACTTGTCTGATTTTTCTCTGCTGTAATTCTATTTTGCTCCGCAGAGGTTTCTCTCTGTGGTAGAATCAACTGACACTGAAGGGATCACTGAATTTTTCATTGTTTGGTTACTAGAAGGACATTCGCATACAGTAAGTACATGCCAACATCGACATGCCGACATACATTCATACAAACCTGCTGAGTTTACAGCTTGTGTTTTATCAGGAAATAACTCACTCTGGCTTCCGTTACCCTTGAACATTTTAACCTCATTCCCGACCACCAAAGGAAAATAAAACCAAAGGCAGAAAAGCTTTTAGTTTAATCGAATGCTCTCCCCATCAAAAATCCCATCTTGTGGGTTAGCACTTGTTCTTCCTCCAGCCGGTGGCGTTATGCACAGTGATGTTTTTTTTACACACACAAATAGCTAGCAATTCCTTAAAGAGAGTCAGTCACAAGATGTGAAGGGTTTCTCATGAAAGGTGGAGATTTGTTTTTCAAAACCAAAAAAGATTTATTTATTTACAAGAGCTTTAAGGATTGAAGAAGTAAGCAAATTATATGGGAAAGGCATTCATTAAAAAAACACACAACATTCAGATGGTTTAGACTGGTGCAGATCAATCTGCTTAATGCATTTGCCAGAAGGGATGTTAAGTTCAGGAAATGAATTCTGTGCTACAGTCTAGTCTGAACGGTGTTCACCACCAGGAGCATGTTTAACATAACATTGGACAATAATCAACTGCATATTGGCATGCGTGTGTGTGGTGGGGGGCGGGGGGGCTATGGGAGAGTGAGAGAATGAATAGATGGAAACGGATGGGTGGGATTTTCTGATTGAACCCAGGAACAAAATCATAATTTTGCTACCCAGTTTGGAGTTATAGCCCAGTTCCTTGTGATGACGCTATAATAATACAATAATCCTTGCATTTGGTGTAGTGCCTTATCTTATCGTTGAGGCGTCTGAGATGGTTCTCATCCCTAATTCTAAACCTGCATTATGACAAAGTGCCCAGTAGGGTCCGTCGATATGGAAATTTTCCGATTTAGATATATCGATGGGCTCATATCGAGATATACCGAAATATCGATATTTTCGGGTTTTTCGTACTGCGCATGCACGCGCAGTGCACGCATTCGGCATGCGTGTGCATTCGGGGTGTGCGCGCATTCGGGGCCTATCTCCTCAGGAGGTAAATATCTTTCTCTCTCTGTGTCTCTCACTCTCTCCATCTCTGTGTTTTTCTGTCTGTGTCTCTCTCCTCTCTCACATCCACCCCATCTCTCCCCCAACCCCCCTCCCCCCCGCCGCCGTCCCTCTCTCCTCCCGCCGCCATCCCTCTCTCGAACCACCCACCCCTGTCGTCTCTCTCCCCCCACCACCCCCCCCAGCCGTCTCTCTCCCCCTCCCCCCAGCTGTCTCTCTCCCCCTCCCCCCAGCCGTCTCTCTCCCCCTCCCCCCCCCACCCAGCCGTCTCTCACCCCCCACCCCTTGCATACATGTATATTGTATTCTAGGACTATGAATACAAAATGGCGGCTTTGCACCTCGGTCTGTGCATTGTGTGTAGAGATGAGCATTCTGGGTCTTGTAGTGCAGTGTGCGCACATTCCGATTTTTTACCTCGATATATCGATTTGTTGGTATATCGATATTTTTGAAATGCCTATATCAGCGTATCGATATGAAAATTATATCGGGTTTTAGCGATATATCGATATATCGCCGGACCCTAGTGCCTAGGTGTACTAGGGTCCGGCGATATATCGATATATCGATATATTGGCCACCTAGTACACCTAGTGTACTAGGTGGCCAGTATTTCTTTATCATACAAGTTCCCTCCATGACTGAAACTCCACTAAACAGAATATATACACAACAACAAGTAATCCCAATGCATAAGCGCCTTGGGACGTCCGCCCAACATGGGAGGAGCTATACAAACGTAATTTTGTTGTTTATTCAAAAGTACTGGAACACACTGTTGCAGGTCAACTGTGGTCACACCTCTCCCTCAAGAAATTCCTGGAGCCCCTGCAGTCGGGATTTCCCCCTGGCCTCAGGACAGAGACTTGACTGTCACAAACAACATTCTCTATCTGTGACCAGGACACCCTCAGCCTCCTCATCCTCCTGGATGTCTCTGCTGCGTTCAACACAGTTGACCACACCATCCTCCACTAATGCCTCTCCTCCCTCACCTATCTTACTGGGACTGCACTTGCATGGTTCAAGTCCTACTTAAACAAACAACCTCTATTTCATCTCAGCAAATGGTTTCTCCTCCTGCCTGGTCATCTGCAGGATACCCCAGAGCTCCATCATTGGCCCTCTTCATTTCCTTATCCATATGCTCCCTCTGGGCGATGTCATCCACAGACACTCGGTAAATTTCCACATGTATGTGATGTGGATGATACACAAATCTACTTTGCCTTCTCCAGTAGCAACTCCAGGTTCGCCGATGTTCTATCAGCTTGTCTGGCAAACATGAAGGCCTGGATGAGTATAAACCTTCTGCAGCTGAACATGGATTAGATGGAAGCCATACTCTTTGGCTCCCGTCAATGACTTCAGTCTTGTGGATCTGAACTTCTCAACCCCCCTGGGCTTTTCCTCAGACTTACTGAACTGGCATGCAATCTAGGCCTCTGGTTCAACCTCCAGCTGTCCTTCCTCCACCACATCCGGTCCCTGATCGGATCCGCCTTCTTCCACCTGCACCATATTGCCCGCCTCTGACCGTACCCCAAATGCAGCCAAAACCCTTGTTCATGCATTTGTCACTCCAATGAACTTCTGGCCGGCATCCCTAGCTCCACCCTTTAAAACATCCAGCTGATTCAGAACTCTGCAGCCTCCATTCTGACCTGGAGCATACCCACATCACAACAGGTCTGGCCAGACTCCACATACTCCCCATCACAGAACTCAAAGACTTTAAGATCCTCACAAGCGTGTTCAAATCCACTTACTCCCTAGCATCTCCCTACCTTTCCTACCTACTCACTTCTCAATCCACCACTCGCTCTTGCGCCCTCCGCCCCACCATCAGAGGTTGCCTCCTAAACTGTGGGATAATCTCCCTCAATATTCTCCCGCCTTGCCCTCTCTCCCCCTTTTCAAGACTCGCCTGAAAATCTTCCTCTTTGACTGTGCTTACGGGCACCTCCCCACACTAGCCCCTCCCCCAACTCCCACCACCCTGGCTCGGAGTCAAGCTTCGCCATTGATAAGTGCTCTGAGATGCTACCAGGCATGGAGGGCAACAACAACAACAACAATTTACATTTATATAGCGCCTTTCACGTCGGGAGGACGTCCCAAGGCGCTAAACAAGAGGCGTGTGACCCGAGCTGGGAGGGGAGTGTTTGGGAAGGGGTGAAACACGAAGGGGAGGTAAAAGAGTTCAGGGTGGAACAAAAGGCACGATCGAAGAGGAAAGTCTTCAAATCGGCCTTGAAAGAGGAAAGGGAAGAGGCAAAACGGAGCGATTGAGGGATGGCATTCCATAAGGTGGGAGCGGAGAAACTGAAGGCCCGGCCTCCGATGGTGGGGCGGTTCGGGCGGGGGGCGTGGAGCAGGCCAAGTCCTGTTGAACGGAGGGTGCGGGTGGGCGTGTAGGGGGAGAGTAGATTGCACTATATAAGTGCAAGTTATTGTGGTTGTTGTTGTTAATTTGTTGTTCATTGTGCATTAAAAGGGATGCATTCACCAGCATCCTTCCCACCACCAGACAGCTGATTTCAGCAATAACCTGCTTGTGTTTTTTCCCTCCCTCCTTGATCTTCACAGAGCCTCAAGAAGTACTATACAGGTACCCCGCCCAAAACGCAGCCTCGTCAACCTCTAATCTCTCGCATCCACGGTTTGCTAAATGCGACAACCCTTGTTAACCACGAATGGTTATTGCTTAACCCTTGCTTATCCGCGGGTTTTAATACTAACACTAGCGTTTGGCGCTAGGACCCAGTTGCATCAACCAGCTTCGCGCTAGCGTCTGGCGCTAGGACCTGATTGATGTCGCAATCAACCAGCGAGATGTTGCTTCTCTCTTAGGATTAAAGTAAATCTCTCTCTCAGTGTCTCTCTGTGTCTGCAGATCCTGTCAATGCTCCCAAACTTACTCCCCCTATCAGCATGTCACCCACCACAACACCTACTGCACACCACACGCCCCCACTCTCTGTGTCATTACCCCCCCCACCCTCCGTGTCACCCACCACATCACCTTCTGCACACACCCCCCCCACTCTCCGTGTCTTTTTTGTGTTTACTTCTACGAAACCCGAACTTACTCCCCGTATCCCCATGTTTCCCACAGGGCCCTGCATTTTCCAACCGCGGTTTTACCAACCACAGAGGTTTTTAGGAACGTATCCCCGCATTTGGGGAAGGATACCTGTATAGAGAACTCAACAGTGTTTTATTGGTCCTTAAACTCTATGCCTAACTTACGTTACCCGGAACATGATAATTCTCACAACATTAAGGAATAGAAAACACCCTGACATTAAACTATGCCAGCTTTATCAAAAGTTTGTTAACAAAGAAAAAACACATCTGAACCTGGAGGCAAGACTCTCAGGTCAAGCAAGTACCTCCTTCATGACACACTAGGCAAAAAGTGATCCCAAGTTCAGCAACCCCTCCGTTTGTATTGTCCTAACTCCTTTCCGATGTATTACATTGATACTTTTCCCCTCCATTTTTAACCTGCTTCCCTTTCAATGTATCAATAGGTTCCCGCTCGCTCCAGGACAAGTGATCCTTTCCCAAGTTTTTGTTTCAGTAACTCATCCAGGTCCCAGACTTTGTGTTGCCAAAGCTGTTCTTCCCGCTCTAAACTATATTTCGGTCCCGAGACCACAAATATCCTCAAAGCAAAGAAATCCCACTTTGCACAAAATAGAATATCTACAATAACAACCCCAAAATGAAAGTAGAGTGTTAATCTAAACAAGCTGACCATGACACGTCTCAAATCTCTATGTAGAATATATTGTCAAGTAAATTAACTGTTCACTTTACAAAATGAAACTAAATGAAATGGATGTTACATAATGCTGAAAATGTCATCCCAGTGATCTTTTCACCATTAGGGAGAAGCATGCATTTACCAGAAGGTGATAAGGTGTTTTCGAAGTTTCCGTTAACTTTCATTGGAATAAGGACACTCTTCTGCCTGCCCACGTGTGACTCCGTAGTGAAGAACTGAACCCACTGTTCAGTGTGCAGTGGGTGAGTTTGTCTGAACAGTCTGTTGCAGCTGTTGGTTGCTAACAAGCACACTCATTGATTGTCATTTGAAAATATGTCAGGGAGACCAGTTTGATCGCATCTATACTGGGAGCACAAGGTTTGAAAATAGACATGTACTGGCTAGAGAAGCAGCCAACTGGATTTGATTTAAGTCCTCTATTTGAAGGGCTGTATAATAAATGCAAGCTGTTTGTTCAAATCGTACCTCATTTGTTGGTCTGAGCCTGCCTTGCATTGGAAGGCTTAACTAACCCGGGTGAGGGAGAGTAAAACAAGGCAAGGTTCTGCCACTGATCTCTCGTTACGGACTAGGCAAGTGAGTCAGGTTAAGATGAGATGCTGAGACATTGGAATTTAAGGCACTTTACTCCAAGGTCTGAGACTATTGGATTTTACTCTTTATTATCTGGAATCAAAATCCAAACCGCAAAACGTAATTTCATCACAAAGAACAGCACAGAATTATACCAGGGAAATATGTAGCCCCATTAATATAATAATAATAATCTTTGCATTTGATATAGTGCCTTATCACATCGTTGAAACATCTGAATACACATAACAGAATACACTACAAAGCGAATCGACTGTATATTATGTTTGCGAAGCGCAGCAGCCCATTGCACCCACAAACAATCATGCATTAAGTGACCAAATTATTATTATTTCTTTATTTAAAGGGAATATAAACTTCCGGAAGGTGCCAATCGACTATAAACTGGATTCCTCCTTACTGCAATGTAAACAGAGGTGAGTGGAATAAGGAGTCCTATAGCATATTTGATAGAGCCTCGCCTCACAAGCGAGAGAACTTGGGTTAGATTCCTGAACAGTACAAACATTAGGCAAGCTTCCTTGCTCCACATGCCTCTGTTTACCCAGCAGCAAGCACGATAACAGCGCTATATCAAATGCAAGAATTAAGAACCCGCTTGTTATTTGATTGACGGACCGCTTTTTATTTGAAGGGCAATAATCACTTTAAAAAAAGTTTGATGTGTTAACTTATTCAGGTGATAATTTTCACACGGCACACTTTTTGCAAAAAAATACATTTGGTCACTCATTCCACCACTGTTTGTGGGCCCATTGCTGTGTGCAATTGGCTGTGGTGTTTCACCAACAAAATATGCTTTACAATATACATACAAACAAACAAACCTTACATTTATATAGCGCCTTTCACGTCGAGAGGACATCCCAAGGCGCTGTACAGACAGGTAGGACAAGAGCAGGGTGGGAAGGCTCAGGGCAGGATAAAGAATAGTAGGAAAAGTAACTGTATTAGTGGGCGAAACGCGGCAGCCAAATTGAGCACAGCAGTGTCCCACAATCAGTCACGGAAGTGGGACTAGGGGCAAAAGGGGGTAAAGAAGCAAAAGGGGAGGGGTCGAGGCAGGGGGAAGAAAGGCAGGAAAGTCGACTGTATATTTGTGGGCGAAACGCGGCAGCCAAATTGCGCACAGCAGTGTCCCCACAAACAATCGCGAAAATGGGGCCAGGGGAGAAAGGGGGAAAAGAGGGTAAGGGGGGAGAGGGAGGGAAAGGTGGGATGGGATAGGGTTAGGGAGGAAGAGGGGGGAGAAAGGGGGGTAAGGAAGAGAGGGAGGGAAAGATGGGTGGGGGCAAGATCAGGAAGAGGGAAAAGGGAGGGAAGGGGAAAAGGGAGGAGAGAAAGTGGGGAAAGGGAGTGAGGGAAGAAGAAGATGGGGGCAGGGGTGGGGGGAATCAAACAACAATAATAAACAACAAAAGCAACAATATTAACAACAAAAACAGCAACAAACAATAACCAACAATCTTCCAACAATCGTCCAGCAACCATTCCCTGTCCTCGCCGCCCGCCCGGACGATCCCTGAGATGGCGGGAAAAAAAGGGCGCGGAAAAAAGGGCCCATTTCACGATTCATTTCACAGTATATTATGTGAAATGCTTTGTGATGTTTGGAAGATATGATGAGGCATTATATCAAATGCAAGGACTATTATTGCCCAAGATTTCACCTGCCCGGGAACCGACGGCGGATTCTGTCACTTGTGAGGAGAGTGCTCTGGAACTCCCTTCCTCACTCCCTTCGCCTCGCTCCCTCTCTTCCTAGTTTCAGGTCTCGGCTAAAGACCTTTCTGTTCGACCGTGCCTTTGGTCGCCTTCTTCCCCCTCCCCCTGGCTCGGTCCTGGGATCCTTTATTGTGAAGTGCTCTGAGACACCGTCTGGTATGGAGAGCACATCAATAAGCTACATGATTCCATATTCCAGTCATACAAGAGAAATCCTGTTCATGAACCACCCTGACCTTCTTGGTATGCAGTTTTTGAAGAATATAAGAGCATATCTGCAGACCCAGCTTACTTCTGGGTCAATTGAAGACATCTGAGTGGAACCAATTTAAATGACAGCTGAAGCTATTCACCATATTTTGCACTAAAAAGTTATTTGTGGCTCATATTACCAATGGCTGTTTTGACTACTCAAGCTTTCTACCAGGCAATATTAAAAGTAATAAAATTATTAACTCTCTATCACCACCCGTGCCGCCCCCCCACCCCCCCACCCCACTACACACTGTACATTACTAATCGATTGTGCTGCTAGCCACGAGTGCAGGAGTGTGCATCTTAATTCATTTCACGTGCACAGGCGATATCCTCGGCTTTTTTTTCTTGCTCTGTTTTCTGGTAATTGGGTCATGAGCTCCACAGTTCATTACTCTTAACGTGAAAACAAATAAGCTCTTTAAGTCCAGCAAATATTTTCACTCACAAATATACAGTCAATTCACTTTACAGTATGTTCTGTGAAGCACTTTTTGACGTCTAGAAGACGGGAACAGCGCTATATCAAATGCAAGGATGCGGAGCAGGAGGCCTGCTCACCTCCCTAACCGCCCAATCATCGGCGGCCGGGCTTTCAGCGTCTCTGCTCCCACACTGTGGAACCCCATCCCGCAGCCCCTCCGCCTTCTTCCTCCCTTTCCTCCTTCAAGGCCAGACTCAAGACCTTCCTCTTCGACCGTGCCTTCGGCTGCCCCACTAACTCTTCCCCCTTTCCTTCCCCTTCCCCCTACTTTGACCCTCACCCCCCCCCCCCCCCCCCCCCCCCCCACCCGCTCGGGTCCCGACCAGACTGTTCAGCGCTTTGGGACGCTCTCCCATCGTGAAAGGTGCTATATAAGTGCAATTTTGTTGCTGTTGTTGTATTATTATTATTTTAGAATCACTGAAATCGCTAGTGTAGGGTGGGGAGAGAGAGTGTGAGTGTAGAGAGGTGGGAGAAGGGGGAAGGGGAAGAGGGAAGAAGTGGCACAGAAGGGGGAACTGAGGGGGAGAGGAAAGGAGGCAGAGGGAGAAAAGGAGTGAAAGGACAGCGTAAGAGAGAGAGAAGGGACTGGGGGAAGGGCACGGTGTGGAAAAGAGTGGGGAAAGGTGGACGAGTGCAGTGCAGAGCAGGGGGTAGGGGTGTGAGGGAGTTTATTTTAAATGAATGAATCAAATGATGATACCATTGGAAAATCACAGGTGTTTCCTGCTCAGTCCTTTTAGAAATGTAAAAATTTGTACCACATTGTCAATTTTGTTTTGAATTCGACTTGCAGGAAACGGCTTAGTCTCTCTTTAACATTCTTTGCAGCATTGAGAGGCAGTGTCTCCAGATTCAATGGTATCAACTCTATCATCTTTCATGTTTTATCTGGGATCCAGATTTCAGTAGCTGGAATTTTTATTTTAATTTTTACAACTTACTTTACAGTATATTCTGTGAACATTACATCTCAAAGAAGGCGCTGTATCAAACGCAAGGATGCTTCTTCTTATTATATTCTGAGATCAGATGGGGCAAATGGAGGAAAAGTAGGGGAGAAATGAAGACTTGTACTATTAATTAAGCGTGAATGAATATTTCCAGGCCTGTCGATGATATTTTGAAAGGGTTTTATGTTTCAGCCACTATAACGGAATATATCCCAACAACTTTACCATCTTTCAAATCAATCAATCAAAACTTACATTTATATAGCGCCTTTCATGTCGAGAGGACGTCTCAAGGCGCTGTACAGTCAGGTGGGGACAAGGGCAGCGGGAGGGGTCGGGACAGGATGAAGAAGAGTAGGAAAATTGATTGCATATTTGTGGGCAAAACACGGCAGCCAAATTGCGCACAGCAGAGTCCCACAAACAGCCATGGAAGTGGGATTAGCGGAAAAAGAGGAGAAAGATGGCAAGGGGAGGGGGCAGGGAAGGGGATACTATCGGCAGTTAAAAGGCATGCCATTCGCAGCCTTTCCCCTGCCGATTTCTCCTCCCTATCAGCCTGCCCATCCCATCCGCTCAGCAGGCTCTGGCCTGCTGCACGTCCTCCGCTCTAACCGCCTACCATTGGTGGCTAGGCTTTCAGCCTCTCTGCTCCCACTATGGAACTCCATCCCGCAATCCCTTTGCCTCACTTCCTCCCTTTCCTCCTTCAAGGCGGTCTCAAGTCCTTCCTCTTTGACCATGTACTCTGCTCCCCTCCTAACTCATCCCCCTCTCCTATTCTCATTCCCCTTCCCCCTGCTCAGGTCCCGACCTGATTGTTCAGCGCCTTGGGACATCCTCCCGACGTGAAAGGCGCTCTATAAATGTAATTTTGTTGTTGTTGTTGTAAGACTCTGCCACATTAAGTGCCAGCTGACCTGCAGCGAACATAGCTGCAGCTATTTAACAGTCTATCCAACTAAGCACATTGCTAAATATCCAGCACCAAAGCACTGCCTTGGCTCACTCTCTGCCTTTAAAAAACCCCAGAAACGTTCAGCCACAGTGTTTGCAAGGTACACTGTGACTAAGTCCAACAGCAGCAACCTTTCCTCTCAACTGAGGCTCATCTCTAAATCTGAATAAATGTTGATAACAAGGGGTAAGGGCCAGCAGTGGCTGGATGACTCCATCCTCCATGACGGTGGGCATTTTATTCCTTCAGAGAAGCTTACTCATTGCCCGACTCCCCCAAAATAACTCAGCAATTGACACTGTGGATAAAAACCTAAACCCAAGCAACATTTTAAAAGAGTTTTAAATTTCGCCTGACCCAGGTAAACTCATGTGAGTACTTTGAGACGTGATAGCTGGTATATCAAATGCAAGGATTATTATTTTAGATACTACACTTTACATTAAAACCTTGTGAAATGCTTTGAGACATTCTTGCAACTTGCAAAGCAGCTTAATCAAATGAATGTCTTATTATTATTGTTATCGTTGTTGTTGTTAGTATTATTATTATTGTCTGTTCCATCTGCATGTGAAAAATCCCATGGCACTATTTGAAAAGTGAAGGGAATTTCATTCCAAGTGTCCTGGCCAACAATTCCCAAAATAAAATTGTCTGTTAATGGGATATTGCTAACGCAAATCGTCTGCCACATTCACCACAAAATACAGTCAATGCATTTAAAAGTATTTCCTGTGAAGGGTTTTGAGATGTCTTGAAGTGATAGTGTACTATACCAAATGCAATGATTATTAATATTAATAACAACTCCCTGCCTTTGGTCAGCACTAGTCAAATCATGCATCACTGGACCACACTGCAATATAACACTGCCCACAGAATATGGAATAAAAATAAAAAAACAAGATATCTTCACAGACAAACAGCTCCTAAGGTAATAGTGGTGTGTCAGGTAAAGCTGTGCACTCCATCACCAACAGACCTGGAAGCATATCGTATCACAGTGGGATTCACACTGGTGGGTTTGATCTAATCCAAATACTAAGACAAATCGCTATTTGCAATTCTCATTCATAAAATATGACACTGTATAATACATAGTGTGCATGTGTGAGCATATATGTGAGCATGTGAGAGAAGGAAAGAATATCACATCTCATCTTACCGAGACTGAATTCCAACTTGGGTTCACATGGAACAGGGTCAATGCCTGAAACGAGACAAAACAAAGAACTTTTTAACATCAAGTTTTCTCTCCCATTAACCCACTGCTTAGAAATTGCCAATCTCCCCCCGGTACAGGGTAGATGCTGCAAGCCTCTCCTGCCCCCAACTCAAACCCACCACCCCCTCCTCCCACAGCTTCCCACCAATAGCAAGCTTCCATGATTAAGAAAGAAACTGCAGAAGAGGCAAGTGCTGGGGGAAAGAAAATGTGTTTTTGCCTATCTCTATATCTCAACCCGCCCTCTCTGCTCTCCTCCGTAAAATGAAACCCATCACCTGCTCCCTTGACCCCATCACCACCTCTCTCATCATCTCCCAGCAACATTTCCCAGCCCCACTCCTAACTGATGTCATCAACCTCTCCCTATCAACCGGCACTGTCCCCACCCCTGTAAAAACTGCTGTCATCACCCACGTCTTGAAAACACCTCTCTCGACCCATCCGTACTCTCTACCTATCACCCTATCTTCAAACTCCCATTCTTCTGCAAGGCCCTGGAATGAATCGTTGCTTCCCAGTTTCGTTTCTTTCTCTCTCACCACTCCCTCCTCGAACCCCTTCAATATGACTTCCATGCTGCCCACAGAAAGGAGACAGCCATGGTTAAAGTCTCAAACAACATTCTAAACATCTGTGGCCAGCGCTTTCTTTGCCTCCTTGTCCTCCTTGACCTCTCCGCCGCCTTCAACACTGTCGACCATTCCATCCTCCCTCCTCAATCTCCGTGCACCTGCTCTTGCCTGGTTTGACTCCTACCTCTCTCATCATCTACACTTTGTCCCCACCAATGGATTCTCTTCCAGCCCCCGCACTGTCACCTCTGGCACCCCCGAGGGCTCTGTCCTTGGCCCCTTACTTTTCAACATCTGTATGCTCCCCCTTAGTGACATCATCTGCAGACATAGGGTTAACTTCCACATGTATGCGGATGACATCGAACTCTATCTCTCTGCCTCTACCCTCAATTCCAGGACTACCACTGTCTTGACAAATTGTCTGTCAGACATCAATTCCTGGATGAGAGCTAACTTTCTACCGTCAAATGTCAACAAGACAGAGGCCCTATCGATTGGCTCGTGCCAGCGCCGTCATGCATCAAGTGCTACCATCATCAACTTCCATGGTTGCACACTCAGCCTCACCAAGCCAGTCAGGAACCCAGGTGTCTTACTCAACCCTCAACTGTCTTTCCTACCTATATCCAAGCCATGAATTGCTCTGCCTTTCCCCACCTCCGCAACATTGCCCAACTCCGCCACTACCTCACCCCCAAAGCCGCTGAAACACTCATTCATGCCTTCATTACATCCCGGCTCAACTATGCAAATACCCTGCTTGTCAACCTTCCCAATTCCTCTCTCCACAGGCTGCAGATAATCCAGAACTCTGCAGCCCATGTCCTCTACTGTTCCAAACTCCATGACCCCATCAACCCCATCCTCGCTTGATTCCATTGGTTCCCCATCATCCAGAAGATCCAATTCAAGATCCTGGTCCTCACATTTAAAGCTCTCCACAATCTCGCCCCACCCTACATCCGTGACCTCCTTGACACCCTTACCAACCAGCTCACCCACTCTGCTCAGTAGGCTCTGGCCTGCTCCACACCCGCCTGACCCACCCGCCCCACCATTGGTAGGTGAGCCTTTAGCCACTCTATTCCCAACCACTGGAACTCCATCCCGCAGTCCCTCCGCCTTGCCCCCTTCCTGACCTCCTTCAAGTCTCACCTCAAGACTCCTTTTCGATGTACCCATCGGCAACTCCTGATCCCCCCATTCCCTTCCCCCGTGCCCCCCTCCCATCCCCCTTCTCCAGCTCGGGTCTGAAATAGTGACTGTCCAGCACCTAGGGACGTCCTCCTGACGTGAAAGATGTTATACAGGTGTAATTTTGATGTTGTTTGTGATAATAATCCTTGCATTTAAATAGTGCCCTATCAGGTCATTGAGACATCTCAAAGCGCTTCACAGAAAAAACTGTAAAGTGAATTGACTGTGTATTTTATGGGAGAAACGCAGCAACCAATTGTGCACAGCAGTGTCTCCCAAACAATCGTGGTTTGAGTGAGTGACCACATTTTTTTTTGAGGGATTATTATCCAAGGACAGCAATCCTCGAATCAACTAACAACCGGGTTTTATGGTTCTGATGATTGTTTTGTTATAAACTAATATTTACTTTTAAACTAATCATTAATTTTTAGTTATAGTTTAGTCTGTAGTTTGCATGGAATATACAGTCACTATGCTTCACACTATATCATACAAAGCACTTTGAAACACCCTCCTGAAATGAAAGCTGCTATATAAAATGCACATAACTTATTATTATTTTAATATAACTATTCTTTACTTATGTTGTAATAAATGACAAAGACACTCCATGTCGAATCTCCTGACCCCCCTCCCCTCGCTTTGCTCCATAATCCCGTTGTTATGTGTCTGGAAGGGAAACATAAAAAGTCCGGTCGGTCCTCAAATAGATCTGGCCTTCTGCAGCCCAAAGGTTGGACCACTCTGCTTCAAATGATAAACGTTTTGCTAAAAAATAAGAATTCAAAAGAAGAGTGCTTTTTTTTAGGGTCGTACACCCACAATTGGAATAGTCCCCAGAAGAAGGGAGTCAGAGGCACTTCTGGATGGAGTTCTGGAGAGCAGGGCAGAATGGTTGAAAGCTCATCTGCCAATGGGAGACAACTGCTCGCTGAGTAAAGACAGCAGCTGGGTTGGGAGGGTTGAAAGAGGCCACAGAGAAAGGCCAGGGCGAGACCGAGTTATATATCAGATAGCAATTAGATGGTTCCTGTAGATTTCCTGCAGCTATACAGCCTGCTCTGAGAGGGGTTTGCCCGGGACTGAGTCCAAGCAAAGTGGAGCACTGCTGGAGTAACTATGCCCAGTGCACATTATTCTGCAAACACCCACAAAATGGGATGTTTTAACTCCACTGAGAGTCTGGATAAGCACCAAGAACCTGATCGTGGCTGAGGGGCTTGCAAGCACCATCTATTTAGTGGTGTATTGGCTGCAGATGCACAGACAGACAGACTGAAGTTACACAATTCTCACACTGTTTTAAATGTGAAAGGACCAGAATCTACCTCCTAGTGGTGGGTTTGTGAGCTGCAACTCCACACTGAAAGCAAAATCTTGCAGCAGCTCCACCACAGTTACATAAAAAACAAAAACAGAAATCGCTGGGAAAACTCAGCAGGTCAGGCAGCATCTACGGAGAAAGAAAGTGAGTCAACGTTTCAGGTCCACAACTCTTCATCAAAACAGATTGTGGACCCGAAATGTTGACACACTTTCTTTTCTCCATAGATGCTGCCTGACCTGCTGAGTTTTCTCAGCTCTCTGTTTTTGTTTCAAATTTCCAACATCTGCAGTATTTTGTGTTTTGACCACAGTTACATGATACATTCAGCGACTAATCTTCATGGACAGCTCTCAGCGATCAATGCAAATGGTGCAGAATAACTCCAGGATTGACCCTTCCTGGGACAGGCACCCAGATTTATTTGGGGAGTCAAGTGCCAATGGATACAAATCCAAGTCACAAACTAAATCAAACTTCAAGTGCGAAGTCACCTGTTAAATCAGGTGTTAATGATTGGGGCTAATTAATGAGGCTTCGGCAATTGGCATGACAGAGAGCACGGTGGAGTTAATGTTTGATAAAAGCTCAGCCCACACTCATTGCTTTGGCAGAAACACTCTCAGGTAAAGAAGGAGCACAAGTTGCAATTCTGTAAACAATAATTTAATTCCAAGGTAATCGGAAGCTTTGTGCACTGTACAGTGAGAGTCAAGTATGGTTACTGTAGGCCACATAAATTTTTTAAAAAGCAATAATCTCTGCAAGGCAAGAATCATTTGAGACAAATTTGGCTGAATTCAATCAACAGCAGTAATTGTCAGGCTTAGTTGCAGCCTTGTCATTTTTAATTTGATTTCAATGCTGAGATTTGTTTTACAATCAGATCATTAATCAAATTGCAAATGCACTCCCTCCTCCTCCCCCACTCCCACTTTAATGCACTTTAAAAAATGTTTTAATTTCATAGCATTCCATGCAATGTGTCAGTAAATCTTACTTATCAGTGGAAAGGACGCCTCTGGCAGTGTGAGTGTCTGACGGGTTTCATCTTGGCCGATGTTCTCTCCGATTTCCATGATGAGTTGCTGGAGGTGTGTGATCCTCCTTTGCAAACCTTCGGAGTTTGCTTCTTGAAGCACTGCAATCCAGTCCCCACACTCTGACTTTGAGACGGCTTCAAGATAAATGTCTGGCTCCCCACTCTGAAAAGCTGCACTCACAAAATCATTTAAACACCCTCAGTATTCACAGTTCTGGAGGAACATAATATACTATATATATATTTTTAAATCATCAGCAGGATTGATGCAGTACACAGTCTGAACCATCCATCTTCCCTGTCAGGTTTCACACACCTAACACAGTCCACCCGGTAAAAGCTATCTCTGCTGCTTTACATTCAGTGTGCACTTTCTCCCGGCAGCACAGCAGTTCCTAAAGCAATTAATGCATTGCAAAACTAGGTGGCAGAATTATCAAGAAGAAAAAAAAGAAACCTATAGCCGCAGTTTCTGCTCAGGCAGAATCACTAGCGTCCGTCCGCCTTCTAAGGATATGCTTAGCAACTGTGCCAGGCAGGATTCTGATAGAAAGGCCACTAGGAATTATTACAGTGAAAGCGTCGATTCCTTCAGCTGGAGAACCATCACCAGAGTGTTGCTCATCAGTTTCTGGTGATAACAGAGCAATGCACAACTTCTTTACCACCAACAACAACAAATTAACAACAACAAATTACACTTATAAAGCGCCTTTCATGTCGGGAGGACGTCCCAAGGCGCTGCACAGGAGACAGGAGATGCGTGACCCGAGCTGGGAGGGGAGTGCACAGGGAGGGGTGAAACACGTAGGGGAGGTCGAAAAATTCTGGGTAGAACAAAAGGCATGGTCGAAGAGGAAAGTCTTCAAACCGGCCTTGAAAGAGGAAAGGGAAGAAACGAGACGGAGGGATTGGGGGATGGAATTCCATAGGGTTGGAGCAGAAAAACTGAAGGCCCGGCCTCCGATGGTGGGGCGGTTCGGGCGGGGGGCTTGGAGCAGGCCAAATCCTGCTGAACGGAGGGTCTGGGTGGGCTTATAGGGGGAGAGTAAATTGGTTAAATAGGGCGGGGCAAGGCCATGTAAGGCCTTGTAGGTGAGGACGAGGATCTTGAACTCGATCCTCTGGAGGATGGGGAGCCAGTGGAGACGGGCGAGGGTGGGGATTATATGGTCGCGGAGGCGGGTGCGGGATAATACACGTGCTGCAGAGTTTTGGATGACCTGCAGCCTGTGAATGGAGGAGCTGGGGAGGCCGACGAGGAGAGAGTTTCCGTAGTCCAGCCTTGAGGTGATGTATGCGTGCACGAGTGTTTCGGCAGCGTGGGGGGTAAGATAATTGCGGAGCCTGGCAATGTTGCGCAGGTGGAAGTAAGCGGTGCCGGTCAAGGCACGGATGTGGGGGAGGAAGGAGAGTTTTTGGTCGAACGTGATGCCGAGGTTCCTGACTGGCTTTGTGAGGTGGAGAGTACAGCCTTGGATGTTGAGGCTGGCAGCGCCCGATGTGCGGAGGCGCTGGCTTGAGCTGATCAGGAGGGCCTCGGTCTTACTCACGTTCAATTACAAGTGTTAAGGCAGGGGCAGTGATGGGGATGGGGGTTCAGGGGGATCAATTGGCTGGACACTATCACACTGGAGGAAGTAGTTAGACACTATCACACCCAATCGCATCAGTAAATATTTTCCCACAGGGTATCTCAATCAATATAACCTTTCCCCACTCCCCCCAGGTGTCATACCTGGGTCAGTAGGAAGCATGCTAGTCTGGGTCAGAAGGTCTTGGGTGCATACTGAATGTCAAGCCCCACATCGGGAGTTTGAACTCAAAGCCTAGGCTTGGACTGTAAGACAGTGCCGGGGGAGTGCAGCATTTGTAGAGGAACCATCCTTAGGATGAGGCACTAACAACAACAACAAAATTACATTTCTATAGCATCTTTCACATTGGGAGGAAATCCCAAGGTGATGGAAAGACAGTATTTTTGTCCCGAGCTGGGGTTCAGGATTGGGGAAGGTGGAGGGCAGTGGGGCAAGGAGGTTGATAGAAAACACAGTCGGGGAGGAAGGCATTAGGTCTTGAAGGAGGCAAGGGATGGGGTGAAGTGGAGAGACTGCAGGATGGGGTTTCAGAGGGTGGGAGCAGAGTGCAAAAGCCCAGCCAGCCAATGGTGGGGTAGGTGAGGGCTGGGGACATGAAGCAGTAGAGGGAGCAGACAGGTTGGTAGGGGGTTAGGAGATTGCAGAGGCAAGGGAGAGCGAGGCCATGGAGGGCTTTGAATTTGAGGACCAGAGTCCTGAACTGTATGCTCTGTATACTGGTAATCCAGTAGAGTTGGATGGGAGTGATAAGGTCCCAGAGCCTAGTGCTGGAGAGGACATGGGCTGCAGAGTTCTGAATGATCTGCAGCGGGGGAGGGAGGTGCTGGGGACAGACACCAGTCGTCCTGGAGTCAAGGGTGGAAGCAGAGAGATACAGTTGGGTGTCATCCACGAACATTTGGAAGTTGACCCATTTCTGCGGATGATGTCACCAAGAAGGAGCATGATGTAGATGTTGAAGAGGAGGGGACCAAGGATGGAGCCCTGAAGAATGCAATTAAAATGAAGTCCCGTGTATTTGTAAATGAACATGGAAGCCAATTTAAACAAAGCAATGTCTCACAAACAGCAATGAAATGAATCATAAATTATATTTGAGGGTTTGTTGGCCTTTGTACTGGGAAAACTCCCTTCTCATTTTGAACAGTGCCATAGGATCTTTAATCTTCACCCGTACAGGCAGACTGGATCTAATTTTAACCTCGTATCCAAAGGACACTGGCTGTCAGGAATAGACGAGTAAATTTAATCTTAAATTCTGAATCGAATTTTCTATCGATTCTTATAAAAAGTACAGAAAAACAGATTCCAAATTAAGACTGGATTTATTATCCTGTTTTAATTTGCAGCACTCTTGCCTGAGTCAGAAGGTTGCAAGTTCAAGCCTTACATCGGAACTTTGAACTCACATATTCTATGCTGAGTGTTGCATTGTCATTGGCCCTGGCCTGCGGATGAGATGTTAAACCAATGTTTGCTTGTTCAGGTGGACGTTAAAGATCCCATGGCATGTGGGACTGAAAGGATTACAGAGCCTTGGCACATCTTCGATGTGAAAGCTGCTAATAAATGCAATTTGTTATTGTTGTGGTTGACTAAAATTATTGTTCTTGAGGGAGCTGGATAGAGACACCTATTGGGTTAAAAGGCCTACTTTTGTGCTGTACATTTCCATGATTCTAGACATACATTTTATTCTAATTCTTCTAGTTTCCCTACAAATGCAATCAATATCAATAGCAAAGAACAAGAACATTAAAGATTACAATTCTGTCTCCCAGATCAGACGAAGCAAACAATATACTTCAGCGTTGCTCTCATGGTTTCAGGCACCCTCTGAACCCCACACTGGAGTACAGCCTTGTAAATCACTCCCAACGATGAACATTTCTCAATGGGTTGACATCTGTATGTGTTGTTATTCAGAGGCAACATAGAAACTCTCAGCAAAGCACCCAAAAACTCTTTGCAACATAAATAATAATGCATTTAATCTCATATTTTATCATGTCATTGTGACGTCTCAAAGCACTTCACACCTTTTTACTGTAAAGTGCAATGATTGTATTTGTAAGTGAATGTGGCAACGCGAGTGCACAAAGCAATAATCTGACAAACAGCCATGACGTGCGGGAGCAATTTTATTTTGGGACCGTTAGCCAGGACACCGCTAGGCAAAACTACTTTCTCCTTTCAAATAGCACCATGGCATGTTTAACCAACTGAACTGCCAGATTGGACTATGGCTTATTGTCTCATCCAAACGATGATATTTTCAACAATGCAGCATACCATCACCACCACCAACAACAACAACAACAAACTTGCACTTAGATAGCGCCTTTCATGTCAGGGGGACGTCCCAAAGCACTGAACAGTCAGGTCAGGACCCGAAGTGGGGAGAGGGTGAGCATCGGGGTAGGGGAAGGGGAAGAAGAGTGGAAGAGTTAGTGGGGCAGCGGAAGGCGCGGTCGAAGAGGAAGGTCTTGAGACCGGCCTTGAAGGAGGAAAGTGAGGAAGCAAGGCGGAGGGGCTGCGGGATGGAGTTCCACAGTGTGGGAGCAGAGAGGCTGAAAGCCCGGCCGCCGATGGGGTAGGGCGGTGGACGCGGAGCAGGCTTGAGTCTGCTGAACGGAGGGTGCAGGCAGGCTGATAGAGAGACAGTAGGTCAGAGAGATAGGCGGGGGCAAGGCCGTGAATGGCCTTGAAAGTGAGGATGAGGATCTTGAATTCGCTCCTCTGGGGGATGGGGAGCCAGTGGAGATGGACGAGGGTGGGAATGATGTGGTCGCAAAGCCTGGTATGGGAGAGTACAGGAGCTGCAGAATTCTGAATGATCTGAAGCCTGAGAAGGGAGGAGCTAAGCGCCTGAGGTGTGGAGGAGCTGATGTGAGCCAATCAGGAGGGCCTCTGTCTTGTTGACATTGAGCTGCAGGAAATTTGCCTTTGTCCAGGACTCAATGTCGGACAGACATGCAGTCAGAACACCAGTAGTCCTGCACTGCACTGGAGTGTTAGTCTGGATAAGTCTCTACGTGGGGCTTGAAACTACAATCTTCAGGCTCAGAGTCAAGATTGCTTCCAAGTGAGCTGATACCAATCCACAAAAATAGTACAAGTGCATTCAATCCCTTTATCTTCATAAAGGTCTGCAGGGAACATGCAAGCCTTTTTGGGGAGTCTTAACTATCAAAGTTAACCTCTGTTGAGAACTATAAAATACAGGATATAGAAACATTTCCAACAGCATTGAAGGCATGATATCAGAGCTAAAAGTGAAGTCAGGTGTAGGTGTTTCACTTATTCACACTGTAAATTATCTTTCTGAATACTGCTGAATCCCAAGTTTGAAATTAAATTGAGAAATAAACTGCATAACTTCAGGCGTGACATCAGTTCCAGCTCCTATAAATATACAATCGCTACACTTTGCAGCATATATATGTATATATACTGTATGTATATAGGTGCGCTGAAATGTTCTGACAATGTCATGATAAATCTCTACATCAAATGCAAGGATTATTATTATAATTTTGAGTAATTACCACTAGTTTGCAAATGATCATTAGTCTCATTTCTTGGCCGCAATCAAACATCAACTCCAACAGAGTAACTAACTGTGACCTCACTCACACTGGGAACCTGGGCAGAATGCACTGATTGCAAATTATATTGTGCTTTCAAGAGGGAAGCAGACAGGTATACGAAGGAGACAAGCTTGAAGCAGTAAGGGGGTAGGGTAGGATTCAATGAACACTTTGTTCTGAGAGTGGGTGGATACTCAATGGACCAAATGTCATCCTTTTGTGCTATAATTTCTATGATTGGATTCAAATAGGAAACCACTGCATTCACATAGTCCGGCTGAAGTACAAGCAGATTAATTCCTGCAGCGTTTGCTATTTACATTGCTGTGCGTAAATTGGATTCCACATTCCACAATTCCACAAAATATACAATTCACTACACTTTAAAGTAATTGCTCTAAAACTCAGAGAGATGCATTCCCTTTGTGCAAGGCGCTATATTAAATGTAAGGAAATATAAGGATCATACAAAAATTGTTGCATATCTCGCATGTTAGACCTCACTGTCACCTTCAGTTTACTTTTACATCTACTAAAGAGATTGATTTATCAATGCAATGGAGGTTATGATGTTAAAAATCTCAGTGTTTGATCATATTTGAAATTCTGGTCAAATTTTTTTAAAATAACACACACTCTGACAGGATCTTTTTTCCCCCTAAAATAGCTTAAAACAGAAAGCTGCGATCTCTTTTATCTTTTGGTCTCCAGAAACCTCTGTTCAACTGATAGCACTCCAAATCTTGTTACTCAACTTGTACTAAATATATGGAGAAATAGATATGACCCTTGGGTCAATGGACATTTTTGGTCAGAAAAAAAATTCACTGAAAGATTAATATTGATCTTCATAAGGTGTAGTGATGGAAGCACTCAAATATTCAGAATTGCACAGCCATGAATTGCACTGCAGGATTATGTATCTGCCAACGGCACTTGACTGCTTCCATAAAAGACCTTCATAGGATTTAATGTAAGTGTAGAGACTGTGTACTTTGTAGGCAAAGACAATGGCCAACTTGCACACTAAGAAGTGATCGTGGTGTTTTTGCCAGCGATCCTGCTGCTACTTACCGAAGGGAACAAAGTCTGGAATTAATTTAGCCCAGGTTGTAAATAACAACAATCACAACAAAATTACATTCATAGAGCCCCTTTCGCTCAGGAGGACGTCCCAAGGCGCTGTACCTACATTGGTGTTGACAGTAATACCATGCTTGTTAATGGACTTTCAAGGTTTGCAGGACTGCTAGGGGTGTCTAGCTGGTTTGCCCACAAATACACAGTAACGACAATTCGCAGGATATCCTGCATTGCTTTGAGACATTTCAAAGACAAATCTCCACAAAGCGCAGGGTGCATTTATAATAATCTGAGCTACTGATTTAGGGCACAGCAGCACCGCAGACACACAAACAATGTTGAGGGGATGTCAGCAAGCCCAATGAAACAGCAGGGAACAATGCCTGTGTTGTGTAGCAAGTACACATCCTGACACAAAGGCACAGTTGCCAGGCGACACCAGGATGATGTGATAAAGAGATAGATGTCCTTTAAAAAGTGTTTGAACTGCTTTTTTGTTATTGCCGCTCCAGAAAGACACAGAACCCACGACTCCTGTGGCTGGCAATTTCTTCATGAATTCTCTCCAAACTTTACTTCTGATCAAGTAAGCATACTCAGGGATTCGGCTAGATCTGCATTGAAACACCATTGTGGCTATGGCCAAAAGTATCAGAGTGATAAATTATAGTATAATAATAAAAAGAATCTTTGCATTTCATCACTCTCTTTCGCAAGTCATTGAGATGTCTCAAAGAGCTTAACAGAATATACTGCAAAGCCAATTGCGCACAGCAGTGTCCCACAAACAATCGGGAATTCAGTGAGCAAATTATTATTATTAAATTGTTTTGAAGGGCTTTTTACCCCCAGAAAGCAATCCACAAATTTGTTTGTGTCAAAAACAATAAAATAATTCAGCTACATGCAGGTGTGTTGTATTGTACAATTTAGGAATTGTATTCCTAAATAAATTAATGGCATAATCTAGGTAAACCCTATGCTCAGCATCTTAGGTCATTGTTTGTAAGTGACATGCCATGGTTGGTGTGTTCCAATGAGAGGCACTGATGTGGGAAAGCATTGTATTCTACAAAGATCAAAGAGATTTACTTAGGCTTTATAAGTGAATATATAATAATAATCCTTGCATTTCGATAGAGTGCTTTTCACGTCTTCCAGATGTCTCAAAGTGCTTCACAGAATGTACTGTATATATAGAAAATAAACAGATGATAAAATACAATGGTGCAGCAAATGTGATTTCCCAATGAAATAAATATTATTAAAAAAAACAGACCCATAAGTCCTGTATCTCAGTGGTTAGAGCACTTGCCTTACAAATGTGAGACCTATGTTTGAATCCAGGCAGGTCAGGCCAAAACCTTGGGCAAGTTTCCTTACTCCACACGCCTAATAATACTCCCTCCAAACAATAATAAAATTGGTCATTTCTATCCACGATTGTTTGTGGGACACTGCTGTACGCAATTGGCTGCCGTGTTTAGCATACAAACATACAGTCAATTCACTTTACATTATATTCTGTAAAGTGCTTTGAGACATCTAGAAGATGTGAAAAGCGCTATATCAAATGCAAGGATTCTATTACTATTTATTATAGATATTAACATTGCAATATCTTCAGTCACTCACTTCATGGCTGTTTGCGAAAAATTGCTCTGCACAAATTGCCTACCATGTTCACCTACAAATACACAGACATCCACTTTATAATAAATAGTACGAAGCACTTTGAGATGGTTTACTGAAGAGCATTATGTCAAACGTAAAGATTATAATGTAAATGTAAAGATTATATTATTACGTCACTGGAAGAGGCAACATGGAAATGACTATCAATTGTTCTGGAGTTTTATTTTAGCTTTTCTTATTGGTACTGTCGTAACATGGTTGTGGGGTTAGTTTTTACTTATTTTCTCTGATTGTTTGTCAGCCGATAGGGAATTAAAGTGAGACTATTACGACCAAGTGTTAAGTCAATATCGCATCGTGTTCTGGAATTGAAACAGGTTCCACTACTACCAGGATGTAGACGCCGGAAACATAGAATTGAAAGTGATGCAGTTGATCCTTCATCCGACATGAAAGACAGTTTTCAAACGTAATTTTGTATTGTATTGATCCCTAGCATTCTTGGCGTCAGCGAGGTTCCTCCTTTGGGGCTTCCTCACTTATATAAACAGCCATGATGAAGGCAATTTCTTTGTGGATTCCCCATCTGTGGCCACATTGTGTAGGGTGCATCAGACCTGCTTGTTATTTCACAGGACACTTCTATGTTCAAATTGGCTGGTTCACAAAGTGAAACACTTGTCCATACATTCATCACATCTAGGCTTGACTACGGGACTCTCTCCTCATCTTCCCAGCTCTTCCCTTCACAGGCTGCAGATTATTCAGAACATTGCAGCTCATGTACTCTCTTGCACCAGGCTCTGCAACCACATCACCCCCACCCTCACCTGTCTCCACTGGCTCCCCATCCCCAGAGGATCAAATTCAAGATCCTCGTCCTCACTTTCAAGGCCATTCACGGCCTTCTCCCTGCCTATCTCTCCGACCTGCTGTCTCCCTATCAGCCCACCCATCCCCTCCATTCAGCAGGCTCTGGCCTGCTCCCTGTCCACCGCCCGAATCACCCTACCATCACTGGCCATGTTTTCAGCCTTTCTGCTCCCACACTATAGAACTCCATCCTGCAATCCCTTCACCTCGCTTCCTCCCTTTCCTCTTTCAAGGCTCGTCTCAAGCCCTTCCTCTTCGACCATGCATTCTGCTGCCCTCCTAACTCTCCCCCCTTTCCTACTCTCCTTCCCCCTGCCCCTATCTCGACCCTTACCCCACTGAACTAACTGTTCAGCGCCTTGGAATGTGCACCCAACATGAAAGGCGCTCTATAGATGTAATTTTGTTGTTGTTGCTTTGTCTACAAAAAAATACACAGTGATATTTGCTTTAGAGGCAATGGTCTGCTGTGCATCAACACCTCCTCCACCATCAGTGAGTGAAGACCATGGTATTATTTGAAAATAGAAGGGTCCTTCTTCTCATACATAACCATCTCCTAGTTTAAAAAAAATTGTCATTCACTTTATGGCTGTATTCGAGATATTGCTGGACATTGCAAGTTAGTGGCTGTTTTTACCTACATTTATACACTCAATGCTTTCTGCTAGGGTTCGGCGATATATCGATATATCGGTTATATCTGATATAATTTTCATATCGATACGCCGATATAGGCATTTAAAAAATATCGGTATATCGAAAAAGTCGATATATTGAAAGAATCGGAATGCGCGTGCACTGAACTACAAGACCCAGAATGCTCATCTCTATACACAATGCACAGATCGAGGTGCAAGCCGCCATATTGTATTCATAGTCCTCGAATACAATATACAGGTATGCAAGGGGTGAGGGGAGAGAGACGGTGGAGGGAGTGGGAGGAGAGACGGGGGGGTGAGGGTGGGGAGAGACGGGGGGGAGGGGTGGGAGAGAGACAGCGGGGGAGTGGGGGGAGAGAGACGGCAGGGGAGGTGGAGGAGAGAGATGACAGGGGAGGGGGGGAGAGAGACAACGGCAGGGGAGAGAGACGGCGGGGGGGAGAGACAGGGGGTTGAGAGACGGGGGTGAGAGATGGTGGGGGTGAGAGATGCGGGAGGGGGGAGATGGGGGGAATGTGATAATATACAGACAGACAGACAGACAGACAGACAGACAGACAGACAGACAGACAGACAGACAGACAGACAGACAGACAGACAGACAGACAGACAGACAGAGAGAGAGAGATGGGAGGGGGTGTGAGAGAGGAGAGAGACACAGAGACACAGACAGAAAAACCCAGAGATGGAGAGAGTGAGTGTGAGAGACACAGAGAGAGAGAGATATTTACCTCCTGAGGAGATAGGCCCCGAATGCGCGCGCACCTCCGAATGCGCGCGCACCTCCGAATGCGCGCGCACCTCCGAATGCACGCGCACCTTGCGACGCGCGCGCATGCGCAGTACGAAAACCCCCAAAATATCGATATATCGGTATATCTCGATATGAGCCCATCGATATATCTAAATCGGAAAATTTCCATATCGATGGACCCTACTTTCTACATAACTCTGTGAATTGCTGAAATGTTTTAAAATCATAAGGCACTTTATTAAATGCACTGATTGTTATATGTTACTAGGTTCAAGAGAACCACAGTTTATTTTTCTGTGCATTTATACAGCACCTATCATTAAAAATAAACATTTTGAATTAGAAGTGGTATAAATTGATTTTGGACACACCAAAGAAAAGAATACAATGAAACGTGTGCGGAAAGACTTATTGCTTTGACTTTGTCTCTGTAAAGTGCCTTGAGACATTTCTCTATGTGATGAGGGCAAAAACATAAGCAAGTTTCCTTACTCCACATGCTTGATAATAATCCTTCGAAAAGAAACAATAATAAATAAATCCTTTCGAAGGATTCCAATCCACGCAATTGACTGGCGCATTTTGCCTACAAATATACAGTGAATTCACTTTTTAGCATATTCTGTGAAGCGCTTTGAGATGTCTAGAAGATGTGAAAAGCTCTATATCAAATGCAAGGATTATTATTATTACTTTATGAACCTGTGGAACTGTCCTTCCCATCTCGTCCACTCTTTATCTTTAAATCCCTCCATTAAGATTTACCTCTTCGACTGTGGTCCTCTCCCTTTCTCCCTTTTCATTACTCAGTGTCCAACTCTGCCATTGCCCGGTGTTTTGAGACACTATATCTTGTGTGAAGGATGCTATATATATGCAAGTTGTTTTTGTACTTTGCAGTGAATCCTGTGAAGCACTTTGAGACCTCCTATTGATGAGTTAAGACGTATGTCAAATGCAAGGATTCTTTTTCTTCTCATTCCTAAAAACAGTGGGAATTTTTGAATTATTGGGCACAATGGATTGTGTGAAGCCAGGATAGGAACAGCAGTTCAGTCAGCATTTGTAAGACAAAGATACTCATATTTTGGCCAGAAATCTTTTCCAGAACTGAAATGGTGTGATGATGGGTATTTCTGTATAGGATTAAAGTATGAGAATTAAAGAGGGGAACAAAATGTGCCAAGTGTATTGGCTCCCAGCATTAATTAAGTAATTAAGTTGGAAGCATTCTTGCCTCCGAGGCAGAGATTGTTCGTTCAAACCCCAAATTGAGTCTTTCATCTCATATTCTTGGCTGATATCCTTGTGCAATACTGGGGAGCCCTGCAATGCCAGAAGTGGCCTACTTTGGATAACGCCTTAAACTGAGGCCTGTTTGGGTTGCTGTTAACGATCCTGCAGCACTGTTTGAAAAGAGCCAGGAATTTCTCCCAGTGTCCTGGCCTCATTTACTAAATAACTATTCTTGACAACAATTCCCCTTGAAAGACTTTGAGATGTTTCAACATTATAGACGCTCTCATAAATGATAGTACTGTATTATTCTTCTGATAAGAAATTTCTGTTTGACTGAAGCATTGGTTGTCTTTCTGTTAATCTCAACACTGAGAAAAATTATTTGTCATATTCTTTGTCTTTTGGTGGCTTTTTGCTAGTTCAAAGTGCTGCACATTTGTTTAATTCTCCACTTAGTGCACGGTCCATCTTTCCATATTGTTTAAAATCATGTTATGACCAGGGGTTGACAGTACAAGTCCAGACAGTAAGCTGTTCAGATGGATGTTAAAGATCTCACGCTATTTTTCTAGGTACTGTATCTAGGCCAAAAATCCCCATATAAAATTGATAGGTCATTTCAAAACTGTTTGTGGAAATTGCTGAGCACAAATTGGCTGCTGCATTTGCCACCCCAGTTTGACATTGAAGTGCTTTGAGCTATCCTCCTGATGTGAACCGCGCAATAAAAATTGCAAGGATTATTACTAGCCAATTATTATGAATTTTTTGGATTTCCTTTATGTTTCATATCTCTTGATCAGACTTTGCCAGTAGTTTGTTGCTTTTTTTCCACCCAAACTTTTGTTCTGCCTTTGCTGTATGTGTACATGCACACCAGAACACCAAATATATGCAGAAAATGGAGTCCTGTAGCTCAGTTTTTAGAGCAGTAGCCTTACAAGTGTGAGACCTGTATTCAAATCCAGGCAGGTCAGGGCGAAACGTTGGGCAAGATTCCTTACTCCACACGCCTAATAATAATCCCTTTAAAATAATAATAAAATTTGTCAGTTCAATCCACGACTGTTTGTAGGCCACTGCTGTGCGCAACTGGCTGCCGCGTTTAGCCTGCAAATATACAATCAATTCACTTTACAGTACATTGTGTGAAGCACTTTGAGACGTTGATAAGATGTGAAATGCAAGGATTATATTATTATACAGAAACAATCACCGATTCACTCCCTTTATGGTTTAAGTCCATGCAGGAGTTTCGCACCTGAGGTTATATATAAGAAGAATAATAATCATCCTTGTATTTCACAAGCTTCAGGTCATCCAGAGCTCTGCAGCTCGTGTCCTCACCCGCACCAAACTCCACGACCACATCACTCCCACCCATGCCCTGCTCCATTGCCTCCACATCCCCCAGAGGATCAAATTCAAGATCCTCATCCTCACTTTCAAGGACATTCACGGCCCTGCCCCACTCCCTACCTCTCTGACCTGCTGTCCCCCTATGAACCTCCCCGTCCCCTCTGTTCAGTGGGCTCCAGCCTGCTCTCCTGCCCGACCCACCCTACCATCGGCGAAAGGGCTTTCAGCCTCTCTGGAACTCCATCCCACAGTCCCTATGCTTCGCTCCCTCCGTTGCCTCCTTCAAAGCTGGTCTCAAGACCCTCCTCTTCGATCATGCCTTCTGCTGCCCTCCCAACTCTCCCTCCCATCCTAACTCCTTCCCACCCCACCCCTCCCCCCTACCCTGCCCCTCTCCCTTGCTCGGGTGCCACCCTGAACAGTATAAATCTTTATAAATTTAATTTTGTTGTTGTTGTATTTGATATAGTGCCTTATCAAATCATTGAATTGTCTCAAAGTACTTTACAAAATGTACTGTGAATTGGCTGTATATTTTGTGGGTGAAATGTGGCAGCCAATTGAGCACAGCAGTATCCCACAAACAGTCGTGGATTGAGTGATCAATATATATATTTTTTAGGGAATTAATACCCCCAGGTTAAGTGATCCACCAATCAACTAACAACTGAGTTCCTACTTACTGCTAGATAAACAGAAGCATGTAGAGTAAGGAAACGTTTCATCCTGCCAGAAATTGTATCCAGGTTTCTCGCTTGCACAGCGAGTGTTCTCACCACTGAGCTACAGGCCTCCTCCATATTTATGACTTACAGTTAGACACTTCAGGCTACATTTCTTTTCTGATCGCTGCTTCCTGCTGCTTTTATTTCTGTTCAGATTATTTTTCTTGAGCTTTTCTGTGATTATTTTCTGCTGTTTTTTCTCGCTTTTTGCTTTTTGCTGCAGCAAGCTATGGACCACAGCTTCCACCCATTCACACACCTCTGCATTCCTCCCTCCATCCTATTGCCTTGACCCTGGTTGTTGCATGTTCCTTTATTTTGTACACAGCATTTTCCTTCGATGGTCTTCTAACAGCTTCAATAGTTGAACGGCTGTTCATATGAATTGACCTATATCACTTAAATTACAGAGACACAAACTGTTTTTCCCTACCAAAGGGAAACTGTGGGGTCAACTTTCAGCTATTCCTTAACAGAATTCCTAATAATCAATTGGAACAGGGATTCAACTGGTAAATTTTAAGGATGTGAAACACTCAATAAAATCCCAGTTTGTAAAGTTCGATCAGAGTTCCCGACGATCAGCCTCTCGGACTCGAAGATTTCTCAGTGGATGAATCTGTTTAGAAATATCTCAAATCTTTTATTTCCTTTCAAGATCTTAAGTGATAGAAACACTTCCCATTCAGCCTTTCTTCCAATGGGAACAATTCAGCCCTATCAATGTGCCTGACCCTCATAACTTGATGGAACTTCAGAGTCAGAGTCCGCCATCACATTTCATTTGAGCCCTGTTCCAGTGTTCTGTGTTAATATATTGGTCTATAGCCTCAAACTAAGTACAGTAAAAGCCTGTTTATCTGGCACCCTCGGGACCTGTCGAATGCCGGTTAAACCACTTGCCGGATATTCGGGCGGCTAGCTGCCGAAAACCCAACACCAAAATGTTAAAAATGTTAAAAAATGTATGAAAAAAGTAAACATACCATATTAATAATAGATTAAATAATAACAGAATATTGGATGGATATTTACCAATAAAGCAATAAATATTGATTACAGTCTATAAACACAGCATACAATCAAAGGGGTACTCGCGTTTTTTCTTTCTCTCTTTCACACACACTCAGTCAGTCTGGTATCTCAATGGCTCCAAACCCAACCCTACCGGCAGCATTCAGAGTTAATCGTACTGTACTCTGTGAGGGAAAACTATGGCAGTGCCATCATCAGGCACTAGTAGCAGCATTCTGAAATACTGATACAAGGGGAAAAAATGCAATTGTGCTGGATAAGATCCGGTTAATCGAATGGGGACTTTTTTTGAGGTGTCGATTATACAGAAGTTACGTTTGATCAGGTCATGGATAAATGGGCTTTTACTGTACAATACTCCTACTGCTGACTCACTGTTGTGTCTCCAGGACTGCCACAGTGCCCACAAAGTAATTTGTATCTGGAGTGAAGAGGCAAATCTACAATATGCATTCCTCAGTAAGTCACATCTCTTCTGTCTTATTTTGTTATTACATTGCTGATACATTGGGAACATACATTCATTTAACATTGCAATGTTCTCTATTATGTCACTTGCCAGTGGGTGGAAAGGGGGCACGATGGCACTAGGACCTGGGAGTGAGCCAGGCCGGCAGCGAGAGAGAGAACCAGCCAGCAGCGAGTGAGACCAGCAGCGAGTGAGTGATCTGGGCAGCCAGTCAGGGAACGAGTGAGTGAGCCGGGCAGACAGTTAGGGAATGAGTGAGTGAGCCGGGCAGGCAGTCAGGGAACAAGTACTGTATAATGTTTTTTTCAAAAAAACTTTGAAGAAAAATGTCGAAAAGAACCTACCTCCAGTTTGTACATTCATTCCTATTGGAAACATCTATTTGCTTAACGTCTTTTCACTTAAAGTTGCACTTTCCAGGAATCAAACTACAACGTTAAGTGGGTCTACTCATATATGGTCCCAAGTCTTGAGTTTTGCCAAACTGCACCTAATAATTTGGTAAACCCACAAAATATACAGTCAA
This sequence comes from Hydrolagus colliei, assembly GCA_035084275.1. Taxonomy (NCBI): domain Eukaryota; kingdom Metazoa; phylum Chordata; class Chondrichthyes; order Chimaeriformes; family Chimaeridae; genus Hydrolagus; species Hydrolagus colliei. Next base: position 20,747,287 of record CM068742.1, on the reverse strand, counting down.
TTCACTTCACAGTACATTCTGTGAAGCTCTTTGAGATGTCTCGAAGAAGTGGTAAGGTGCTATATCAAATGCAAGGATTATTTTTTATTATAAGAAGGGTGTATCCCTCAGGGGAGAATTCCAAATTCAAGAATTTCCACGTGTAGAAATTCTCTGTCTGATTTGGATGCTTTTAATCCTAGTGATGGGTTTCAGTATGTGTCAGACACCTGGCTGACAAAAACATTGCTGTGCACAAATACCTGCCATGTTCACCTGCACAATACAGTCACTGCACTTTATAGTAATATACTAAGGGCTTTAAAACACAATAAAGGTGTTATGTCAAAATACACGGATCATTATTATTATATTAAGCAGAGAACCCTCTGGTGGTCAGCATCAGACCTATCCAGGTACCTGCAGGATTCACAAATCACGTCACAAATTGTTTTGCGAACCTTGTGAATTGGATCCCCAAATGGCTGATTCAGGATCCGGCTTTTCTGTCGAGCGTTCCATGTTGCTTTTCACTCAGTGTCAAGCAGAAGACGGGCAAAGTAGGTGGTAAAGGGTTCTTTAATGGGTTTATCACAAAAGCAAATGATCACCGCATTTCACACCTACAACAACAGTTTTTTTGCTCGTTATTCAGGGCGAGTTCCAATTAATTTAAATCATTCAGCCATATTTCAACATTTTAAAAATTTACAATGACGGTGACACAAATCCCACCGCAGCTCCAGTTCATTTCCAGCCAAAGCATAAGAACAAAGCATTTGGAGCTGCAGCTTGATAATGCACACTGACAGAAATCACTCCCTTGTGATTGTGCAAACATAGCAGTTATTAGGCCATCTCCTGAAATACATTGGGTTGAAAATTGTGGGCTGTGATGTTATATTTATCACTGGGGATAATTACCACAGTGCCCAGAAAGTGCTGTCCAACCGATCGGATTGTTCCCAACCCCATCCCGGATCATTTACGGCCAGTGAAATGGCACTCGGATACATTGGTAACATATCACAGAACAATTTTCACCCTATTGTGCTTCACTGTATATGGGTGTGCATTCAGGACTGACTAAAGTATGAACTTCCTAAAACCTCTCCAAATTAAAAACGTGACCAGTAAATCAATCATTGTCTAATTACTCTCCAAGCCGCTGCTCAGCCTTTAACTTCTTCAAATTGACTGTTGAGCTAGAATTTTTCTCAATACAAATTCATCTGCAGAGTATTAGAGAGGTGCAGGAAATACATTATCAATGCACTTTTTCCTAATTTATTCAGTATCCTATCTCCACATGATGCAGTGCCTATTCTATTCTGAAGTGATGCACTGATTGATTATTAAGAACCCACTTTGTCTAAAATAGTGTCATTCCATTTCTGACCCGTTATTATATCAATTTTCTCTTGCTTTTCTGGGAAAGCCTCTTATCAAGGTTTTCCCAGAAAACATTCTTATCAATCAATCAATCAATCAATCAATCAACCAATCAACCAACCAACCAACCAACCAATCAGTCAATAATTACATTTATATAACGCCTTTCAAGTCGAGAAGACATCCCAAGGCGGTGGGAAATGTTCGAAATTGTTATAAACTTTTTCCACTCCACTTCTTATACTATTGGGTACATTTTGCAGCATAATAAATAATAATAATATGCCTTGCATTTGTCAATAAGATGTGAAAAGCTTTATATCAAATGCAAGGATTATTATTAATAATAGTAGTGACTTGCTTACTTGTGTACAAATACAACAATCAATGTTCCAAAAAAACCACCATGAAGTGAAGGGCCAATTTTATCTGGGGGATCATTGGCAAGGGCACTAGGAGAAACGTCTTTCTCTTTTCGAATAGTGCAGCAGGATCTTTGGTATTCACCTGACCAGTCAGACAAGACCTTGGATTAATGTCTCATTCAAAGGATAGCATCTCTGATAATTCTCCCCCACCCTTGCTTTTTTGATAAATTATCTGATTTACGTTAACTTATATAATTTTTTTTAAACACCCCCACTAGGTCCCTTCATAAATGTATTTTCTCCAGCAAAAACACAGCCTAATCTATTCAGTCTATCTGAGAAGCAGTAACCCACCAGCCTTGGTTTTACCCTTGTAAACCTACATCGCATTCTTTTCATCACAGCAATATGCTTCTTTTAATATGGAGACTAGAGTTAGACACAATACTCCAAATGTGATCTAACCAAGATTTTGTATAAACTCAACATCACTCATTCTATCCCTTTGGATATAAAGCCCAATACACCATTGGCCTTTTCATACCCTAATCTACCCGTGTAGCTACTTTTACTGATTGTGGATCTGAATCTCCAGATTTCTGTTATTTTACTCCTATTAGGTTCATATTATCTTCTCTGAATGGCTTCTTCACTTTTCCATACATATGTAAACAATATACTAGCTGTAGATTACCTCAAAACAGAGCTCAATGTGACAGACTCATTACCAGAAGATCTCATTTGTGCAACTCTAGTTCCTTCTTAAACAATTCTTATAGAAATTGTGTACTTTAGCCAATATTATTACAAAAAGGTCAATGCTTGAAACTGACAACTACAAAATGTACTTTACTACATGATTAAGCAGGCTGTTCTGCAAGCATTTATCATTGGGAAATTCTACCTGACAACATTCAAGGAAAGGGCTTCAAGGAAAGTGTGTTGTCCTAACTGTCATCCATCATTACAAAAGTTAAGCAGAGGAACACATTTCCAGCTCACTGTGCCTATTTAGATTTCTGTAGAATGGTCTTCAATTGTCATGATTTCTACAAACTGTCAAACCCTACAACAGCAATCACCGTTATCTCCTAAGGCTACAAGTTGTCTTCAATGCCTGCCCACTTGACTTTGTTTTTTTAATTCAATTTGTTTTTGTTCAATCATATATGACACAACGTGCGGTGATGCAGCTATCACAGCCCTGCTTCAGAAGACAACTCCATTCTGCAAGTTGCATATATAAATGCATGTGATATACTGCATGCGCATCCACGCTATAAAATATACAGTGACTACACTTTATCCCTCTTTGCCCAACCTCAGATAAAAAAAATTAGATTTTCCTGTTCTACCTGGCCTACAAGTATTTTGTGGGCAAAACGCAGCCAATTGCACACACCAGTGCCCACAAACAATTGTGGATTGATTGACCAAATTTGTTGGGGGATGATGGTGGGAGGAAAGATTATTACCCATGGAAAAATCAATCCACCAATACATTAACAACCAGGTTCCTACTTATACCTAGGTAAACAGAGGAAAACCTTGCCTAATGTTTCACCCGCCCACAAATTGAACCTGGGTCCTCTCGTTTGTGAGGTGAGCATGTTAACCACTACACTACAGGACTTCACAATGATAAACACAAGTGATAAATTTACATAATTTGGGCGAATAAACACACTTGTGGTCAAAAACGAATGTATCTTTTAACCAAATCTTCAGGCACTCACCCCAGACACATGCACACTTGACAACACACTACCCTCCTTTTATAAATATTTGGCCTTGAGAGCATAGAGGGAACGTATTGCAGTGTTGAAGGCATGGAGTTCATGCTCAAACCAGCAAAACCACTCTTCCTGAAGTGGAACAAAAATAGGCAGGGGCACAAATGCAAAACATTTAGGGTTGTGGTGGCTAACCAAATGCAGTTTCTTTATTGAATTTTTCTTCAATTATATCCATGTTAGAGTATCAATGCTTAGTAGCTACTGAAAAGGGGGTATTGATTTGGCATGGACTTGCCTGGACTGGTGGTGGCTGAGGTAACTTCTTGACTGTCCAAAAGAGACCAGCGAGTCACTGCACAAATGCAATGTGTAAACAAAAATTCAACAAAGAAAAATGTATTTGGTTGACTGACAAAAAGGTTGGCCACTATGAATCCACAGTGAGCTTATTTATCAAGTGAGATCAGGAGCACTTACATTGAATTCTACCTGTAGTAGTTGCTGTGATTTAAGCACCAAGCAACAGATTGGTGCTGGAAACCCTCTCGAAATCCCCGAGTGGTGGCTTCACAAGGGCTCAGAGCACATCAGGGATGAGGGCTCAACAGACTGCAGCCAGCTGGTTGGGAGTCATAAAGTGTTTGCCGATGCCAGAGATTGGGCCACATCAGTATTGAGCCAATAACAACAACAAAATTATATTTGTAAAGTGCCTTTCACATCGGGTGGATGTCCTAAGGCGCTGAACAGTGAGGGGTCAAGGACCCAAGCATGGGTGGTGGTCTGGAGGAGGGGTGGGTGGGAGTTGGGATGAAGGAGGGCAGAGAGGTAGGATGACGACTGAAGGCACAGTCGAAGAGGAGAGCATTAAAATCTGTCTTGAAGGAGGCAAGGGAGGAAGCAAGGCGAAGGGTTTGTGGGATAGAGTTCCAAAACATAGCGGCAGAGAGGCTGAAAGCCCGGCCACCGATGGTAAGGCGGGTCAGGTGGGTGACATGGAGCAAGCCGGAGCCTGCCGAATGCAAGGAGTACTCAGGTTGATACGAGGTCAGGAGGTAGGAGGGGGCATAAAGGGCCTTGAAAGTGAGGACAAGGAAGATGGACAACCAGAAAACAGTAGTTGGTGATGGATACAACAATAACAAATTACATTTGTATCGTGCCTTTCACGTCAGGAGGAATGCATGAATACAACCATGCATTTACCAAACCAACATGCTTTTAGGTGTGCAATACATCAATTTCTTGCTTCAGTCATTGATTTCTGACTTAAAAAGGGGCAAATAAATACAAGCAATTCAGATTACAATGGAACAATCAGAAATTAAATAATAGTACAAAAAAGTCAGTATAAACTAGCCAAGACAAAACATTGGTGGTGTCAATACTCACTGATAATTAATGCTGAGCTCCGATTATCTGTGAACTCCACAATGCAACATCGTTCCAGGACAATTACTTCAGCAGGATCTGACTTCTGTGGAGAATGAATGAGAGGAATTAGGAATCGGACCATCTCAACCAACCCCTCAATAAACATTGAACCAGACCACTTCTCTTGTAATAAATTCACCTCTGGATTAGGAGGTGTCTGTGAGAGGGCAAAGCTTGTTAACAGATGGAAGGCATTCGGTTCTTAATTACTATTTCAAAATATTCCGCAGCAGTTCATTTAACTCTAATAAAAATAAAGGAGCCTGCTGTTCAGGAAGAACATGAAATAAAACAGATAAATTCTGCACATTATATATTTAAAGATAATTTTATGGATGGATTAACAAACTCATGAGAAGATTTTTTTTTAAAAAAACACGACTTTACTTCATTGCTGTTTGCGGGATGTTGCTGTCTGCAAATTGTCTCTAGCGTTCGTCTATAAATATGCACACTCATCACACTTGACAGTAAAATCTTGTAAGGTGCTTTGAGGTATTTTGGCCATGTGAATAGGAGATATGTCAAATAGCTGTATCAAAGCAAGGATTATTACTGCATTTATATTATGATAAACAAAAAAAGGAAGTCAGTGCTTCTAAACCTTATTGGCGTACAAAAAGCAAAATAAATAAATACCTAAAAAGGATTCTATAAAAATTTTCATTCAGGAAATGACTTTATTCTCAGCTCAAAACACTCCAACCATAAAAACGCAACAGCTATTCTATCAGAATCCCTTTGCATACTTCTTGGTCTTCTATCATTGGTTCCCAGGTAATTGTCTATTTCTCGTTAACAACAACAACTTTGATTTATATAGCGCCCTTCACGCCGGATGGCGTCTCAGAGCATTTCACAATAACGGATCCTGAGGGTGAGTCCAGGGGCAGGGGAAGAAATGTGACCAAAGGAGCGGTCGAAGAGAAATCAATTATCAATCGATCGATCGACCAACCGACCGACCAACTGACCAATCAATCAATCAATCAAAACTTACGTTTATATAGCGCCTTTCACGTCGAGAGAACGTCCCAAGGTGCTGTACAGTCAAGTAGGGACAAGAGTAGGGCGGGAGGGGTCGGGGCAAGATGAAGGAGAGTAGGAGAATTAACTGTATATTGGTGGGCAAAACGCGGCACCCAAATTGTGCACAGCAGTGCCCCACAAACAGCCATGGAAGTGGGGTTAGGGAAGAAAGGGGGGAAAGAGGGTAAGGGGAGGGATCCAGGTAGGGGGAAAGAGAGCAGGAAGACTGACTGTATACTATATTTGTGGGCGAAATGTATTGAAGATTAAGATGACCAAAAGACAGATGGGGAAAGAGTAAAGCTTGATGGACAAAAGGCATCAACTGAGAGCAAGCAACAAGATTGAGATAGATAGACAGGCAGAGTGAAGATGGAGAGATAAATGTCTTTAGCTGAGAACTGAAACAGGAAGAGAGGGGGAGAGGCGAAAGGAGTGAGGAAGGGAGTTCCAAAGCCTCGGGGCGTAGTGGCTGAAGGCATGGCCGCCGATGGTGGAGTGGAGGATTCGGGGACATGGAGGAGGCCAGAACTGGTGGAGCGAAGGTAATGGGTGCTGGTTTGAGAAGAGAGGAGGTCAGAGAGGTAGTGGGTGTGAAGAGGAGTGGAGGGATTTGAAAACAAGGGTGAGGATCGTGAAATTGATCCTCTCGGAGACAGGGTGCCAGTGAAGTCTGGCAAGGACTGGGGTAATGGGGGAGCGAAGTTTGGTGCAGGTGAGAATGCGGGCGGCAGAATTTTGAATGAGTTGGATTTTATGGATTGTGGTGGAGGAGAGATCGGCAAGGAGGGCATTGGGATAGTCCAGCCGAGAGGTCCCAAAGGCATGAACCAGAGTTTCAGAGACTTTTGGGGTGAGGTATTGCTGGAGACGGGCAATCTGTCAGCGGTGGAAAAAAGCGGTGTTGGTGAGGGACCGAATGTGGGGAGGAAGAACAGTTGGGGATCAAACCTGACGCCAGGTTGTGCACGGGTTCGGAGAGTTTTAGGGACAGGCCGGGAAGGTGGAGGAGGTGAGAGCCGTGCGATTGAAGACGTTGATGAGACCCAAAGAATATGGCTTCCATCTTGTCAACATTCAACTGCAGGAAGTTCGCGCTCATCCAGCTCCTGATGTCTGACAGGCAGACTAACAGGACATCAGGGGCCTGGGGGGGTCGCAAAGTGACTATTTCCTGTTAAAGGATTATCCAACACAGTTAGCTCTTGCCAACCTGCAACTACAGTAAAATCTTGATAATCTGGCACAGATTATCCCGGTTTTCGGAGTTTGCTGGTATTTAGAACCTACCCTAGAAATGTCTGGGGAAGGCTCACCCCATACACCACATGAGCTGTAAACACAGCACTGAAGCCAAACTATGCCTGAGCGGCAACCACAGCGCCAGATAACATAAGAACATAAAAAATAGAAGCAGGAGTGGGCCATTCAGCCTGCCCCGCCATTTAATAAGATCATGTCATTTTCTAACCTAATTATATTTACCCTCATAAACTATTTACATCTATCCCGCATCCTTTAATCCCTCTGTCCTTTAGAAATCTATCGATCTCAGTCTTGAATATGTTCAATGACTGAGCATCCACAGCCTTCTGGGGTAAAGAATTCCATAAATTCACTACCCTCTGAGTGAAGAAATGTTTCCTCAACTCTGTTCGAAAACACTGATCCTTAATCTTGAGACAATGACCCGCTCGCCTCATTCCCTCCCTCTCCTCATTGAAGGCTGGACTCAAGACCCTCCTCTTCGACCATGCCTTCTGCTGCCCTCCCAACTCTCTCCCTCCCCCCCTAACTCTCCCGCCCCTCCACCCTACCCTGCCCCTCTCCCTTGCTCGGTCCGACCTGACTGTTCAGCACCTTGGGACGTCCTCCCAACGTGACATCGAGTCCTGGACGAGGGACAATTTCCTCCAATTGAACGTGAGCAAGACCGAGGCCCTCCTGATTGGCTCAAGCCAGCACCTCCGCACATCGGGCGCTGCCAGTATCAACATCCAAGGCTGTACTCTCCACCTCACAAAGCCAATCAGGAACCTCGGCATCACGTTCGACCCCAAAGTCTCCTTCCTCCCCCACATCCGCGCCTTGACCAGCACCGCCTATAGCCACCTGTGCAACATTGCCAGGCTCCGCAACTATCTCACTCCCCACGCTGCTGAAACACTTGTGCACGCGTACATCACCTCACGGCTGGACTATGGGAATTCTGTCCTTGTCGGCGTCCCCAGCTCCTCCATTCACAGGCTGCAGATCATCCAAAACTCTGCAGCCCGTGTACTATCCCGCACCCGCCTCTGCGACCACATAACCCCCACCCTCGCCCGTCTCCATTGGCTCCCCATCCCCCAGAGGATCGAGTTTAAGATCCTCGTCCTCACCTTCAAGGCCTTACACGACCTTGCCCCGCCCTATCTTTCCGACCTACTCTCCCCCTACAAGCCCACCCGGACCCTCCGTTCATCAGGACTTGGCTTGCTCCAAGCCCCCCGCCCGAACTTTCCTTTTCGACCGTGCCTTCTGTTCCCCCCATAATTCTTCGACCTCCCCTACGTTTCTTACTGCCTCCCGAACACTCCCCTCCCAGCTCGGGTCACACGCCTCCTGTACAGCGCCTTGGGACATCCTCCTGACATGAAAGGCGCTCTATAAGTCCAATTTGTTGTTTGTTGTTGTGTCTTTTCATAAATAAGGAGACCAAAACTGCACACAAGGCCCTATACAATTGCAGCAAGACTTCCCTACTCTTGTACGCTAATCCTTTGGTAATGAACGCCAACATGACATTAGCCTTCCTAGTTGCTTGTTGAACCTGCATAGTAACATTTTGTGATTGGTGTACAAGGACACTAACACTACCTAGTCTCTCCCCCTCTAGAAAGTCATAGAATCATAGAATTTTACAGCATAAAAGGAGGCCGTTCAGCCCATTGTGTGTGTGCCACCTTTTTGAAAAGAGCTATTCATAGTCAATCCCACTCCCCGGCTCTTTCCCCACCACCCCAAAAATTTGTCCTCCCCAAATAACCATCCACCTCTCTTTTAAAAACTATTATCGAATCAGCCTGCACCACACTTTCAGGAAATGCATTCCAGATTCAAAAAAACTCCCTGTGTGAAAAAATTTCTCACCTTCCCACTGCTTCTTTTAGAAACTATTTTAAATCTGTGACCACCATGCCCACCAGTGGAAACAGTTTTCCCCTTTTTACCCTATCACAATTTTAAAAACCTCTATTAGTTCTCCTCGTAAACTTCTCTGCTCCAATGTGAATAATCCTAGCCTCTCCAGCCTTTCCTCATAACCAAAGTCCCATCCTGGTAAATCTTCTCTGCACCCTTTCCAATGCCTTAATATCCTTTCTAAAGTGTGGTGCCCAGAACTGAACACAGAACTCTAGCTGAGGCCTAAACTGCGTTCAGGTTAATCATAATTTCCTGACTTTTGTACTCTATTGCCCTATTTATAATGCCTAGTATCCCATATGCTTTTTTAACAGGCTTATCTACCTGTCCTGCCACCTTCAAAGATTTACTTATATGAACCCCCAGGTCTCTCTATTCCTTCACCCCCCTTAAGATTGTACTATCTAGCCTATATTGCCTCTCCTCATTCTTCCTCCCAAAATACATTACCTCATATTTCTCCACATTAAACTTCATCTGCCTATGTCATCTTGCGGTCTGCTACTATCCTCCTCACTATTTACTCCGCTTAGTAAGATAATCCGCTTTTCTATTTTTACTACCTAGGTGAATAACTTCACATTTCCCCACATTATATTCCACCTGCCACCTTCTTGCCCACTCACCTGGTCTGTCTATATCCCATTGAATTCTTCTTGTGTCATCCTTACAGCTTACACTCCCACCTAGCTTTGTACCATCTGTAAATTTAGATATGTCAAGCTGTATTTCCTCATCTAAATCATTGATATAGACTGTAAATAGTTGGGGCCCAAGTAGTGATACTTGTGGCACTCCACTAGTCACATCCTGCCAATCTGAGAAGGACCCATTTATCCCTGCTCTGTTTTCTTACTGTTAGCCACTCTCCGATCCACGACTAATATATTTTCAACCTTCCAATCAATGGGAATCATTCCAGAATCCAAGAAAAGCATCCACTATCTCTGCAGCCACCTCTTTTAAAACCCTAGGTTGCGAGGCATCAGGTCCAGGGGACTTATCAATTTTTAAACCCATCAATTTTCCTAGTACACTACTATTTGTTTACTGATGTTAATTTCTATAAGTTCCTCAATAACATTAACCCCTTTGTTAGAGTTGGTGAAGAACTGGTTAAAATTAGTATAGACTGTTAAAAATAGAGAGTGGGCTAGAATGATGCCATGTGTTGTTTATGTATAACTGCTGTATAAGATAAGGGAAGTTTCCACACATAGTTTGAGTCGTCAAGGTCACCATTAGAAACTGGTTAGAACAGACTGCAATAAGAAGAGCTTGTTTGCGAAGAAAGGCAGAGTTGGGTGTAAAAGAGGATGTGGAATATGGAGAATGTCTGAGAGTGGCATGAGATGTTCATGTGAACACCATGTGTCCAAGAAAGGATAAAAGTGTTGAGACAAAGGAATAGAGCAGAGCGGAGACGGAGGAGCAGAAGGAGAAGGACCTGATGGAAGATACTGTAATGTGACAGTAGCCAAGCCGCTCTCGAGAAGGAGAAACAACTGATGGAAGAAACTGTAACTGACAGTAGCCAAACCACTCTCGAGAAAGGGAACCAACTGATGGAAGAGCTGTAACGTGACAGCAGACCCCCAAAGAGATCAACACCCCTACTTTTCCCCGAGACCGACTGAGAGGAGGCAAGGAGGAGGAAAGACTACTTTTCCCCTAGACCGACTGAGAAGAGGCAACCCCCACCGCCGAGACCTCGTAGAAGGAGGCAAGGAAGAGAAAGGACTACTCCCACCCAGACCTCGAAGAAGGAAGCAAGGAAGAGAAAGGACTATTCCCTTTTAACCTGAAGAATGCGTGCCGGGTAGTATATTGGTGTATGAGATTGCATTATGTGAAACCTAGTGTATTGTTTGTGCCTTGTAGTCGTTTTATATGCTTTAGTGTCAGCTCAGTGAGTATACCTGAATAAAAGAACCTGCTTTAAAAGAAATGAATCAGTAGTACCTGGTCAATCGGAGGCTGGCTGTAACCTAATTTTTGACTGGAGAAATTGATATTTTCAACCTGAGAAATGAATCTCTAACACCTTGGTTCCCCTCTATTTTCCATAAATTTTCAGTGACTTCTAACGTGAAGACAGAAGCAAGCAAAATATTTGTTTAATTTCTCTGTTATATCTTTATTGCCCATTATAATTTCTCTTGTCTCTACCTGTAATGGATCTACATAACAGAGGATGCCAACGTGAACTGCAAGTAGCTGTTCCAAATTTGGGGGGATCTGCTGGACATTGGATAAAAGTGAAAATACTGTATGTATTTTTAAATCTTTCCAGTTATAGGGAGTTGGTGACTTTTGGAATGTCGGATTATCAAGGTTTTATTGTATTACTTTTTGGAATTAGATAATAATACTTGCATTTAATATAGTGCTTTCCTTCTAGACATCTGAAAGCGCTTCACAGAATATGCTGAAAAGTGAATTGACTGTATTTTGTGGGTGAAACGCGGCAGCCACTTGCACACAGCAGTGTTCCACAAACAGTCATGGATTGAAATGACCAATTTATTACTATTTTAGGAAAGTGAGCAGGCAAGTTTGTTGGATTCCATGCGGTAATAGAGGGTATGGAGGGAATTAAAGGTGAGCTTAGGGATCTTGCTGGTGGTTTTGAAAGTGTGTAATGGGGAGGAAAGGCACTGCACTAGTGGAGAAGAGGTTGTTGATGTCGGTTAGGAGGGGAAACTTGGAGGCCAGTTGTGGTGTGTGGAGTGGATCAAGGGAGCAGATTGTGTGTTTCATACAGGAGATAAGGAAGGAGAGGATTGAGAGGAAAGACAAGTTTGTAGGTGGTTGGCAAAGAGGATTCTCGAGGTGGTGGTGAGGGTGGAGGCAGTAGCATCAGTCGGGAGAGTAATGGCAGTTCAGTGAATCTTCTTGGTGATGGACTCAATGCAAATGTCAATGTAGTACAATACTGTATTGTTATTCTTACGGTGTCATAATAGAAAATATATACCAAATAGTTCACCTAATAAACATAAGCAGGATGCCTCACTTCAGGCTGAGAATGCGCATCCAATTCCAACAATTTAGCTCTGGAATTTCTATATGTATGTGGGATGCATGGCGATCTCAGTTTGGTTTGGATACACTTTAAGCATGGTGATGGGTTTCTACATGTGGCAGACACCCAGCTTACCCAAAAGTCCAACAGTCATCTATGGGAAAAGGCAAAGTTAATGGGACCGAAAGAATTGCTCTGAAAGGAACAGACTCAGAACATGATTGGATGATATCACCTTTTTATGGTTCTATGGTACAGTAGCATACATGTGCATGGATAGATTCCTAAATCCATTGAAAAAGCACCCAATAGCAGAAAAGCTGAAGCCTAAATGACTTTGCAAAGGATATATCCACTTTGCAAGCCCAGTTTACAAATGCTACGTAAAGTTTTTTGCTTGAAGCCAAAACTCATTCCAGAGAATTGTGATGCTCCTGAGATCGAGAAACACAGTGAAGACCGCGTAACATGAATTCCAATGTGTTCAAATTACATTTTACTTATATTTACTTCAATCCAAAGGATTTTAGATCAATTCTGGACTTTATGTTTAGTCAATAATTAATATCAAACCCAATGAACTCTTCTATCATAAAATAACTTGCTGAATAAGGGTTTTATGGCTACATTACCTATAATGGTCATAACTCAGTCTGCTTTTTAAATTGCTCATAGCTTGTGTTAAAAAAATTCTGTGTTTGAATTCAATATTTAATGTCATAAAATCATATCCAAACCAGATGTCCAGCCAAGAAATGGAGCTGAAAATCATGTCAGTCCCTATAGGGTCTGCTAAGTATAAATGAAACGATTAAATATGCATTCCTAAGAGGCCCAAAACAACACAATAACAACAAATTACATTTGTCAGGAAGACTGTCCCAAGGCACACATCCACCTCCCTCAGCAATTCTAGTAGAAACCGCTGCACACCTGCCACTTGCTCCCCTGCCCCTCAAATTCCAAGCTCTTGTTCCTCTCTCCACCCTCCGCTCCTCCATAGAATCATAGAATCTTACAGCACAAAAGGAGGCCATTCGGCCCATCGAGTCTGTGCCGGCTCTTTAAAAAGAGCAATTTAATCCCACTCCCCAGCTCTCTCCCCATAACCGCGGAAACCCGTCCTCCCCTCCAACCTGCAGCTTTTTGAGTTAAAAGTTGTTTTAAGGCTTGTGGGAGCACGCAGGTAAGTTTTGTCTGTAAAAGTGTGACCAATGTTTATAACAGAGTATTTGCATTGCCAGTAGATGGTATTCTGTCCTATCACACACTACGTAGCACTAGCTACATATTTGTCAGTCAGAAATAAGAGGGCATAAATTTAAAATTGGTAGTACTGTACTGTAGTTGCAGATCTAAAATTAGTCACTCACTACATAGCTGTTTGTAGGACATTGCTGTGCGCAAGTTGGCTGGTGTGTTCCCCCACAAATCTATACATTCAATGGACATTACAGGTATCCCCCAATTTACGACAGGGTTGCGTTCCTGAAAAACATCACGTAAATCGAAATGTTATAAATCGGAACGGGTTTTCCCATAAGGTCCCATTATATAATCCGAAATGTGTTCCTTGTCAAAATTTTCAGACACAAAACCCACTAAAATAACAACTTGCAATGAGAATTTAATGCTAATGAGACTTAATGAATTTAATTAATTTAATGCCACATCGAGCGGGTCCCGCGGCTCTCGATCGCAGTCGAGCGGGTCCCGTACCGTGAACAGATCCAGCGTCTGGGACCCAACATGAGCCCCGAGGCCTTGGGATCCTCTGATCACCTCATCCAATTGGCAACCGTCATGTAAACAATGAAGTAGCGACATGCTATTGGCCAGTTCAACGTGTTTACGTGACGTCAAGCGGCTGCCGATTGGATGAGGTGATCAGGTGATCCCCAAGGTCTCGGGGATATATTAGCTGTACATTGCCGCCTGGGCCACTGTTTGGTGCATTTTTCTCGACATCTACATGCATTTCAGGTTGGTAAACAAAATATACCAGATATACAGTGCTGCGTATTTTGATTTTTTCTACCGACAAAAAAATCAAGTATAATTTTAAAATGTCGTTAAAATTTAACAAAATATTATACATCGATATAAAGGTGTTCAAAAATTACGTTAATCAAAATCATGTAAATAGAGACGTTGTAAATCAGGGGATACCTGTATAGTATATCCTGTAAAGCACTCGGCTATGTGATAAGGCACTATAACAAATGCAAGGATTATTATCTAAAAAGGGTGGTGAATTGTGGACTTCACTGCCACAAGCTGTATTTGAAGTAAATGTTACAACTGTATTTCTGAAGCAGTGACTGTCCAGCGACTTGGGACGTCCTCCTGACATGAAAGTCACTATACAGTGTAATTTTGTTGTTGTTAAGAGAAAACATTCACATCCTTTTGCCAACTGCAGTAGTCAATGCCCCAGTGCTGGCTGATCAAACTCAGGAATGTTCCTGAGTTTGTATGGCTTGGAAAGGAAGAGCTTTCATCAATAAAACACACAGCCACTACACTTAAAGTACATTCTGTGACATACATGAAGATCTTCTCCCCCTATTTGTAATGCATTATTCCAAATACAAGGATTATTATTTGTATAAGCTCTCATTTTTACAGTGTCTATCACATTGAAATGTCTCAATGTGCAGTTTCCACACAGGGCAACACTTTTATGAATAGAACAACAACAAAATTACATGTATAGCCATCGGTAGAGAGCCTATTCTAGTATATTTCGTACCAATTTTGCTTCGTTGATAAATCATTCAGTGTCTTAGACACATGCTGTACACAGCAAACTAGCTATTCCTGCAGGTAGCCTGTTTATCCTTTTGAGGCTGCACAAACACTTTCACACTGAAATAAAAAAAGAGATTGACAATTTGTTTTAAAATAAATTCTAAATCAGCTGTTACACAAGCCTAACATACAGTATACTAAGGCGTGCTGCCAATTAAAGAGTTTATTTTCAAAGTCTTGTCATCCCCAGAGAACAACTCGATTACCGCAGCAACACAGAACAGCCTGAGGTTACCGCAGCAGGCTTCACTTTAGAGCAACCCAAGGTTGGGGCAAAAACAAGCCACAGTCGTGATTATTATATTACAGAGCATGTTGATCATCAGATGTAGCAATTATGTTTGTGTAAGACAGTTGAACTTTGGAAGCTCTTCGTGGAAATTGGGAGACAGGCAGCCAGATCCGCGGGTGCTACAGAGAGGTGACTGATAATTCAGTTTGGTCAGCTTCCAGCTGCATTTGATATAGCGCCTTTCACATCAGGAGGCCTACTCACTGTCCTTCATTGGCTATACTGTAAAGTGCAGTGACTTTGAGTATTGCAGGAAACAGCAATAACTTAATTTATATAGCACCCTTCACGTAGGATATTTGACCAGAGGCGTAACTCATTGAGAAATTGAGGCCACAGAAAACAGTTGGGAAGCAAAGTTGGTAGAGGAAAGGGTTGTGAAGTTAGATTCATAAAATCATAGAATTTTACAGCACAAAAAGAGGCCATTCGGCCCATCGTGTCTGTGCCATCTCTTTGAAAAGAGCTATTCAAAGTCAATCCCACTCCCCAGCTCTCCCCATAACCCCACAAACATGTCCTCCCCAAATAACCATCCACCTCTCTTTCAAAAGTTGTTATCGAATCGGGCTTCACCTACCTTTCAGACAATGCATTCCAGATTCGAACAAATTGCTGCGTGAAAAAATTTATCCTCAGCTCCCCTCTGCTTCTTTTAGAAACTATTTGAAATCTGTGACCTCGAGTCACCAGTGGAAACAATTTTTGCCCTGTTTACCCTATTCTATTTCGCCCACAACTATACAGTCAATTCACTTCACAGTATATTCTGTGAAGTGCTTTGAAACGTCTAGAAGACGTAAAAAGCGCTATATCATATGCAAGGATTATTATTATTATCGAATCCCCTCATGATTTTGCAAACATTTATTAGGTCTCCTCGTAATCTTTTCTTCTCCAATGAGATTAATCCTAGCCTCTCCAGCCTTTGCTCATAACCAAAGTCCCTCATTCCTGGAACCATGCCTGGTAAATCTCTTCTGCACCCTTTCCAATGCCTTAACATCCTTCCTAATGTGTGGTGCCCAGAACTGCTCCAAACTTTGTCCCTTCACCCCCTTAAGATTGTACTATGCTTCTCCTCATTCTTCCTCTCCAAATGCATCACCTCGATTTCTCCACATTAAACTACATCTGCCATGTGTCTGCCCATTTTACCATTCTGCTGATGTCCTCTTGCAGTCTGCTACAATGCTCCTCACTATTTACTACTTTTCCTAGCTTTGTACCGCCTGCAAACTTGGAAATTGTATTGCCTATATCCAAGTCCAGATCATTTATATAAATAAAAAGAGCAGTGATCCCAATACTGATCCCTGGGGAACGCCACTGCACACTTTCCTCCAGTCAGAAATACAGCCGTTTATCACAACTCAGTTTTCTGTCTCCCAGCCACTTTTGGATCCATGCTGCCACTGTCCCTTTAATACTGTGAGCTTCTAAATAGAAGTCCTTACAAGTCTCTTGTGTGGCACTTTGTCAAATGCCTTTTGAAAGTCCATATAAATGATGTCAACTGCTCTACCTTCATCCACCCTTTCCATTACCTCATCAAAAAACTCTAGCAGGTGTGTTAGACAAGATTTGCCTTTAACAAATCAGTGCTGGCTGTCCTTTATTGACCTTTATTTTTCTAGGTGAAGATTTATCTTGTCCCGGATTATAGTCTCTGGAAGTTTCCCCACTACCGATGTTAGGTTGACTGGCCTGTAGTTCCCAGGATTGTCCTTCTGCCACTCTTTGTACAGGGGAGTAAGGTTAGCAACCTACCAGTCCTCTGGCACCACCTCTGTGTCCAAGGAAGATTGAAAGATTGTGGCCAGAGCCTCTGCTATTTGCACCCTTACTTTCTTAGTAACCTAGGGTGCATCCGTCTGAACTGGGTGACTTATTTACCTTGAGCACCATCAACCTTTTTAGTACTTTCTCTCTGTTTAAACTTATCCTATCCAATTCCTCTACACTCTCCTCTGATACTGTAGCATTGGTTGCATCCTCTTCCTTTGTGAAGACAGATACAAAGTACTGATTCAATAACTCAGCCATGCCCTCTGCTTCCACAATAAGATTTCCGCTTTGGTCCCTAAGTGGCCCCATCCTACCTTTGACTAACCTTTTATTCTTGATATGCTTGTGAAATACCTTAGTGTTTCCTTTAATATTACCTGCTAATCTTTTCTCGTATAATCTTTTTGCCCCTCTTGTTTCCTTTTTCAATTCTTCTCTGTATTCTATTTGGTTGTCTTCTGAATTTTGGGCCTGACATTTGTCATAAGCCTCCTTTTCCTGTTTTATTTTAGATTGTAGAAAAATGTGAAAAGGAAGGACATTTTGTATAGAGCCTTAAATGTCACAAGGATGTCTCAAAGCACTTCACACTATAAAGTTGAGTGACCTTGTGGGAGAGAGAATTGCAAAAATTTAATTGTTTCTCGTTGTCTAGGGTTCCCCTTTGTTAACCACTTTGTGACACGCAAGTATATATGCACTGATCTAATAATAATAATAATAAGCTTGCATTTGATATACTACTTTTCATGACTTCTAGATGTCTCAAAGCGCTTCACAGAATAACAACAACAACAACTTCGATTTATAAAGCTACCTCCACCCTGGACAGCCTCTCAGAATGTACTGAATGTAGGGTCCGGCGATATATCGATATATCGGTTATACCCGATATATATATCGATATGCCGATATAAACATTTAAAATATATAGATATATCGAAAAATCAATATATCGAGGGAAAAAATCGGAATGCGCGCACACTGAACTACAAGATTCAGAATGCTCATCTCTATAACAATGCACAGACCGAGGTGCAAAGCCACCATATTGTATTCATAGTCCTAGAATACAATATACAGGTCTGCAAGGGTTGAGGGGAGAGAGATGGCTGGGGGGGGGGGGGGGGGGCGGAGGGAGAGAGAGCCGGCGGGGGTGGGGGGGGAGAGAGAGATGGTGGGGGGGAGGTCAGGGGGGAGAGAGAGACGGCGGGTGGGGGGAGAGAGAGTCGGCGGGTGGGGGTGGTGGGGGGAGAGAGTCGGCGGGTGGTGGTGGGGGGGGGAGAGAGACGGTGGGGGGGAGAGAGAGATGGTGGGGGGGTGGGGGGGAGGAGAGAGAGACAGTGGGGGGGGTGGGGGGGTGGGGGGGAGAGAGAGACGGTGGGGGGTGGGGGGGAGAGAGAGACGGTGGGAGGGGGGTGGGGAGGAGAAAGAGACGGCGGGGGGGGTGGGGGGGGAGAGAGACGGCGGGGGGGGAGAGACAGGCGTGAGAGATGGGGGGATGTGATAATATACAGATAGATAGATAGACAGACAGACAGACAGATAGATAGAGATGGGGGGGGGGGGGGGGGGGTGAAAGAGGAGAGAGACACAGAGACACAGACAGAAAAACACAGAGATGGAGAGAGTGAGTGTGAGAGACACAGAGAGAGAGAGATATTTATCTCCTGAGGAGATAGGCCCCGAATGCGCATGCACCCCGAATGCGCGTGCACCTCGCGATGTGCAGTGCAAAAAAAACAAAAATATCGATATTTCGGTGTATCTCGATATGAGCCCATCGATATATCTAAATCAGAAAATTTCCATCTCGACGGACCCTACTGTGAAGTGAATTGACTGTATATGTGGGCAAAAGGCAGCAGCCAACTGCACACAGCAGTGTCCCACAGACAGTCGTCGATTGAAGATGTCAAATTTATAACAGTATTAGTTTTTTCTCTTGAGGAATTATTATCAGGTGTGCAGAGTAAGGAAACTTGCCCAAGGTTTCACCCTGGTCTGACATATGCAGTTATTAAGTGCAAAATATTAAATCAATTCTCTTTGGTAACCCAAAGGTAGTTGTACTGTTTGCATGTCCAAATATCTTTAATTACAACCCTGCTAAGATAAACCAGTTAGTTTAAATTGCTGTATAATACCTTGGCAGTGAAAATTGGCCCAATTCAATGATACCAAACAAACTGATTTAGCAGATTACAAACTTTCATTGGAAAATATTTAGTGGATGTGGAGAGGCAGCCTCTTTGGTTCCAGGGTGCAGATTCTTCCCACTCAGGCCCTGTTAACCCTGTAAATCAAAGCCCGAATGGTTAGACTCAGCAAGCATAGCTTGACAAGCAGAAATAAGTGTTTGCAATTGCAAGATGAGTGATTTTAGCTAGGTGAACTCTGGGATCCCGATGCCTTGGCTCTTGCCAACATGCACCTAATACATCCCAGGATTAAATGAGCAGGGTGCTTCCCTTCAGGAGAGAATGGCTTACTTCAGAAATAAAGAAATCTCCGTACTCCATACTGAAATCTCCATCAGTAATTTGGTTTGGATATTTAAACATAGTGATGGGATTCCACATAGGTCAGACACATTGAATGTACCAGGAAACAATTAGCCCAAATACCCTTCCCATTGTACTACCAAAGAGTGGATAACGAGAAAACCTGGTTATATCCATCGCCCACCCTCCCAGAAAGGATACTAAGAGAGATGCAAACACTTACCCACTGCACAGTGAGAATGAAACACACACATGTTTAGTTAAATATAACTGGCTTGTATGTTGGTATGAGAAGTAAATATATAAAATACATATTATTAAACCATTCTGCGATCTTCCCTGCTCTCGACAATAATATCTGAATCAGAACATTTCTGGTCCACTGACTGCTGTGCACAGCTATCGTGAGATACTCAGCCTCCAGCTCCATTCTCTTGAGTGCAGGCCACGACCTCCTAATTACTATCATGTTTGAATGGAGGGCTGAGCATAGTGGAAGGCAATAAAAACACTGCATTAAGATGCTAGTCGAGCATCTTTTCATTCCTCAGTACAGCCCAGACCACATGCTAAGCTGCAGTTCAGGCCACCGCACGAGAGACAATGTGAACAATGTACTTAATAAGGCCTGTTCCAGTGACCAGCATTCTGTCGTCAATCTGAATGAGATAACTGCAGTGCTGGAGAAGCTTTGTGAGACGATAATCTAGGATAACAAGGTGATCAAGGGTGGGAGCTAAATATTCCAGGTTACATGGTATATTGGAAGGATAGGCAATGTGGCAAATGAGGAGGGGGGTGGCCTTGCTAATAAAGGATGGGATAAAAACAGTAGAGAGGAAAGATTTTAAATCAGAAAAGCAGGATGTAGTCAGTATGGATAGAGGTACATGACAATAAGGGGCAGAAAACTTTAGTGGGAGTAGGTTATAGACGTCCAAACAGCAGTCAAAGTATTGCTCAAGGTATAAATCAAGAGACTAGTGGAGCACGTAGCAAAGGAAAGACACTAATTGTGGGTGATTTTAATCTGCATATAGACTAGGACAACCAAATTGGGAAAAGATAGAGGAAGAGTTTATAAAATGTATTAGGGATAATTTTCTAGATCAGTAAGCCGAGGAGCCAACCTGGGAACAGGCCATATTAGATCTTGTTTTGTGTAATGAAACAGGGCTGATCAGCAAACTGGAACTTAAGGCTCCTCTAGGGCAAAGTGATCATAATATGATGGAATTTAGCATTAAGTTAGAGAGGGAAGTAGTTACGTCCGAAGCAAAGGTCCTACATTTAAATAGAGCCAACTTTGTTGGTGTGAGAGAGGATTTAGCCAATCTAAACTGGGAAATTAGATTTAAGGATTTGACAGCAGAACAGCAATGGCAGACATTCAAGGAGATAGTGCAAAATTCCAAAGGAGTATGTATTCCCTTGAGGAATAAGAATGCCATGGAAAAGGTGGTCCAACCATGGCTAACTAGAGCAGTTAGTAAAAGTATAAAGTTAAAAGAAGTAGCCTACAAAACAACTAAGGTGAGTAGTAAACCCAAGGATTGGGAGAGCTTTAGGAATCGACAAAGGAAAACCAACAAATTGATCGAGGGAGAAAATAGAATATGAGGGCAAACTAGTGAGGAACATAAAGACAGACTGCAAGAGTTTCTACAAATAAATAAACAGGACAAAGGCTTTCAAGGGTGAATGTAGGTCCATTACAGGCAGAGTTATAATAGAAGACAAAGACATGGCAGAGTCGTTAAACAAGTACAGTGCTTTGCTGCTATCTTCACCATAGAAGACAGTAAAAACCTACCAAGAATAGAGGGGAACCAAGAAGATAATGTTAGCGAGCAACTTAGGGAGATTAATATTAGTAAAGAAATGGTTTTAGGTAAATTGTCAGGTCTTAAAACTGATAAATCCCCTGAACCTGCTGGCCTGCATCCTAGAGTTTTAAAGGAGGTGACTACTGAGATAGTGGATGGCTTGTCTATAATCTTCCAAAATTCTCTTGATATTGGAAAAGTTCCCATTGATTGGAAGATTGCAAACGTAGCTCCACTATTTAAGAAGGGTGGGAGAGAAAACATGGGGAACTACAGACCAGTTAGTCTGACATCAGTGGTAGGGAAAATCCTTGAGTCCTTTATTAAACAAACAAACAAACAAACAAAACTTACATTTATATAGCGCCTTTCACGTCGAGAGGACATCCCAAGGCGCTGTACAGTCAGGTAGGACAAGAGCAGGGTGGGAAGGATCAGGGCAGGATGAAGAATAGTAGGAAAGGTAAGTGTATTAGTATTAAGACGTCATTATGGGATACCTGGAAGACTATAACAAGATTAGGCAGAGTCAGCATGGCTTTACAAAAGGGAAGTCATGCTTAACCAATGTTTTAGAGTTTTTTGAGGATGTATCTAGCAGGTTGGATAGGGGGGAAACAGTAGATGTGGTATATTTAGATTTTGATAAAGTGCTACCCAAAAGGCTATTGCACAAAGTCCACGTGATGAATAGGAACATATTAGCATCGATAGAAGAGTGGCTAATGGGTAGAAAACAGAGAGTAGGGATAAATGGGTCATTCTTGAATTTGCCTGATGTAACTAGTGGAGTGCCACAAGGATCAGTGCTTGGGCCTCAGCTATTTACAATTTACATCAATGATCCAGACGCATGACCGTCCGGCGTGAAGGAAGCTATATAAATCGAAGTTGTTGTTGTTGTTGTAGACGAGGACATTGAATGTAATGTGTCTAAATTCGCAGATGACACTAAACTAGGTGGGAGAGCAAGCTCTAAGAATGATGCAAAAAGATTGTAACGGGATATAGATAGGCTAGGGGAGTGGGTGAGTAGGTGGCAGATGGAATTTAATGTGGGGAAGTGTGAAATTATTCACCTAGGTAGCAAAAATAAAAAAACAAATTATTGTTAGGTAGTGTTAGTGTACAAAGGGATTTGGGTGTCCTTATACACCGGTCTCAAAAAGTTAGTTTGCAGGTACATCAAGCAACTAAGAAGGCAAACGGCATGTTAGAGTTCATTACAAAAGGTTTAGAGTACAAGGATAGGGAAGTCTTGGTGCAACTGTATAGGGCCTTGGTGAGACTGCACCTAGAGTATTGTATGCAGCTTGGTCTCCTTATTTAAAAAAGGACATAGTTGCCTCAGAAGGGTGCAGCGTAGATTCACTAGGTTAGTTCCTTGGATGAGGGACTGACCTATGATGATAGGTTGAATAAACTAGGCTGTATTCTCTAGAGTACAGAAGAATTAGGAGAGATCCTATTGAAACATATAAGATCTTAAAGGGCTGGATAAAGTAGACAGTGAGGGAGTATTGCCCCTGGTAGGAGAATCTATAACCAGGGGTCATCATCTTAAAATTAAAATTAAGAACAGAGTTGAGGAAACATTTCTTCACTCAGAGGGTAGTGAATTTATGGAACTCATTACCCCAGAAGGCTGTAGATGTTCAGTCCTTGAACATTTTCAAGGCTGAGACAGATTTTTTTTTAAAATAGAGGGATTAGGGGATATGGGGATAGGGCAGGTAATTAGCATTGAGGTCAGAAGATCAGCCATGATCTTATCAAATGGCGTGGCGGGCTCAAGGGGCTGAATGGCCTACTCCTGCTACTAATTCTTATGTTCATATGATAACAGACTACTATATCCTCTGAGCAGTAAACCCATAACCATTGAGTCAGTCTGCAGGGTTCTGAGAGTTGGAGCAAGGCTGAGTTAAAAACAACATGTTCAACTATACAATCCCATTTATACAGGACTTTCACACAGAGTGAACATCTCAAACACCCTCAAATTGTTTTCTCTCATGAGAACAAGTTGCAAATGAAACTATCAGACAGAACCCATTAACTAGCTTTACCTAATTTTTACTCATCCCAGTTTATTGCCATAATAATAATCGTCCTTGCATTTGATATAGCATGTTTCATTTCCTCTAGCCATCTCAAAGTGCTTACAGAATACACTGTAAAGTGAATTGACCGTATATTTTGTGGGTGAAATGTGGCAGCCAGTTATGCACAGCGGTGTCTCACAAACAGTCGTGAATTTGTTTTTTAAAAAAAATTATTATCAGACGTGAAAAGAAACTTGCTCAAGGTTTCGCCTTGCCTGGAATCATACCCAGGTCTCTCACTTGCAAGGCAAGTCTCTAACCACTGAGCAACAGGGCTCCACGGTGAAGATGTGGAGGAGTAAAAGAATCAAATACCTCAGACATCCCAGTGCAAGAACATCACACCTTCACAATTATCCGCTAGCTCGCCCATGAAACCAATGATCAATTTTTTTTCAGTAAACCATTGCTTTCCTCTCACAGAATGAGATTTTAAACACATGCTATTTTACAAACATCATACCGTCAATTTTGTTGAAAACAAATCTGTCACCTGTTGTACCTGTTTCTTCTGCACCTTCTCCCTTGACGGCAGGTTTTCCCTTTCACTGTGATAGGATGATATGGACATCCAGTGTCCACATGACTCTGGATGAGTGATATTATCCACCCTCTCTTACCCTTACCCTATCCAAGTACCACTTATAATAGTTATAATAGCAACCCTTGCATTTGATATAGGGCATCAGGAGGATTCTCAATGTACATCAAGTAAACCACTGTAAAATAATAATAATTTGTGCATTTGGTATAGTTTCTTTCACATTTTAAGGATTAACCAAAGCTCTTCACTGTGAAATGTAGTCACTGTGGAGTTTGTTGGCAGTCAATTTGCATGCAATATTCAACAAACAAAGATAAATTGAACAGTCAATTTTATTTTGAAGGATTGTTGGCCAGAACACCAAGAGAAACTCATTCTGTTTGTGTGAGACCTTTTTCAAGATATTCAATGGGGTTGGAGGCTGGTGGGGTGGAAATCAAAGATACTAATCAGACTGGCTGCTATTTCTTCCCTAGTTCAGGAGCACTAATCTATGTAGTGAGATCAGCTGACTTAACACACACCAGGGTTGGAGCCTCACACCCTCCATCTATCTGTCTCGGATATTCGCTGAACAAACTCACTGAGACAATTGACTATTTTTTGCTCGATGCTGCATCTGTTGTTGTGAAGAAGTGCTTTGTGAAGCAATTCTCCTAAAGCAATTGTCACTTACTTGGTGTAAGAAGGATAAGCGCCTTGGGACGTCCTCCCGACGTGAAACGCGCTATATAAATGTAAATTGTTGTTGTTGTTGTTATATTTTCTTTGGTCAGCTGAAAATTCGACACATGCTGAAAGCTATTCCCAGGCTTAAAAGAATCCAAACCAAACTGAGAATTTCATGCATCCCACTTATACATGGAAATTCCAGGAATTGTTGGGATGGAATTATATTATATGTTTTAAATTATTTGCTTAAAATGAATGAGCTATGATACACGACTTGATGAGTGAGGGCTCTTCAATTTAAAAATCTCAAGGATGTATGGAGATGTATAAGATGTTAAATGAGATAGAGAGGGTGAATCCAGAATGATACTCTCAAGATGAACTAAGGCAGCAGAACAAGAACAATCAAGATCAGAACAGGATACCAAGAAGGAAAAAACTGTGTTTCTTGTACCACCCACTAAATTTAAAATGAAATCTTAAAATTCTACAATTAATTGGAGAATGCAGCAGGTGAAACTATTACAGATAGAACTGCCTTTGTTGACACTCTGGATTTATCAGCAAATTAGCATGGAAATATATTAAAAGCAGTGCCGTTGACAGAGTATTTGATTGGTTTCAACCTTTCGGAGACTTCAACTTTAGTCAACTCCTTTAGCCTGCAATTTCCTTTGTAACAGGGGAAAGACATTAAAGATAATTTCCTCATACCTTGCATGAGTGTATGAAATTTAAATGCAGAAAGTTAAAACCTCCTTTGTTAGTATGAAGATCAAATTTACTCGCTACCTCAATTAAGCTTACAAATACACTCTCTTACTCATTTCATTCTTTTCATACATTTAAATTTTATTTTAGTCAGGGGAAAAGAAAAGGATCATTCCAATCATCATCTTGCTGATGTCTCGAAGAAAATTTTACTTTCAATTTAACACTGTACCTACTGATTTTCCATGGAAGACAAATGGAGGGGGAGGTGGGGCAGTGGGGGAGAGGGACGATTTAATAGTTTTGAGGGATACTGACGTCCTCCGGTCAGTGAGATGATGATTTAGTAGCAGTCTGAGACAACAACAAATTACATTTACACAGTGCCTTTCACATCAGGAGGACATCCTAAGCCGCTGGACAGTCAGGAATCCGCAACCTGGTTGGTGGTTCGGATCAGGAGGGTTGGAGGGCGGGGAGTGTAAATATATGGTGTAAAAAATTATACCAATATGTAATCTCTTTTTCTTTATTGTATGAAACAGCAGAAGTAGACATACTAATATAAAATAATGTACTCATAATATACGTTGACTAATAATAGTAACAGAATATCAAGAGAAGCGCCCAGATGAATGCTGGGAGAAGGGCCATGCTTGGCCTGACTGGCTTTGTTAGCAGCTAGTCACATATTGCTGACTGTGAAAGAATAGGCTGTTATGAGCTGGCTGAGATAAGGACAACATCTGCACACACCCAATTAATGATTGTATGGGAGAGCCATGAATCGATTATGTGGAGACCATTAGAAGAGGTTAGCCAATTAAACGGAAGAGGTAAGCAAAGGTACAAGGAGGTACAAAAGGATAACAAAGTCAGTTGAAGTAGAGAGTAGGATCACCAAGAATCACAAGACATCAGGATGACCAATGAGGGAATTTCCTTTTAGAGTAAACCAGGCTGGTGGAGAAGCTTAAAGATAGGAGGGAAAGAGTGGCTGAACACAACAAAATATCTTGAGGTGGAAGCCGAGATCTCCAGCCTGCCACTGTTGTCCAGAACTACTGGAAAGGGTAGTATAGTTTCAGTCAATCTGTTTTACAGCAGGGAAGGGTCAGTTACAGAAGCAAGCACCTGGCCTCACACTCAGTGAATAGGCTAAACAGCATGAGAAGGGTGCTGTTGTATACTGTACATCCTGAGGTAGACGGGGTTGTTATCTGTGACTGAAGAGAGAGACAGAAAGAGAGAGAGAGAGAGCAGACCAGCTTATGTGAATGAAAGGAACATCTTGAGACAAACAGAAGGAGAGGCAGGTGAGGAGGTGCCTCTCAGCCTCTGGTTAACCTAAGTGATTGACTGACCATCAGAGACAGAGTTCAACAGCAGCTCTGGGGGCCATAAGTTACCAGGTGCCGAGTTGAACAGCTGGTTACTGAGGATGAGGTGGTACAAGGAAGGTATCGAGTTCAGCAGCCAACAGAAATGATGGGCAATTGTCAAGAAGGGGGAATAGAGAGCAGGGACATGGTCGAGACCATCTGGCAATTCATGAATGAACAAGACAAAAGCAACCATACCTTGAGACGACTTTTCACCAGGAGCTTAATCATAGTATATTGCACACTCACGCATCCATACACTACGGATGGGAGCGGTACGTGTATGTGGAGAAGATAAATTACTAATCCTTAGAGTATAAGCTTGTTTATCTTGATGCATTTGGTTTGTGTATCCTATATGCTGTGATCTGTTAAAATTATTATAACTATTAGCACCCAGTTGTTTGAATATACTTTCTATATTACTATCAATAAAGATAGTTTCAAATCTGACTCTAGGTATCTGGCTATAGACTGATTCTGTATCCACAACAATTTATAGGAGTAGGAGGGTGACCGAAGATACAACAACCACAAAATTCCATTTGTAATTTGGAGGACGTCCCGAGTTGCTGGACAGATTTTGAACCTGAGCTGGGGGTAGGGATTGGGGAAGGTGGAAGGCAGGAGGCGAAGGTGGTTGATTGAAACCAAAGTCAAACAGGAGGGCCTTGAAGTGGGTCTTGAAGGAGGCAAGGGATGGGGCGAGGCGGAGGCACTGCAGGATAGAGTTCCAGAGCGTGGGGCAGAATGGGTGAAGGCCCATCCACGAATGGTGGGGAGAGAGAGACAGGGGACGAGTACCAGGCCGGAGCCCACTGAGCAGACGGTGCGGCTGGGTTGGCAGGGGGTTAGGAGGTCGCAGAGGTAGGGGGAAGGAAGGCTAAGGAAGACTTTTTAAAGTAGGGACCAATATTTGGAACTATATCCTCTGTGTGATGGGCAACCAGTGGAGTCGGGCGAGGGTGGGGGTGATAATGGTCACGGAGCTTAGTGCATTAGAGGACATGGGCTGTAGTGTTCTGGGTGATCTGCAGCCAGTGGAGGGAGGAGCTGGGGAGACCGACAAGCAAGGTTGAACAGGAGAGTCTTGAGGTGTGTCTTGAAGGAGGCAAGGGAGGAGTCGAGGCGGAGGAACTGTGGGCTGGAGTTCCAGAGGGTGGGCACAAGAGACCAAAGGCTCGCTCTCTGTTCCTTGTAACTATAAATTTAGTTTGTGCAGTGAAGCTGACCTAGGAGTCTAATAGTACCATTACCATTCCTACTACTAATGGGGTTTGTTATAATAAGGGTTTTCTCCAAGGCAGGTCCCCTGTGCACCCCCAGGCAGATTTCTGAGCTGAGATAATGCACAACCTAACTTAACTCACATTAATAAGTTTGCTTGTGCATCACGATACTACCAAATGCAATAGAGCTAGCAAGTTACGTTGTACAGACAGGAGGTCTGCGGATTTCGTGTCAACAGAAACATGGACCTCGACGATGTGTCACAGTGCAGGGGCACTGACAGTGACACTGATCACACTACAATAGGGCTCTGATATAATAATACTCTGAGTGTTTGATATGATACCAATTAATGTCAAACGATCTCAAAGCGTTTTGCAGGGAATTGGTGTAAAGTGAAGTGACTGTGTACGTGTAGGCAATTTGTGCACATCAATATTCCCCAAACAGCTGTGAGATGAATGACTAATTTATCTGCAGAATCTTTGGTCACAAAATTCCCTTCTTTTTCTCAACAGTGCCATGAGATCGTTAATATCCAATGGAGCAGTCCGACGAAAGAACACTTTGACGTCTAATCCACAGGTCTGCTTTTCTAATACAGGTAACCCCCAATTTAGGACGCTTCTATTTACATTGTTTTGATTTAACAAGCATAATTTTTTAACACATTTTTATCGATATATGACATTTGGTTTTGTTTTAACGACCCAAAAACATGGTGCATCTAGTTTGCGCATGCGCAGTATATAGTGTATTTCGCGGTAAAATCGCAGTCACATACATTTGAACTGGCCAATTTTTGCTGCAACCCAAATTAGACTCTAACAGTTCCTCCACTAAAGGGCAATATCGCGATTGACGCTCAGCTCAGTCAAAACTTTATCTCCCATCTGTTTTGTGGACTCAGTTCTTTTGTAAGTATGCTCTCCCCCATCTCTGATGGGGGGAGCGAGGGATGGGGAGGGAAGGAGAGATGTGGGTGGGAGAGAAAGAGATGGGAAGGGAAGGAGAGATGTGGGGGAGGGGGAGAGATGGGGAGGGTGGGAGAGATGGGGAGGGAGAGATGGGTAGGGAAGGAGGGAGGGAGGAAGTGGGGGAGGGAGGGGGGGAGGGGGGGTAGGAGGGTGAAGAGATAGGGTCGGGACCCGAGGTTGGGACTGTGTGAGATTAGCGATTAGAGAAGAAGAGATGTTGTCATAAGGCCACGCCCCCAAAAGCAGCAGCAGCAGCAGGCTCTGCTTAGTTTAGAAAGATAGCCAGCCAGTCCCCGGCATCAAAAAGGTTGAGAAACACTACTTTAGATACTAAATCTTGCCTATGTGTGTTAGTTTGTGTGTTTATGTGTTATTTCGCGTGTTTTGTGTATTATTTTAGTGGGTTTAAGGCCCCAAAATTTTGTGAAAAGAACGCATCTCAGATTATATAATGGGACCGCATGGAAAACCGCTTTAATTCCGATTTAGGACGTTTCGATCTGAGAACCGTTTTTCAGGAACGCAACCCCGTCATAAATAGGGATTTACCTGTATAATCGCAGAAGCTTCACCCCTAACCTCAGGGTCTCTCTCCCTCCACTCCTCTTTTTGCTCCTCTCTCTATTTGTCTTTAAATCCCTCTTTCGTAAAACACTCCGACTTCCTATCCTGTGTGAAAGGTGCTATATCACAACATTTTGCATTTTATATAACTTTCTTCACATGGGTAGTGTCTCAGAGCACGTAAAAGCGCAATGCAGAATAAGTGCACGTTATTAGTCTATTATCGTCTTTTTTATGGTCCCTCATTAACTGACCTACCCTTTTCGCTCTCCTTTCTCCACAAATCCCTTTCCTCCATCCTCGACTCCTTTGATCCCACCCTCACCTCTCAAACTGCCTCTTACTCCCGTAAATCCCCCTGGTTCACCAGCCATTTCAGATCCCTCAAGGTACAAGTGCGAGCGCCTGAACCAAATCCAAACTAAAGTTCCATCAGCAGATTTGGCTGGATCACGCTAAGACCTACCGCTCCACCCTTGCCTCCGCTAAATCCTCCTACTCAAAGTTAATTTTAGAGGCCAATGATAACCCTAAGCTCCTTTTTTTCACTTCCATGACTGATTGTGGGACACTGCTGTGCGCAATTTGGCTGCCGCGTTTCGCCCACTAATATACAGTTACTTTTCCTACTATTCTTCATCCTGCCCTGATCCTTCCCACCCTGCTCTTATCCTACCTAACTGTACAGCGCCTTGGGACGTCCTCTCGACGTGAAAGGCGCTATATAAATGTAAGTTTTGTTTGTTTGTTGTTGTTTGTGTTCTCCATCATTAATCATCTCCTCCGTCCACCTTCCCACCTTCATTATTCATCTCCTCCGTCCGCCTCATCCATCCTC